>VZTZ01031704.1:240245-442459 GCA_013400955.1 Drymodes brunneopygia
AAAGAAAAAGTGGCAACACCTACTTTTCTGGCCTGTGAGAACCTTATTTGCACAATACCAGCCTGTTCAAAACCGTATATTTAATTTTGTCAGCTCTGAACTCAAGCCCTAGAATTGGTTTTAAAACTAAACTTTCTCTCCAGAAAATAAATATTTTTGAGGCAAATGTTCACAGCTTTGTACATAAATTTTAAGAGATCTCTCTCCAGGACTGGTCACTGTGACCTCCTCCCATCACTGACCCCACTGGAATGCAGGTTTTGTTAAAAACTAGGTCTGAATCCTGTAAGTCCCTCCAAATCCTGGATTCCCCTGTACTGCCAAGGAAGAGACAGGAGTCACCATTAGCCAGGTACAACTCTGGAGCTGTTGGCATGGCTCTTGCCTTGGAATGTATGTAAATTTACACTACAGTTATTTAAGCAGCTGATTTTAAGCTGAAATCCTTATTTTCACTATGGTGAAGACTGCCTAAACTCCAGCTGGATAAAGACTCTATTTGCTTTGTCTAAACAGTGCAAGCTCTGCCATATTCAATGACTACTGGAATTATTGTGTGATCTTTTCAGCTTCTAATGCATATTAATTTGTAATATACAAAACCCTTCAATAAATAATTGTGCAGACTGAATAAAAAAGCAATTTAAACTTTTTCCCCCCCCTAACTGGAGACACTTTTTACAAATAGTTCTTTTAAGTAGTCTTAATAGTATCTCTTTAATATTGCCATTAAAATTCACCAGAGTTCAAGAGCAGAGCAAATTTACATCTGTTAAAATAATGGAATTGACACTGATATTACATCATTGCTATTTTAAATAATCATTCTTCATAATTCTAACCTACTTGCTTTAAGTTGCAAATAAAGGGCTTGTTCCTACTTTGATGAAAGTCGATGGCAAAACTCCCTTTGGCTTTCAGGGAGCAGCACCTACATTTAGAGACAGGGTTCTAAATGTTGGGGTTTGACTGCGTTCACTAAAGCTGCAAAGAATGAATCCCTCTGAAACAAAAATTACTGAGGAGGGTTCTGTGAGCTCCAGACAGAGAGGATAATTGTACTGGGCTAGCCTGTTCCCAAAAATCACAGAGCTCCATAGACTGCTCTGAATTCCAAGGTAGTTACAGTCCTTTTGCTTATTTTCACAAGAAATGTCACAAAATTTTCTATATGTGTTTTTTGCAATTTTAGTGCAATTTTGTGGTTTTCCTTCCTTAAAATTTTGGGAGAGATTGTTTGAAAAGAAACATAATGACAACCCCCACAAATTCACCTTCTCTTGGGAGAACATTAGAACTTGCACTAAAATTACGTAAGTGTTCTATGAACAATTCAAACTGAACCTAAAAGAATTAAAAATATACACCATGCACAGCTGGAAAGCCACCTAGAAGGTGAATCAACATAGTCCTTTCCCTGATGACAGCAGAAAATGAAGCAAGGATTAGTAAGAAATATAGAGGATAAAGGCTATAGCTGACACTATTTAAAACTGGAGAAAAAATAGACTTTTCTTTATCCATTTAGCATTCAAATGAACACAGTTTTGTACCTGACTTTATCTGAGCTGCTTTTGTGTTCCTCAGAAAAAATAGATCTGTGTCCACATTGCAGCTTATCATCTGTAAAATCATCCTAATTCAGCTGTCTGTGTAGACCTCAAGTTTTCAGGGACAGAAACTTTTCACCTGTGTCTGCACTGTGCATTTAGTGTGACAGATTTCTGACCCTGGCAGAAATCACCAGTCACTCCAGCAACTTTATGCTAATGCACCACTGAAATATGCTGAACATTTACAGGACAATAACCACCAGCTGAGTCTTAACCATAATTTTGCACTGCAGTAACGGGGCTGTTACATGTTATCTGGGAACCAGAGAACTTTATTAGCACTGTCATAAAAGCTAAAGCAGAATCAGCCCCTTGTCCTAGCACCACTGACATTGCCCATTATAAATAAGATATCCATCAAGCATACTTAGATCCTAACTGAAATGGCAATTGCCTTGGGTGTCTTTAAGGGTAATTTGATTTAAAAGAAAACCACATGAGAGAACTAAATGTGACCCTTTACTGTGAAGAAAAGCATAAGTAAGCAGCACCACCAAGACCAGGAGGAAACAAATTATTCCAGAAATATCAAGTTTTGAAGAATCTGCAGTGCTGACTTCTTTACTCCACTTGGAATTACTTACCCATTATATAACTTTCCTCTTTCACAGTGGGACACCTGCCCTTATGCTTATTTGGGGAAAAGAATAAAACATGGCTGGAATGCTGGGGAAATATTTTCCAAGCAAGGATGATTAGGGGATGCTCTGCCCTAGGAAGTGTTTCAGACACCATCACTTCGTGATGTTCAAGGGAAAATGAGAGGGAAAACACCTAAGGGTTTAGCCCACAGAGATTTTCATGTCATGAAGACTGGGTCTAGCTGAATTGAGATCCTTTGCAGCTGCATGACCTGTTGTCCTTTTTGGCATCATTCCTTAGCTTTAAAACATTCCATCTTCCCCCATGCCAGCGGCCCTAACACAAGATGTTGTCTGGTGCAACCCAGCCTTCAGGATAGTCCTGAATCACACAGCAAAGCAGGGAAGGGAAAACTAAATATGTTACAAATATGGCTTTTGGAAGAAACTTACTTATTTTGTGGCTTTCCAACAATACTAATAGAAGGAAACATACACCTGAAATGGAAGATCAGCTGTTGTCACAATTCCTCACCACTGGAAGGAGGAATATTCAACTATGCCTATCCCCATCTAATTAAGCCTATATTATACAGACTATTTTTACATTATAAATGTCCATTCTAGATTCTTCATTCCAACACTGTTCTCTTCCAACATTAAAACCTGCTTATCTGAAGACTTCACGTA
The DNA here is from genome assembly GCA_013400955.1 of Drymodes brunneopygia. Taxonomy (NCBI): domain Eukaryota; kingdom Metazoa; phylum Chordata; class Aves; order Passeriformes; family Petroicidae; genus Drymodes; species Drymodes brunneopygia. The sequence continues at coordinate 243,130 of VZTZ01031704.1, forward strand.
GCTGCAAAGAATTTTCATTGGAAGAAATATGTTCTCATGTCATCTATTTTTGGCTTTCCATGCTGTGACAACAGAGGCTGGCCTGGTGTTTCTATATCTGAACATTTCTCAGGTAGCAGAAGAGCTGCCGCAGATTGCCTGGCACCTGCTCGAGGATGAGGTGAACAGAAAGCAAAGCAAAAGTATTTTTATTTCATCAAGAACGTTTTGGCCAAGCCATATTTGTAGAAGATAAAAACTGTGGAAAGTGTAAACCGGTGGGGAATGTAATCTTTTAATATTTTGGGAGCACGAAATGGTGAAATCAGAGCTCAGAGCTAGAGCAGGTTTAAGATGGAGTGGAACAAAAGTTGCAGGTGCTGGGGAGAAATATCTTTTTCAGGAGAAGTGTTTTCAAGACCTGGCAGTTACATTTTGGTAGTTCTAATCTTCTTTAAAGAAAATAATTTCTGAGAAGGCAATAAAACAAATATGGAACACAAATGCCAATAGAAACCTATTGCAAGTATGAAACATCAGCAACAACCCTATTGCTGCTGAGTTAGAAAAAAAAAAAACCCCAGTGTTCTTAGATGCATTGTCTTTTGCCAATATATTTTTTGAAGATCTGACTTTCTTTAATAGAGCAGCTATTAAGAGAAACTAATTATGATTTTATTTTTAAGGGCCTGGATTTTCTCTTACATGTATCATTCTAACTCAGGAGAAAGGCCATTCAAGCAAATGAGATGAGGTTGGTGTGGACGAGTTTAAATGAACACACAAAGGCCTTGAGATATTTATGGACAGAATGAGTCATTCCTGTTCTGGCTGGATGATTGCATCAGTGGAGAATTAGTCCATCATCATGCAGGGCCTGAGCCTCCTTTCTCTTACATCACCATACATCAGAGAACACTGTGTGAACTTAATCAGGATTTCAGTAACCTAAAACCAGCCTAAAACTGGGAGCCCACAGCCCCAGTTCCACATAGTAGCTGTGCACTGACTCTAAAGAAGCTGCCTCATCTAAATCAGGTCATCTGGTCTGTCTTCTTTAGTCTGTTTACCTAAAGGAACATATCAAAGTTTAATAAGACCTGTTTCTCATTTAAAATATGAAGTAACTGTGGTCAAAAAACATTCTTTGTCTAGAAATGCATTCAAAAAAGTAGCTTTTCTTCCATCAGTCTCAAGCAACATGACTGCAAAGAAGGAGACATTAAATAGCTAACACAAGCTGGACTACTCAAACTCCCTCTACACCAAATGCAGATCTGTAAGAAATCTTCAACAATCCAAATCTTGAAGCATTTTGCAATGATTTTTGCGTCAAAGTAAAACAACTGTGACACAACCAACAGGATTATTGCCATTTTAGGCACACACAGGTTTGGTGGTGCTAGAACGACATGTGATCCATCCATCTCATCTCTAAGAACAAGCAATGTCAGCTATTCAAGAAGCCAGCTCACGAAATGTTGTGGTGGGCTGCTGTGACTATCTAGAATAGATTATGAGAGAAAGAAATGGCTGGAACATCTCCAACTGCTGGAGTTCCCAAGAAGTTTTTTCCTCACAGTAATGACTTTGAGGCTAATTAGAGGCAGAAAATGGAAATGGCAAATTCCCCAGACACCAGGTGTTTACCAGAAAAATCTCTTCCCCAGCCAGACACTGTCCCTGTTCTCAATGGTTTCCCTGAGCTTCTCCCCTACCAGACAGGAGGTGTTCTGCCTCCTCACTATGTCTGTGCATGTCTCACTTTGGAGAACTGGGAAGGTTTAAAATCACCTTCAAGGTGGAGAAAGCCAAGCGTGGATGTTCCTTGGATCCATCTCAGCAGCCTCAGGAGCTGTCTGAGAACCAGAGTGAGGTTTTTCATGCTGCAGGCAACCAGAACATCATGTGTTGCTGCTCTCCTGGCCCTGCCCAGCCAGAAGTCCACCACAAACATGGACCTAGAGAATACTGGATCTAAATAATTCCCAGTGCAGTTTTACCTCCTACTATTCCACCTTTTTCTCAAGATATTTAAGCACCAAGCATTGCAAATATCATGGTTTCATATTCATGTTTTATTTTGCTAGTACCATGTGGTGTTTGTCTGCATTAAGTGGTGTTTTTTCTCTTTCCCACAAATAAGAGAAGTCTGCACCTTAACATAATCTATGGGCATCTCTATTCATATCTAAAGCCTGAGGATTTTTGGGAGGGGGAAAAAAAGATTATGTATTTATTCAGAAATTAAATGAGATTAATAATTTTGAAAGCAATTTACAAATAGCAATCAGCCACTGCAATGAAGGTCAAAAGAAAAAGGACACATTAGCAATTGAATCTCTTCCCTTCCTTTAAGGTTTTAATACTGCATACCTGTTAATAATGGGAAATATCCTTCTTCAAGAGTAGCATTTTCAAAAATTGGTAGGATCCTTTTGCTAATTCTAATCTTCTTTTAATAAAATAATTTGCTAAAAAGGATTATAAAAAAGCATGAAAATGAAATGCCAATAGAAATGTACTGCCTATACAATAAACAGTTAATGTATTTTCTAAATGAATGATTTAAAATAGCTATTAAAGTAAAGAGAATGAGCTTATGTTTCTAGTAATGACTTCTCTGCCTCAGAATGAAATCTGTAAATCCCTGATTGCAATTTCACATCCCAAAAGAACAAGCAGTCCTGGGACTGATGCTTATTGCCTTTATCATTAATACTAGCACACTACATATGCGATTTTTATACCACTGGTTTGAATATTTCGATTTATACTTGTGTATGCTTTATATTTTAAATCCCACACAACCATTCTGTCACAAAAATAAAGCTCTCCTTCAACAAGGCTTTTTGTACGTACACGCATACATGTATACACAGACTTTCAGCATAACTACAATTTTATTCATAAGAGTGCATAATGATTCAGGCTGTGATTGTTAATAAAAATGCATTTCTAACCATCAAATTTGAGTCTATTATTCTAAGTTAATTGCATTTGCCCTAAAGAGACTTGCGACTGGCTGTCAGCCTATTTGTGTCAGTTCCATTTTATTCATCAGTCAATCTTGTCTCCTCTTTTTTCACATCCCATATATTGATCAAATAGATTTGTTAGCATGCCTCTGCAGCTTTAAAAAAGTTTTTGTTATTTGTCAGGTTGATTTGATTACTATATTAGTTGAGTGTTATCTTAATTGTTATTTCAATAGAAAATAAATGCCCTTTGATAGTCCCACAAGATTCCCATTAAATATAATCCATATAACAAGTTAGTGGATGAAGTCAATGTGGTAAGAAAATAAACACATTAAGCCTATTTTAAAAGGTGGTATTAATCTGCAGCTGTATTGTACTTGATCCAAAAGACAGGAATAGAAGTAAGTACAGTGTAAAACAATTTTGATAAACATCAGTGCCGTATCATTGCATATTATGCTATGTATAAAATACCTTAACAAAAAGATGTGTGATATAAAATAAACTGAGGTCATATCTGGAAGAATGGGGTTTGTGGTTATGTGTGAAATTGAAATGTATTAAATATGGCTTTCAACACTAAAAATTAGGCTAGGGAGGCAGTAAGCAAAGGCAGGTGGAAGTGCTGTTATATGGGGCAAATTTTGGTAGGGAGAGAAAAAAGAAAACCAGCTTTCAGGAAAGTATTTATTGCAGCAAAAAGTAAGCATGTAATGCAGATAGCTTCTTCCTCCACAAAGCTGTGATACACTATTTAGTGAAATAAATAAGAGTTTAGCTAGATTAATATTTTGAAACAGCGTCTTGTGCACATCAGTCAGTCAGTTTTGGTAATGAAGTCACAACACCAAAATATTTACCTCAGTCTTACCAAAGGGGAAGGTGATGCAACCAGGTTTCCATTATAAATGTCTCAGAAACCTGTCTCTCATATCTTCATTATCAGCAAGGTTACATAACCCTGGCTCCTTGCCTAACCTTAAATCTGGGATCTGCCCAGCTGGTACCTGAACTTACATAGTGTCAGAAATACCATCTCATTTTAAAAGATATGAGAAGTCCATATGTTTTCAGATAGCTACTCAGGATATGGAAACGCTCATTTAATAAAACTGTTAGGAAACAAAATCTACTGCTCTACCTGTATTGAAGTACATTGACTGAACCCATTACTTCCTGAAACACAGATGAAGAACCTTATGAAAAGCTAAGTTTCTCTCATTTCTTAGGCCAGGATTAGTCAATCATCTGACTTCAGAAAAGTTTGGGTTCTGGTCTGGATAATTATCTGTAGACAGCTGCAGGGGGAAGGGATGAAAGTAGGGACAAACCCAGATTTTCAAAAAAGCAGTTTTTTCCTGGCTTAATCTCTTCAGTCAAGGTGAGATGACTTGCAGCAGGCTGGGCTTGTCTTTCATTGATTTCTGTAGGAGTTTAGGCTAGACTGAACACCCACCATACCTATCAGGCAGACCTGGAATGATGAACACCACCCTAAGGGGAACCTCTCTCATTAGAGCAGGAGCATTTTTAAGTGCCTCTACCTGGCTGAGGATGCTTGAAAAGTCCAACTCCCAGACTGTTTTTCATCTGGAGCCTCTTTATCAGTATTTCATGCTAAACTACCATGCTAAATCTTCAGATGCCCTAAAAAAAAAAAAAAAGCAGCTCAGATTTGCAGTCGTCCTAGAGCTGTTAGCAACACTCCTGTGATTCAGAAGCACACGGTGTGATGATAGTTTCAAGCTAAACTGTTATGACCAGCTAGTATGGAATATAAACAGGAACAGATGAGAAGAATACAGCCTCAACATTTGAGACAACAAAGAAAGAGTGAAATGATTGCTACATAAAAGACATTTCAAAGACCTCCCAGAAAAGCAGGCATAAAAATTCCCAATAAAAAGGCTCAGCAAGAAAACTGTCACACCCCCTAATCCTCAGCAGACTCTAACAAGATGTTCGCATGAGCCAGAGATTGTCTCCTTCCCCAGAAGACAAAAGGCACAGAAATCAATACTGTCTAGCATAGGATTAGGAGGCAAGAGATAGATAAAAAGGATTCCTTAACCTTACAATTAGAAACCCCAACTCTCCAGCCAAAAAGATAATCAGAAACAGACTGCAAACCTGTGTCACAATGCTTGCTGCATCTTTTACTCTTTGAAAACTGATATTTTCAGAAGATTTTTTTATAATTTATTGCCACCCCAAGAAAGGTTTTGATGGCCACTTAGCTACAGACAACTGCTGTGACCAAACCACAATTCAGCACACATGGCAATAGAATTATTTCCCGTTCTTTATGTTTTAACCACCTCCAACCAAGCAAAAATTGTATTACCAATGCTTGTACCAACCTCCCAGTAAATTGTACCACTAAAAGCAAAATGATATGTAATGCACTACTTCTAACAAATGATCAGCTTACTGTGCCCTGAACCAAACACTTCCACAGATTCTTCATGCCAAACCTGGCATAAGCATGTGCTCTGATTAAAAAGGAAACAACTTAGTTGTTATAACAAGCGTCTTTAGCTTTATTTGGTATTACTAATGCTTTTAAACAGAAGGCAGGGTACTGGCAAGAGTGAAAAACAGACTTGAAGGGGGAGGAAACCTGCAGGCTGGAAAGAAGCTGCAGTCTCTGAAGTCTGACCCTCCTGCTGTAGATAACGAGTGACCATAAGCTGTGAGAGCTGGAGAAGTTTGCTGCATAGAAATTTCAGACTCTTTCTGAAGCTCAACAAGGCAACCACAAGACTTTGACAATGACATTTACAAAGCCTGTATTAACTTACAGCAATGACTTCTGCACCAAATCATACGTGCTTAGGTACTGTATGTTCCCACTTTATAGGGGGTTAAATAGCACAAGCACTCATTGAGGGACAGTCAGAATTTAAGCAGCTGGCACATCCAATGTTATGAGCCTTTCCTGGTCTTCCTGGTTCCATCAGGAGAGGAAAAGTCAAATATTTTCTTTTTTCTCCAAGTGCAACACACTTGCAAACTGTCACTCCATGCTCTCGTGATCCTACTGTCCACTGAACCTTAAATTTCCTGCCTGAAGCTAACTTTCCATGGTCTTGTTCAGTGCAAGTTAGACACTGCCTCAGAGATGCCTCGTGTTCTGTGGCAGATGAAATAATCCCTGTAAGTAAACTACTTGAAACCACTTAGGAAGAGGTTGGCAGAGATGCAACTTAAACCATTGTCATTTGTCATGGAAAGACAAACAAATCACCCTTCCCAGAAGAATCGTGACTCAAAATAAACACATGGAAAAAGGCATGAATTTCTGTTCCCTTTTTAGCAAGCTGAAAGACAGCATAAAGCTTGTCTTACACATTCTTGGAGAATAAAAGGGAGGAATGTTATCTACAGATGTCTAAGTAAATTTTCTGGACCTCATTCCAGATGGGAATAAGTAATTCCCTCACAGTCCATCCCCAAAGGCTGCAGCCAGCACTGAACCAGACAGAGCAACCCAGGCTGTGAATCAAACAGGGTGGGAGCAGAGGGCAGTGTGGTCTGCACAGTGGCAAAAGCAAATTAATCCCTTCTCAGACACACAGCTCCCCAGGGACTCCACGTCTTGCTTGTGGCAAAATCAGAGACTCACAAGCACACTTGTCCCTAAGCCACAAGAAGCTTCACTGCTGTCCTGCTGAAAGGCCAGCTATGCTGGAATTGAGTCTGGGAATGGGACCATGGCACCCTGCCTGTTATCTGAAAGTTATTTCCTTACATTTTATAACAAAGAAAGCTACTGGTTAGTACAATCAGACGCACAACTTCAGATTTAAAAGGTAGGCTAGTAACTTCCACAGTTTGTATTCAGATCAAGGTTTGCCAAAGAAACTGCAAAACGTTATTTTAGTGACCTCTGTGTGGCACAAAATCCCACTTCCATTGGGATTACAATGCCACCCTAGTATTCAGTCATTTAGATAAGAACTACACCTTCCCCTCCAAGCAGAGGAAAAAGGCACAGTGCTACAGACACCACCAAGTTTTCAGCTTTGCCAGTTAGTGATTTTGTCATTCTCAGGGGCCATGATGGTGGAAGGCATTGCAAAATCCTAACATACCTAAAAAGGCAGGAAACATAGCTGTGCTAAAGCAGAGAAATAAAGATGGGTGAGCTAAACTTGAACTTTCAATGTATCCTAAGCCCATGGTTCAGAAAACTAGACTAGGGTTATGTTTAACAATGTAATCCACTGCTTTCAAAAAGTCCAGCATCTTCACCTGTACCATCAGTAGCAGCAGGGATGTGATGAAGCACACAGTTCATTACCAGTGGTTGCCTCAGTTGTGATTATTTTAATGAAGGTTTGGCATAATTAAGATTTTCATTTTGGTGTAGAAATCAGATGCAACACTTGATATGGCTTGCCCTGCAGGCAAACATTTCCATCACCTTTAATGGGCATTAGGATGGCCCCTCATGGATCAAGGCAGACTCATTCACTGGTCAGGTGCATAAAGAAAACTCAGACATGAGCTACCAAAAAAAAAGATAGCAAAAGGCAAACTGTACTCCCTTAGAAACTCAGGGCTCAATGCTGCATCAGTGAATCAGGATCCTCAAGCAGTCTCTGCCCCTTTGGGTAAGACAAGTTGTGTTGACTGTATGAAAATTGCTGTGTTCCCTGGGAAAAACAGAGAATTATGGAATCTTTTTGGCTGGAAAACACTTCCAAGATCATCTCAGTGAGAGGCCAAAGGACACTAAGTCCTTAAAGGGAAGGGGTATCTCCCAACTTCTATTAAGAGTTATTTTTAACATACTTGTGAATTCAATTAGGAGACAGCTTGACTTTTTACTCTGATAACCATACAGCTTTGAGGTGTTCACAAAACACTCATGTGGGATAACAAAGGCCCATCAGCAGCTGAGGAGCCTTTCTTGCTCAGGAAACTTTCTTTTCCCATTTTCTCCAACTGGGCAGCCCCTTAGAAACTCAGTTAAACCTTTCACCTTCTCAGCTCCTTCTCCCCACAGCACATAGGGCATTGCATCACATCATTTCAACTACTGAAGTAGCACCTTTCATGAAAAAAATTAGCCCATTAACTCTAATTCCATTGGGGGATTTAAGCAACACTTTTTCCTTAATATTTTTCACCTGTTTCAGCCTTCAGCCCATCTTTAAACAGATTAGTTTTTGTATTAATGATGCTAAATAAGCATTTTAAAGTTTTTTCAAAACAGCATAACAAGCACAGAAGAGCTGAGCAGAGCTGAGCTGAGCAGGGGACTAAGACTAGAAGCTTTAGAGTATAAGAACAAGCTCTTAACCTACCTATTTTCTTATGAAAATTGAGTAAGAACCCCAAAAGTGTCAGCTTAGGAGCCACACAAAGGCTGCTTATTCCCATTTCCAGGACCTCAGTTGATTACTTTGGTATCAGGCAAACCTTAAACTGCTTCCTTTCCAGGGCTACTAATTCTGCACATTACCTGGAGAACTGCCATGATGTTGTTTGACCTCTTTCCTCTATTTATCTACTAAAGGAGAAGCAGGGCCTGTGTCCCTCTCCCCTCCCAGATGAAGGTGTTTTCCTAACTGAGGCTTCTCATACCAATTAACACCATCTGAAAGCCTTTAGAATGGGGAGATATGCCAATTTATCTGCTTCCTACCCAGCCACTCCAGAAGCAGCAGAATGCTTATCTGCTCCAATTACTTCTGAAAATGGCATTTGGAGAGTCCCAGCTGAAGCCAACCCAAGAGACCTTTTAGATTTTGGCAGTGGCCCTCAACAGTGCTCACCATTACCATAAATTGGGGTGTTGCTGATTAAAGGATGAGTACACCAGACTGGGGAGCACCCACAGGGTGGGCTCTTCAGTAGCAATGAGCCAACTGTGTTAGAAAACACATCAACCAAAAATTTAGAAAGCACCATGGCCCTGTTAGGGCCTTTCTTAATGGGGCACCCAAGACCCCATTGTTACAATCAAAAAGCCTACACTCAGTGAATTCAGTACCTGATAGGGGCCTGCAAGAGAGATGAGAAGGGGCTTTTGACCAAGGCATGTAGTAATAGACAAGGGGAAATGGCTTAAATCTGAAGCAGAGTAGGTTTAGACTTGATATTAGGAATAAATTCTTTACTGTGAAGACAGCAAGACACTGGCGTGGATTACCCAGAGAAGATGTGGATGCCCCATCCCTGGAAATGTTCAAGACTAGGCTGGATGGAGCTCTGAGCAACATAGTCTGGTAGAAGGTGTCCCTGCCCATGCCAGGGAGCTTGGAACAGGATGCTCTATAAGGTCCCCTCCAACCCAAACCATTCTATGATTCTATTTATACTGGAAACACAGATGATGCAAACTTTCTCTGCTGCTCAGACACTGATGAGGCTTTCTTTGGTAGGCAAGGTCAAGATGCTCGCCTGCTCTGATAAAGCATGAGGAGGTAAATCATCCTGTGCAACTCAAGTCACTCAGATGGTACTTTTGGCATTTCTCCCCCCCTCCCGCTTTTGTTCTGTCAGTCTGAAGAGAACAGCTCGTGTGATGTAATTTAGAATGGAGCTTTTTTAAAGCTTTCACTCAGGAAAAGCTTCGGGTGCTCTGGGGGTATAGCTTAGCTCGGAGAAATAGAAAGAAAGCAAGTTTGCATTGACAGCTTGATCCCAGAGAGAGGTGGCTGCCTGCTTGTCTAACAGGTCCTCTGGGTCTGGATGAGGCAGAGACAGAGGAGCAGTCATATTAAGTGAACGCGCGCTGCCAATGTTAAAGGAACAATTACCATTATTCTGCATAGTTCACTGTTTGCTACTGCTATTTCCTTCAATAAAACCTCTTTTCACTTGCCAATTGGAGCTTGTCATGTAACAATATTTCTTATGCACAATACACATACTAAAATGCCCCTGTGTTTTTAATACATTTATAGTTGTTAACAATAGTGGTATAGCGACAGAAAAAAAACCTGTACTTGCTTTGAATACAGAACAGATTGAAAAAAGAACAAACCAGTGGCCCTGCTCTGAAGGATTAATGGGGGTTAGATTTTGCCTAATCTGTGTTAAAACAGTGACACCTCTTCCATTTCTTTGACACCCACTTCTTGCTCTCAGGGCCTGGACTGTGACTTCCTTGTTTGGAAGGGGTTGTACACCTGAGTCTTCAGTGATGGTTTTGATGCCAGGGAGTGCTGAGGAGAGGTTTGGGCTCTCACCTGCACCTGTGCAGCCTGGGCAGCCCTGAGGGGGATGGACAAGGGGTGCCACTGCTGTGGCCTTGGCAAGCCCAGCCTGCTGAAGGTTGCCCAACCACCCTTTGATGCTTGTGCGTGGCTCACAGACAGGTGGGACCGTCCAGCAGCACCTGAAACTCTGGTGCTCACTGCCCACCTCAGACTAACAAAACTCCTTGTGAATGCAGCTCCTGGTGAAGCAGGGGACAGCTTTGGGGAGACTGGCATTTCCCCAGGGCTGTGGAGCTCTACAGCTCTCCTCCAAAAGCTCACACAATGGAGACATTGTGCTGCTACTGCGCTTGCCAGCGTCACAAAGCCAGGTGGAAATGACCACAGTGAAGGTGCCACGGTGAGAAGAAATTACGTGTTTGCACTTCTGAGCAGGCTGAATCTCATATTTCATGCACCCAAAGGAATAAGCAGCTGTTCGGAAACCTTTGTAGCACAATCGTGAAGGAAACTTTCTTCTGCCATAAGATCCGTGTTTTCTAAGAACACTATTTTCTTCAGAACAAGTTAATGTACACAGGAAAAGACATCTTGAGTGTTCCTGACTCTCCTACACTATCCAGGAATAGTGATAGACTGCGAGTTTAAACACATTCTTCCACTGCACAGTGAGAGAAGTGTGTTTAATGCTGTGAGCAGAACACTTACCATGCTTGCCTTTGCCAGAGCCGGCAATTCTACGCTGTTTTAAGAGTACTTATTACATACATAAGTAACAGTGGATGTCATCTGTCTGCCCCCAGAATAGATGTTCTGCATCTTCGGTGCAGGGGGAAGAAAGGGATTTGTGTAAAGATGCACAGCATGGTACATCTTCTGCTTCAGATACTGCAAATTGCTTTGTCTGTGGCTTTTTCTGAGGAAAAGAGCAAAGAAACCCAGAGAAGGCCACCATACTGGAGGCTGGTTTGGAGCCTGATCTGAGCTCCCTGGAACTGTTTTCTTTGACATCTGGTGATACAGGATCAAGCCCTCTCGAAGATAAATAAATGGTTTTCCAGCATGGTCCAGCACAGGCTGTTCTGCAACACCTGGGGAGGTGCTCAGATGGCAATAAGATTAATAATGTTTATTACAGTGTGCAAGTCCAGCTCCCAGTTGTGTTCCAGCACGGCATGCAGGCAAGAGAGAAACAAATGGAAGTGTTTGTTAGGAAAGTCTCATGGAAGGGATAAGACTCTCACAGATTGCCACTCTCCAATGTGTTCAAATCAAAGAAAAGCTTTTATACCTTATTAGAAGACATGGAGGGTTGTAGTCATATATTATCACGTGTCAATTTACCACCAGTACAGCTCTAAGGACTATCTGTGAGAAATGCTACATCTTCAGTGATTTGCAGCTCTATTTCACAGCATTTAAAATGTTTGAATTTATTTTAGGAATATATATATGGGTTTGATGGTGTTAATACATGTGGGTTTGTTGGTGTTTCCCCCACCAAATGAAAATGCTGACAGTCTCGGAGCTGCTCTGGCATTAATGCTGTGCAAGGATATCTTTGTGACCATAACTGTGTGTAATGCCTGCTTTGGGAATAAACTCTTGGCACATAACTTCAGTGTCATTCAGAAAGCAGCACTGTTGTCAAGGACCTTGGGACATGAAAGGAAGACACTGTGCTGTCTTTTTTCATTGGAAAGTTCACAAATTCTGCCTAGAGATCCCTCTGATATTTTCACTTTTCAATATATAGTGCTTACCAAAAATAAAACTGAGAATTTTAAGTGCTTTCCAAATTTAATGACACAGAGTTTTACATAGGAAAAAAAAATCTTTTGTAATAAACTCAGCATTTTTTCTATTACATTACTTATAAATTTCCCCAGCTAAAGAGTGAGCAATTGCACAATGATGTCCATGGGTGAGACCTACCTTTAGTTACTGTGCCAGAGTATTAAATAATGCCCTGTCCACTTCTGGCTATTCTGCTCTGGTCAGGATTTTGTTACTGAAACTTGACCATATTGGCAGACAACCTTAACCTCATTGTGGAGTGAGTCATTAACCATGAGTGGAAGGAAAGAAGAGTGAATTATTGCCGCAGTGACATTGAGACAACAATAACAACAACAGCAACAATAGTAATGTTTGGTTTATCTCTGCTTTGAAAACAAGAAGATCAATTCAGATGAGGCAATACATCCAACCCTCCAGTTTCACGCTGTGCAGTGAGGAATAAAGAGAATTTGAGAGGTCTGAGTTAGCCCTGCAAAACAACAAGCAGCTGCCCATGAGCACTGGGATGGCTCTGCCCCAGCACCCATTGTGGGGTGTGCAGGCAGCCCCAAGCCTGGCTTGGCCAGGCTGACCTGTGTGGTGCTGTTCATCTCAAATCCCAGCCTGGGGAAGAGGACAGGGACTGGCACAGCCATATGGTCACTGGGATAACCTACTGACATTAATAAAAACAAACATTGCTAAGCCCTCCACTCGGAGGGGGAAGGACAGGGCTGTGTGTTTTCAGGTTGTTTGTGATTTACTTGTTCTGAGTTTTGTAATTATCCCTTTTAGCAAATGTCAGCAGAGTGCAGTCTTAAACAAAAAGAAAGACACAAAAGAATTTGGAAAGCAGACTTTATCTTCCTTTACGACACTTCTTAGGGCTGTTTCATATAGTAGAGCCACCATATACCTACAAGGTCCTCCCCATCTCTGAGTGTTCAAGGCCAGGTTCCACAGGGCTTGGAGCAACCCAGTCTAATGGAAAGTGTCCCTGCCCATGCTGGGTGGTTGGAACTAGATGGTCTTTCGGTCCCTTCCAACCCAAACCACTCTATAATTCTATAAGACAAAAAAAATCTACTCTGGGGCTTAAATACAACTTTGGGTAGAGTCTCCATCTCAGTGACTCCCAGAGAGGATGATCGCTTTCAAGATCTGCTGGAATAACAACAGGGTGCCAGGATGCTGTGATCATAAAGTTCAAAACAGGCAAAAGATTAAAAAAAATGACCTAACAGCAAGAAGCATGTGAAATACCACGAGATCCTGTTGCTCCCTGGACTAACCCCAATTCTTGAAATGTATTTATTTCACAGAAGCCATTTCATAAAGTCACGACAGCCAGGCCAGAAATACAGACCTAAAGAAAAACGTGATAGGGAAAGAGACAGTGGCTGAAGGGGAATTTGGGAGATCCAATCTACAAACAAGTCCTGCTCTCCTGAAGGATGCACAGCTGTATCCCACATCCAGCCCCACGGGTTTCAGGAATTGCCTTACCTGTTGACCAGCTGAGGTTGTGTTTCTGCTGCAGTTAACACTTGATACCAAAGCTGTGAGGTTTCTGTGAAAATTCAGTGATTTATCTTGGTACTTATCAGTTGAGGGCTCCTGAGGACCTCCCAGCAAGCTGTGACAGGGACAGATGGACAGGGAGGGCTCTGGTCAGGTCCTGCAAACCAGCCTGTGAACACACAGTGAATTTTGCTATTGTGGTCATTTAGGGTATGAATTATGTCCAGCCTTTAACACAGATGATGATGTCTGATGCAACAGGGACTTTGGACTCAGCACATAAAAACCTTTTCATAAATTGCTTGGTCCCCCCTCTTGCAAAGTCATTACAATTCCAAGGTGTAAGAGAACAGCATAAAATTCACACTGATCCCTTCAATTCTTTTTTAAGCATCCTTAAATCCAGTTTCTTTTTTCCTGCTATACATCTTACTTTTTATAGTTAAAAGTAATTTTAAAGCAAAAAGGAACATAAACAATATACACTGACTCTTGACACTCCATTGCTTTTTTAAACTAGAATAATAAAAATTTGCAAATGAACAAAAGAGTGGGAGGAAGATATCTGATTTACAATGTTTTTGAGATAAAGAACACTATAAAAAAAGATCAATGTGAATAATAAAGCATTGTTAACTGAGTCATGACATTTCTATTCTCAGTGAAGATTTGAACAGTAGAGCTCTGCAAATGAGCACCTTGTGCCATTTTCAAAGTGGGAGGAAGACATATAATTATAATTTTTAAAGTGAAGAGAATTTTTTAAAAAATCTCTGTGAAAAAGTTTATTGAAAAACATATCGACATATCAATATGACATAAATTACTTTAATTTTATTAAACTAGGAGGGGGGAAAGCCTCTTTTTGAAGACTGGCTGCAGAAAGCATTCCTTGAAAAGAATTTTCTTTATTAAAAACTCTTTGCTAAGATGAAACAGCACTGAATGTCAGCACTACCGTATATTTATTCTGTAACTCTTCCAACAGCCGAGATCTATAAAAGAAACATATTTTCAAAACAGTTTTAACCTCCATTGTCTTGATCATTCGTATTAACATTTTTCATGTCACCTATTGAAATCCCTTAAAGGAACCTTTTATTCAGTCAAAATTAATGAAGCCGTTTTCTTAAACAGCCTCCAAAAAGTAAAAAGGACATAATGTTGTGCATTTTATTTGACATACGTTTTCTGCCATTTCACTTATTTTTGTGATGAGAGCAATACTTCATATTTATGCTATCAAATCTGCAGAGAAAAGTGATTTTGAGAGAGAAGAAAACCAATTCCGCTCTTGCTGTGTGTGCAATTTAAATCCACAGTGAAAATACAGCATTGATCAGATTACTCCAATTGAGTCATTTAGTGCTTTGGCATTCCTGAAGTTAGGGCCCAGCTGTGAAATCATAGTTGGGGCCAAACATTGCTGTTAGGTGAGTGCACATGGCTCCGATTTTCTTCAAAGGGAATGACACACATGGCCAATATTTAGCTTTCACCTCTTCCATTCTTCAGCTAGCAAAGCCAGAACCAGTGGAGTATATGCAGGCAATTTAACAGAATTAAGAATACAATCAAGATTTTCCAGGACTTACTAGTGATTTGGGATATATAATTCAATACACCTCAAAACGCAGATGCTCAGCATATTCTGAAAATCAGGCCATCTCGAATGTCTTGCTTTAAGCAGGTAAAATCATAAATTACTCTGAGTATTTTGGCCATTGGATCCTAACAAACTGGGTGTAGTACACCTCTTCAAAATTTTAAGCTTCGATTTCTGGCTCGGCTGGGCTGCCTGGGGGAATTATGACATCCCAACCCATTTTTGTTCCTGTGCTGGCACACAATTCTCCCCTTACGGGACTTGAACACAGTGCAGGTGCCCTTCTGCAGCAGGTGACCCCTAGGGAAAACCCAAGTCCTGGCTCTGCAGGTCCCCTGGGATGGACTGAGCTGCTGGGATGGCCCACAAAACCTTACAGCCTATGTGCCACAGAGAGAAAAAAGGATACAACCCAAAAATCCAGCTGCCCCATGCTGCTTGCAGATCTTCATTTCGACTCAAGGTCAAGTGGAAAACTTTTCTACCATCCTTGCTGACTCTCCTCTTCACTTTCTCCTGACTCCATCTGTTCCTCACCCATCTCCTTCGTTCCGCACTCGCCTCCCTCTTCTTCCTGTGTCCATCTGTTCCCTCCTTCCTCGACACAAGTTGGGGAAGGGAAGTAAATTCAGTCATTCACTGAACAGATTTCAAGATGAACCCCCTCCCTCTCCAGTTCTAACTTCATTCATCATGGTAAAAATTATAATGAATAGAAATGTTGAAGGTGAAAATTTATTAGGGATTGTGTTGCTTTCTTATATGAAAAGCAGTTAAAGCGGCATATAAACATTGGCTTCATTCATTTTTTCTTAATATATGGTATAATTAGTGAGAAATATTAGTGGAAGTGCTTGCTATGCAGTCCATCAACACAAGCCTGTCAGAGCTTAGGATCTGGGCCAAAAGTTTTTGCCAGTCCTGTGATAGATTTATAATAAGCCTATAGAAGGCTTTACAGTTAGCTGGGTCACTAATTCATGAAGTTAAAACGTATGCAATGAGGTCAAAAATTCACTATTGATAAAATACCCCCTCCCGGGATTGCGCCATTAGCTTTGTTACTGCAACAGCAAAATAAAGTAAACCCAAAGCTCCTGTGAATTACCAGTCCATCATCGTAAATCAGCAGTGAAGCACTTGCACAAGTTCATGATGTCATCTGAAGCCCGGGATATATTTATAGCCTTGTGTACTATTTCCTGTTTCCTTACGACAAAAATAAACAGTCCCTAAATCCCCTGCATCCTTCTGCCTGAGCTCAGCAAAATGTAATGGGCACAAATCTGTGAAGGCCCCCGTGATATATTGGTCTGGAGCAGCTCCCTTCCGATGGGCCGTGGCGCCCGCGCTGCCTCTGCCTCTTCCATGTGGGCAACAGCACTTCCCATGAGTTTGTTCCATCTGCTGCCTCACTGCTGGGATAGTCCCACACCCCCTCCTACTTTGCCTCCCTGACATTTGGAGAGAGAGAAGGAAAGAAGATTTAATCCTCCAAGCCTTAGGCGCAGAGTGAACGGCCTGGCGGGCACAGCTGAGGTGGAGGAGCTCAGCACTGCTCTGTGTGGGGACCTGGGCTGGCCACCACAGGGACCTTGGACATCTCATCCACCAGGACTGACAAGCCATGAAGGTTGGAGTTTGGATTTAAATTTCCTCTCTCCTCCTTTGCTGATGATTTGTGAACCTCGTGTAAGGTTTCTGGGGTGTTTGGGCATGGATGATGCCCCACATTCATCTCAGACCTCCCAGCTCTCAAATTTTCTGTACCTACCTGACCTGCTGCGTTTGTTGGTGATCCTCTTCACCTCTTCTCGGGTGAAACTTTCTCTCTTAACAACTTCTTTTATTTTTTGCTTCCTTTCCAGCTATGAGACAGAGGGTAACAGAAACAGTGCACCATGCCATGTGGCCTCCCTCTGCAAGGAAGCGCACTTGCGTGTTTGACCTCAGAGCAACAACTCCTGAAGTCAGTGACTAAGTTGCTGAGGGTGATAGCTGTGCCAAACCACATTTATTTGGCACTTATCCCTCTTCTGTTTTGTCTTTTTTTTCTCCACCAAGACCGTCGCACCAGCTCCCTGCCTCTGCTGGCCCTCCCTGGGGTGACACCGAGCAATGAGGACCATCCAGGTAAGCTGCTGGCCCCATGCAGGCAGAGATACTCCCTACCTGGCAGGCAATTATACCCCTTAAACTATCAAGAAAAAGTGTTTTGTTTTTCTTTTCACTTTTGCTTTTTTTGAAGCATTACGATCAAACGCTGAGGTTTGAGTTTCATCATCCTTTGAGTCCTTTCAAACCAAGTGAGCTCAGATCAAGCCTTTATACGTACAAGTTTTCATCCATCAGGTCTGATGTAGCTCTGCCTGTGTCATCTCAGGACTGAATGGACATGGCACACAGCTCTTGCAGTGATGGGCATGTGATACATTGAGCAGACAGGTAGTGACAGCAGGGCACAGGATAACGAATGGCAGGGAGAGCAGCCGGGCGCTCCTTTGGCGCTTTTGCTGCACTGATACACCGAGAGGCCTCAGGGAGAAATTAAAAAGTTACAGGTCCTAAAATGCTACAGTTTTCCACATAGTTTAGCATTAACCCTTGGGACTCCTTGCCACAGGGGCGTGAGGCAAAGGGCCACTGCCAGGATGGATTGGGAAGAAATGCCAGCATTGAGTAGAGCCACAGGCTCCCTCGTCCTTTGCTTGTGAGATGTGGATGAGCCCTAGGAGGGTCAGAGATCAATTCTACTTCTCTTTCAGTTCCTGCTAAACAGTTGCTCCAAGAGCTGCATTGCTGCAGTTCCTGTCCAGCAGAACAGAGCACCTCTTAAACACTCTGTGCCTTATCAAAAATAGGCTTAGAGCCCTTGTATGCCTCTAGACTAAATCTAATTTCAGAAGCATGCAGGGAAACTGCAGACTCCTCCAGGACTGCAAGATGCTGGTTTGTGCCTAAAGCCAATGAAGAGAAATAGAGGTCAGGGGACATTCTGCAAATGCCAGTCTTGGTATCACTGCTCCTCCCTATTAACCAGAGGGATCTGTGGCTGGCATCAGTGGAAAATAAGTGATTTACTTTGTGCTTTCATGAATTTAGACAATGCAGTCAGCCATCTGAATCACCCAACTCCAAAAAGAAAAAAAGAAAAAAAGAAATTCCATGTGAGTATTGAGACTATCTTTCATACAAACATGGGTGAACGATCCCAGTCTTGTCCTGCAACAGCCAAGACAAGTCCCAGCTTCCCCGTGTGAGGAAGAAAGTTGCTACTTCATACTATTTAAAAATGGCACATTGTGGGGGTGTACCTTTAGCAGCCTCTGCCTAACAGTCTAACACTGAATAATCTGAGATTTCTTAATCATGATACACTTATTTTTCCCTTTAAGTTCATGTCAGTGGTTGATTTCTATACATTAAAAACACAGACATATGTGGACAGCTGAAGCTGAACACAGGCTCTTCAAAGAGAGTTGCAAAGTTTGACCCTCTTCCCATCTCTTATTGTAATTCAGGGTTTTTTTTAATATTCTCATTTAACAGTAATAAATGGTATCAGTGGCATGTAATATATTTTTAAAGCTTATTTGACTCCATCTATTTGTTCCAAACTCTCAACCTACTACTGTTCCATCCAGCAACAAACTATAATAGAAAAAAAACCTGCTAACCACCTCTTTTTTTTCTGCTGGTCTAGCACAATCTTTATTTCTTCAGACACTTTGTGCAAACATTAAATTGATAAAAGACATAATGTAGATGGACCCACAGCTGAACTGAAGGTAATTGCATAAAAATGAAATGGAGACCTATAATTGTGCACTGCTTTAGCCTCTCCTGCAGTGTTTTCTGGAAGCAAGGATCTCACTTGTCATAGCAAGTTGCTTGTTACAGTGATTGCATGAAGACTTGATCTAGCTGTACAAGACAAGTATAACATTACTGAAAGGGAGCTTTTCAAACTAAGAGTCTGACACTAAAATGTACTGTATTTTGCAAGATGTAGTATGCTTTAACAAACAGAAGAGTCCCTGAGTGACAGCTTTTGTTACCCTTTTGTTTGATGGTGCTGTATTGAAAAATTCAGGTTATGTCTATGCCTTTCTATTTCTGGTTTTGATTTCTCTTCAACAGCACTTCAAGAATAAAAATTGACTCAAAGTATGAATAGTAGAAGTCGGTGGATACAGTAAATGTTAGTCTGGCATTTACTGATTACTTCTGTCAGACTTTTTTTTCAGTCTCATTTCTTGAATGCTTAAATGCATTCCGTGGGCCATTGTATTGTTGCAGAATTGGGGAACTCAACAGATATATCGTGAATTAAAACATATCTGGTTTAGATTTTTGGGCAGATTTTGAAAGTGGAAAATAATAGGTATTCTTGTCTAAGCCTTTTGATCTGATCCATGTGTATCCAAAGGCCCAGAATGGGTGTAGCTCTTAGTGTGGACAAACAGAATCCAATATTGGCACCTGAATAACAGTGGGGTTTGTGTCTTTTGGACTCACAAATCAATTATTATCCAATAAATCCAATGCATAAGCTTCCTCCTGAGCTCTGCTGCTTCAACTACCACAACTTTTCCTGGAGTTGGTTTGTTATTGAATCAAAGCGCAGGCAAACTTGTGGAATGTCACTGATTTATCAACACTGGAAAACAGTCATTACTGTACATGTAAGGACATCCAAAATATATGAGCTTTCACATTCTGGATTGAAGAGGCTGGCCAAGAAGTCAGAGAGGGGAAAAAAAAGTTCTATTTGCTTACTCAAGGGGAAAAACCATCAACAAATCATGACAGATGGGCAGACCCAGACCTGCATAGCCCAGGATGCAGATTCCCTATGACCAAGGGTTCAGCTTTGGGGGAGAACTGCTGTGCTTTGCACTGCTGGGTCACACCCAGTGGAGCCACTGCCTCTCCTGCCCTCCCAGTCTTGCCTGTGGCTTTCCTTCATCATAATGCTCACAAAACCTGACAGTTATAGGTTTCTGAGACTCCTCTCTGTGCCACTGCTCTCTTACTGCCTCCATCCCATCATTCACTCCCTGCTCAAGGCCAACCTGGAAACTCTCCAGGACAGGGAAATTCCACATTTCCATCACAGTAGGCTCTGTTGTCATTATGACTTCAAAATCAAAACAATACCTCTGCCAACAGACAATTTTAAAGCAGTGGTTTAAAATGAAAATTACAGCCTAGTTTTTATGCTTATCCTAAGGTCTTAGTGTACCAACCTCTACCCAGCTTTTCTGCTTCTACGTATTTCACCAGGTAAAAATGATCTAAAATGGCATGAAACCCAACTGTGAGCGGAAATTTAAATTAATTGCTCACTCATTCTGAAAGTAAATGGAGTCACAGAAATCATAGAAAAATTAGCTTGGAAGGGACTGTAGAATCACCTTGTTTGGACTCCGTCAGAAACCTGCAGTAAGAGCAGGGTCCATGCCCAGCTGAGTTCTTCACACAGCCACAGCCTTGTTGGGGTTTGTTCTGGTTTTTACACTGGCTTTACACCTCCCATGATGAGGAATTCATTCCCTAGGCATTTCCAGCTGCCTTTGCTGCAGTTTCTGACAGTGCCCTCTCCTCCTTTTGCCTCTGTGCACTGCTGGGAGGAGCTGGGGTCTGGTTTGTGTGTTACCCTGGCTCTGGAGAGGAACACAGCATCCAGCACCCTTCTTTGCCATCTCCTCCAGGCCAACCAAGCCTGGCTACCTCAGCCTCTGCACATACAGAAGGTCTTCCAGGCCCCTCACCACTTCAGTGGCCTTCACTGGACTTGCTCCAGATACCACTTAGCCTTCAAATCCTTGTTTCCCCCCTCTTCAAACCTTATGGTTCCACTGGTTTTTCACTTACCCTGCAATCTATCCATCCATCCATCCCATCCTCATCTCCTCCTCTTGGCTGCAAGGATACTGGAGGAACAACTGCAGTCTAATCAAGGTTTCACTCTCTGTCAGCATTTCCTTGGTGTTTCTTTAATATATTTCAGGAGTCAAAGGTACCTAAAAACCAAGAGATATGCAGGGCCTCTCTTCAGGCTGCTTGCAGGCAAGTGCAGACAAACCACTTTAGAGCACTTACTGTTCCTCTCAGAAAGTAGCATTTGCAAAACTGAGGTGTTTGTAAAGATTGATTTTCTGTGTATAGCTCAAGACCAATGATATCACAAGATTTAAGTGAGATAAAAAGTGAGGCTGTGCTTGATGTGAGGTGCAGGAGTTAATCAGCTGTAGATAAGAACTGATGAGGTTTTATCATCCCCGCCATGGAGAGAATGACTGTGTTTCTTGGCCTCTTGATCACTTCAGAGAGTGAGTGAAACTATATATCAACCCGTGTTTATCTGTGCCTGAGAAGTTCTTCAAGAATAAATTGAACTCAGAACTCTTCTTAACCTTTCCCCTGGTTGGGGCTTAAAATTAAGCTCTCCCTCTGGTTTTTTGAGCTGCCTCTCTGGCACGCTGACAGCATGTGAAGTATCCCATCTCCTAGCTGACTTCCAGGCCAACAACGCAAGTGGGGATGAAGTTATGAAATAAGGAATCTGGATGCTAAACAGAGACCATCTGGCTTTCTTTGCTACATGAGCCACGGTGAGCTGGCACATCTGCATCCAGGTACCGCCTACGTGCACATTGTTGGCTGTTAATTTAGGGAAACAAAGTTGCAGCTGAATAACAAGATAATTGTTTTGCCTTCTTTTATGTCACACATTGAAGTTAGGATATCAAACTCGAAATAGACGTCAATGGAGGCAGTAGTTCTGTTTTCTTTCCAAACCTGATCCCACCCACTGGAAGTGAATTATTGCTTAGCCTGTAAGTCCTCTGGGTTTAAGAGAAAACCTTAGGAGGCAAGTTCACAAATACCTTTACTATGAATAAACCTCTGTAAAGAGACTGAAATCATTAGGTACGAAGGGTTATGCCTTGGAAGTAAACAACTGTAGGTTTGAAAATTCTGCATATGTTATTCTTTCAGATCTCTGCCCTGGTATCATAGTCTTCTTTTTTCCTAATCCCACCAGATAACCAGCTTACAAATGAAAAACACACAGATGAAAAGCCTATGAAAGGTATTGTTATGAGTTCTGTCGCAGAATTCAGCATCACTGACGCTTCATCAAAGGGTACCAAAAATGAGAAGAAATTGTCAGATGCAAGCAGATCATCCATTACTTCCCTGGAGAAATGCAGAGAATTCACTTACATTGAAGATGATGCATCAGTACATCAGAGAGACAGTGACGGTATGTTTTATAAAACAGATCACATTTGAGCTGCTTTCTAAATAATGCCCACTGCAAAAGAACTATGTATAGCCAACTCGAAATTAAATGTTGAACAGGAGGTTCAAGAACATCGCCAAAAGCAATGTTAAGTTGCCCTGCAGACATTTGTGTGATAGATGAGAATTTCTAGATGATCTTAAATTGTCAGTGATATTAAAGTCATAGAAGAGGAGCTTAGAGCCTATTGTGCCACAGTGAATTTGTACTTTAGGAATGAGTGTTTGCACAGAGGCACCAGTGTCAGTACCAGATAAATCTATTCCTGGTTATTCCAGTGGATGATAAAAAAAGGCTCTGTGAAGTATTTTAGAAGTTTCTTTTGAGTGCCTTTTGCAATAATGGATTAGTGTGTTATATCCAATGGAGCTGGGATCTGTCGTGCATATCATTTAGCAGTTCCTAAATTAAGCATTTCTAAATACAGATCAACACAATATTAACTGCTATGTTCTCCAGGAATCATTACCATCTCTATCGTGTCACTGATCCTTATAAAAGGGATGTCTCTGATATATCTATTGGAATACACTTAATTTCAAGGAAGGATCTAAGTATTTTATTTAGGGGACTTCTCCTCTTGTCCAGACACTCCCTGTTTGTGAGTTTGAGAACTATCTCAACCATTACTGGCACACAGGTGTGTACCATGTGATGCAAATAACAGATTTCATTCTCCTTAAAAAAGCTAAAAGTGAAGGAAATTAACAACAGAAAAAAAAAACCAATCTGTGCTTAATTAATAATGTTAAGGGCTGGATAGAAGCCAAGAAAACCAAAGGAAGACAGATTTGTGGTTGTCACTGCATACTCAGCTCACTCCACTCTGACAACTTACTGCTTATTCCACATACACGAGGCCAAATCCTGTTTGCTGGTGCTTGGAGAATCTCTGAAGGCAGAGCAATAGGTGAGGAAATTGGTGATTATTTTGTTCCCTGAGCTCAGACAAGAGAAGATCCAATGCTCATAGGTCTCACCAAGGATGACCAGCAAGGCTACAGTAAGCTTTGGACCAGGGCTGTTCAGAGCATCATCTGTGTGAGCAGATGCCACCAAACAAGAGCAGGAAAGCTTAGGGATGAGGCACACTAGAAAAATTATCATAAATTCTTCTTTTGTGCTAATTAATCTACTAATGTAGAGAACGAGAGCTGAGGTCATTGTTCTCACTGAGATAAATGCAGTGATGCCGTTTGGCAAACAGCAGGGAAAGCAGGGGGAAAACAAGAGATTGCATCTTCTTTTATGCAGTTTGTGGCTAATTTATTTTCAAATATATAAATGAATGCATAGGAATGGATGTCTAATTGCTAATATCTATTATTTATATACATTACCCCACTTAAAACAGGACCAAAAAGCCTCACACATGCAGATTTTTTGAAATGTGTTACATCCATTATCACAGTTCATGGTGTGTGCTCTGATGGGAATTTAAAAGCGTCTTTACTGCACATCACAGAGTCTGTGCTGAAACATTACTTTATTATTAAAATCTTGTGCTTTTTGTGTGCTCTCTTTCCTGGATGAAGCCCTAAGAATTGTATCTATTCTCTCCAGATTACATAAGCACCATTATGGTTAACACATTCAGGGGAAAAAAAAACCTGTTATTAAAAAATGGATCTTTGGAGAGAGAGAAAAAAATTGCCAAATCCTTAATTAAGACATAATTTTGAATTCTGTCTCTCACATCTATGTATAGGAAAGAAATTTCATAAACATAAGAGATCTAAAAAGAATAGTCTTAATTGCACTAAGGACTGCTGGATAAAATGATTAGATTTTCTACAGTGTAAATTTCATACAATTAAATGTAGTGGTGTCACCTTATTAAATGTTTCAATTTTATAATTATTTCAGTTCATTTAGCTAGAAAAAAATGTAAGCATGAATTTACTAAGTATCACCAAAATCTAGTCATTCTTATTCGACAGGACTGACTTAGAAGTTAGTTGTGCTTGTCTGAACCTAAATAGATCTTGACATATTTAAATAAGTATTAAAATTGATAACATTGGTGGTGATATGCCACTTAGAAAGAAGTTCAATCATATGCTATTTGTTCTTGCTACCTGCTTTAACTTTTTTTTTTTTTTTAAATAAAGAAACTGGAATGATTTTATTTATTTTGTTTTTCATCAAGAAAGCTATCCAAAAAAAAAAAAGAAAAGCATACTTCTGGAAACTTCCTGGCAGTGAACTTAATGTTACGTGAGCTAGAAAATGCCACAACAGAACCAATGCAGTTGAATGAGTTCACAGTTAGTCATCCTAGGGCAAGAAATGTGGTTATAACCATATGCTTTCCTGAAAGAACCAATGAAAAGACATTCATATTGTTGAAGGCATTTTTCCTTTCCAAAAACAAGAAGGGGAATAAAAAAAGGGAAAGGTCTGGGTCTGTGCTCCAACTGGATTCACACAGTTGGAATCTCACACCTGCTGCACCCAAGCAGCCCCCCCAGATGCTGGAGGCAGAGGAGTTAATTAGTTGATTTTTGGGGGGCACAAACACAGCACAGAGTTTTAGCCAGGGTGACCAAACTTTCAGGAATATTCTCTGGCTCCAGACACACATCCTGCATAATCTATTTCCCAAACTTTTGTCTCCTTTGAAAAATTGACATTTGCGAACGAAAAGGTGAGAACCCCATTTGGTGGGGAATTGGCAGGAGCCTGAGCTGAGGTTTGGCCAGCACTCTGTCCTCTCTGAATGCTCTTCTCCACACCTGATCTCCCTCCCTGTCCTCAGTAGTCTTTCACATTTTTAGTGCAAACTTTTATGAAAATGAAAATGAGCTCCAGTGTCACCTGTGCTGGTGTCATGGTTTAACCCCAGGCAGCAACTCAGCCCCACACAACCCCTCACTCACTGCCCCACTGCAGAATGGGAGTACCAGAAGGGTAAAAGGAAGAAAACTCATGGGTTGAGAAATATACAGTTTAATAGGAGAGAAAAGGAAGAAAATAATAATAATAATAATAATAGTATTAATAATAATAATAGTGATAAAATAATTAGAATATACAAAACCAGGGATACACATTGCAATTGCTCACCACTCACCAACTGATGCCCAGTCAGTTATCTAAGCAGAAACCCTTGCTTGTTTTCTCCCTAATTTATATTGATGCCATATGTCTGGAGCATCCTTCTGGTCAGCTGGAGTCAGCTATCCTGGCTGTGTCCCCTCCCAGCTTCTTGTGCCTCTCCAACTTCCTTGATGTCTGGGCATGAGAAGCTAAATTTTGGTTTAAAGGGCTTGTTCTTCTGGATTTCACTGCCACAGAATATTTCCATTCAAATCCTTTTAATGCAGCTTTTGTTTTTCCGGGGCAAAGAAAATAGAAAATTAACTTTTCACTTGTCTCTATGGAAGCAGTTATCACTAATGTATCACCGATGTATTTTTAGCCCACCCCTCTCACTTCTGTGCAGTCACAGTGGCCTAAACCTGGGTAATCCCAGCTCAGCCTTGTTCTGACCTCTCCCTGCTTTTCCTTTCTCTTAGATGAATGCGCAACACTTATCCTGGCCTGCTTGTTCTGCCAATTTTGGGACTTTCTTATAATGCTGCCTGATACCTGTGAACATTGGCTGATCGATACCTGTTGTCCATCCAATAGATATTACCAGACCTCCGACGAAGACCACGGCAACAACGACTGCAACTGTGACTGTGACATTGATTGCAGCCTCTTTGAGTCCTGCCACGAGACTGGGGAGTGCCTGGAACTGGCCATGGAGATTTCAGAAGTCTGCTACCGCTAATAATTGACAAAATTCCTCAAAACTACCTGACAGATTACAAAGGAGATTTTCTTTTTTTTTAATATTAGTCATAACCAGAGGTTTTGCCAATGAGGACTATGTGCATCTTGCTGCTCCCTCCCTGGAGGTCTCTATATCTGTACCATTCTGGTGGCATGATATCACAAACTGCTGAAACCAATAAAGGACAAAAAAAGGTCTTCTCTGCCATAGATGACAACAGAATTCCTAAGTGCCAAGCGTGCTCATGGCTTTATCCACTGTCAATCCAAAGCTTTTATAAACCTTTAATTGCTTTAAACATGTATTTCCCCATTCATAAACACAGAACAAATTAGGACATTATTTTAGGACTGATCTATACATATATTAGTTCATCTTCCTAATGGATTCATACCTAAACATGTATTACACATTGTTGGTTATTATAAATAATTTATGATATAGCATCATTTTATAATTAAAAATTTATTTATTCAATCTCTTAAAACACTCTTATATGCCCAGTATAGGTAGAAAAAAAATTAAATTAATTAGAAACCATGCTACTGGTAATTACAGCAAATGTCACTAAAAATCTCCAGTGAATTTTGTAGAGGAAGCATTTTCACAGGGTAGTGCAATTGGACAGTGTATTAATGTGCTAGCCCATGGTTATGTAATAACAGGTTATGCCTATTGTTCATTAGTTATAGGAAAGGGCTCCTTAATTGTAATTAGCCTAAATGGGAATTGACTGCACACTTCCAGAGAATTACCCCATGGACAGCCAGCAACTCCTTTCCTTGATTTTCACTTGTAAGACTTCTGCAAGGAGCAGAATACTGCCACCTATTCTTGTGCAAACAGGCATCTCCACCTGTGCACAAAAGATTACAAAATGACAGTGTCTACCCTGGTTGTGCTTTCAAACTCCCTCTATCTCTTTTCTGATGACAAGTCTGATTAATAAAAAGGAAATACATGTTGCACATTACACACATGACAACAAAAGCATGTAAATTCAGCTGCCCGAGGGTGCTGAACACAGGTATTAGGCACAGAGGAAAATACAGAGTTGCTTGCTTACATTAGGTATTTATAGACTAACACCAAAGTCAGTGTTTGCTTTATGCAAAGCACTAAAATTTCTCCCCAAACCCCCACTGCTCTCAGTGCAGAAGTGCCTGTGGAATCCCAAACAAGGATCCTGGTCAAGACACTGGGATATTTAGCATTTCTAAAATCATTGAAGCCACTTGTTTATTAGAGTAGTCCTGATGCACAAATATTTAATGGGGGAAAAAAAATCATGTGAATTTCCTTTCATTACCCTCCTTGTGGAAAACTCACATTTTCAAAAAATCAGAAAGCAAGTAGAACCACTAACAACCTTTGTCCAGGTGTCTTACAAAGCCTAATGACCAGAAGACAACAAACCTCAGCAATGCAGCCCAGAACACCTCATTCCTGTGCTCCTCCCAGGACATCGGTGGGGAATAGAAGAGATTTGCTTATCTCACATTGTCACACTGTGAGCTGTAGTCACCTAAAGGAAATGAATCATTAGTCCTTCATCACCACACAGCCCGAACCCCACAGCACAACCCACTGCCATCCAGGAGGCACCGGTTTGGGTCACCACTCCAGGATGGGCAATGCTGAGTTTTAATGCTTCCATTTGCATTCTCCCACAGACTTCTGGTCTCAAACCTTCCAAAGCTAAGTTAAACTCTCACTGCTACATACCAGGCCCCAGAAGATTGGATCATTCCATCCTTTCTAGCCCAGAGTGTCCTTGGCAAAGTGGCATGTGGGTGTTTATGAATAAAAACACTGACCTGAGGCATTTAGGAGTCAAAAAAGGGGAAAGCTTGCTCCACATACCATTTCCTAGAGAAGAACCAATAAAGATGCACACTGGCAGTCCTTGCTTTTGGTGAAACTCTCCAAAAGGGGAGATTTCCTGTGCAATGGCTGGAAGGAGTCCAAGAGGGGAAACCAGAGGGTGGCATACCCCAAAATATTGTCAGTGAGGGAATCAGAGATGGGGAATTTGCCTTTCAAGCCAAGATGTCTTGTTCCAGTTCTGAGTCTGCAAGGAAAAACACACTGGCCACACTGGGATAACTCATGGCAAGCAAAGTCTCATTCAGCTGTGGAACTGGATCAGGGACTTTTGGCACAAATATGGATTTTTTTTCCAACTCTTTTCCTAGGAATCATTATTCAAAAGATTTTTTTGGTGTGTGTTTTTTAATCCATAGGTTGGCTTATTGAGGTCATGTCTACTACAGGCTACAGGTACAGGGTACAGGGTACAGGGTACAGGGCACAGGTCAAAGACAGTATTACTGTAGCCATGATTAGATAGGATATCCCAGCAACATGAATGGAATCACACTGGGATATATTGAGAGCTGCTGTTGTAGTGAATGGTGGTGTTTTAAATAATGCAGCAATATCTCCTTGCCTAAAATGTACAAGGGCACATTGCTCAGTTTCCTGCTTTAGGAAGTAGATTTTGTGAGACCGTTTTGAGCAATGAAACCTTGAAAAACATCTTATTTCATACAACAGGGTAGAATCAGCAGCTTATGATAACTTTGTTTTCTGTAATAAAGTTGTTAATTGCAACATTGTATTTTCATGACACATAGGAACACTTAAATTTATTGACACCAGAGAAAGTCAGTCAGACTTTTCCATAAACAATTCCAGAAACTCTGAAAAGCCATCCTATTCCCACACTAAACTGCCTTCCTAGTGCAGAAAAATACCCATTTATCAGATCTGAACATGGGCAGGCATTCCAGTGAAACCGGAGCGTGTGGAACAATTCGAGGCTGTCTCTGTATTTTTTATTTATTGGTAAGGAAGGTCTGGGTGCTTGAGTAGGAGGCATTTGGGTGGATGGCTGTTGGGAACATGTTGGACTCAGCTGTGCTCCCGGGGAGATGTCAGCGTGTGAAACCAGCTCCTGAGAACAACAAATAGAAGTTCCCATTTTGCAAACGGGAACATCGCTCCGACACGACGCCTCTCCCCGGCACCAGAAATGCGCTGACAGATTGCTTGGGGGAAGAGAGAGACAGAGAGAATAAGGGAGAGCTGCGTTGCTACCTTCCACAGGAAAGGACCACGGGGTGCTCTCTAAGGAACTCCTCTTGGAAATGACCCAGCAGTCTCATCCTTGAGACAAAAATGTCTTTTCGCCTCCCTTCACTCCGTTCTCAGAACACAATACGGATTAGGATGTACACTTAAGGGGAGTGGATGTTTGTTAACCATTGGAAAAGCCTCTGGGGACTCCCAAAAGTTTAAAGACCAGTTATCTCAGAGGATATTAAGTTCTCTGACTGACCATGAGCCCTTCCATAATGTTGTTCTGGTGCCTTACTTTCCATGTACAATATGAGTCCCTTAGATGTGGGGCTGACAAAAATTATCCCATGTACACCCCCAAACAGAGGAATGGAATATATTATAATACCTCACTCAACTTTCCTCTGCTTCCTAAAGCACTTTGATCATTTGTACTCTATTGAGCAATCCTCAGCTAGAACAACCAATTCCAGACAATGCACAACTCTGCCTTAACTCCAGTGCTGCTTAGGGATTCAGGCTGAGTGCTACAGCTGAGCTCTAGAAGACTTTGGTTCTCAGGAAGAAAGCAAAATATGGGAACAATTAAGATGTTTGCAATTGTATTTCTCCTATTATACTTGTACATTATCAAAAAAAGTTCAATAGTGTCGGACTAAGAATGTATGTATCAATTAAAATCTTCTTTTAATTATATTAAATGGGTGGTTCCATTGCTTTCATCTTATTTGGGTTCTCTTAAATGCAAGGTGAGTTTCCTATTATGCAAGAAAATGAGTTTACCAAGCAGACTGGGATTTCCAGGCACTGGTCCACCGTAATTCACTGTAGCTGAGCATTAATCATGATTAATAATCTATCATTCCTGTGGTTTAGGAAAATAAAAAGGAGGACTTTATTGAGAAACTGCCCTTTCTCTTAGCATACTTCATATAATTGCACAATGGAACAATTCTATGGAATTCATTATTCTGTTGGTAATGATCTAGATTTCCTTAACATTGCACACGAATGGGAATCGTTGCCATCTGATGGATGTTCCGTGGCCTGTGCAAAATGAGTTGGTGGGTGCAAGCCAATTCATAATGGATGTGTGCCCATATCACAAAAAACACCATTATAATTGGTACCCTTAGGAAAAATGCCAAGGTCTGAGTGTAAACAGAGCACTTTCTGTCCCAGGAGCTCGCGCTTCCGTGGTCAGAGTTGACACACAACAGAATGAGCAATGCTGAACTGCATCTGCTGCCTCTGTAAAGGGCTTTGCTCTCCTGAGGCAGCACTTGGCATCTTGGACCCTCTGTAAAATAAGAAGAAAACTCAATCTGAATGGCCAAACTTGTGCCTCTTCCCCCACCATCACTAAAGTCATCGTGGAGGCTGTGCAAGGATAAAATGGAGAGGAGATAGGCATTGCTACAGTCCATAAATTGTTCTCTTTTTAAGTGTATCCAGAAAAAAAAATATATTGTCACTAAGTGAGAAGAGCTTGTTCACCAATCCTCATTTGAAATCTGAGAAATCTTCCTATCAGAAAATGCTGAAAGTCACTGATTTACCAGCTCCTAGTGCTTTCCAGCAGGAGACAATATTTCCCTTGTATTGAAGAGGGACCAGGGACTTCCAACAGAAGAGTTCACAGGTCACTGGAGTGCATTGCTTATAAAATAAAGAGAGAAGAATGAAGATATCTCATGGACATTCTATTGATGGCCTGCATGAACAGAGCAGTTTAAGCAGCAAAGTAATATTGGAAAAGTCTTCTTCTTTATTAGAGAACCCTGCAAATCAATCAGTCATTCACATGCTCACACCACAGTGTATTGAAATGACCATGGTACAAAAAAGAGGAAAAAAATCCCCACCTTATCCAAATGCATGAAAAAAAATCACCATCAATGTCATTAAAATGCAGACTCAATTTATATTGCCAGTTTTGCCATGCTTCCTACAAAGTGAAAAATAATGCCAGAGAGCAGTGAGGAAAATATTATTAGATCAACTGTATAAAAAGCATGAATGATTCCATTAGCAAGCACAGCTGAGAAAAGACAGGATTTAAATCAAATCTAAATATGATAAGATTATACAGCCAAAGTGACA
Source organism: Drymodes brunneopygia (assembly GCA_013400955.1). NCBI lineage: Eukaryota > Metazoa > Chordata > Aves > Passeriformes > Petroicidae > Drymodes > Drymodes brunneopygia. The sequence goes on from VZTZ01031704.1 coordinate 274,445, forward strand.
TGTCCATTTTAGCAAACACAGAGGAGGCAAAACAAAAGCAGAATTTTGGTTTTATGCTATAAAACATGTTCCATCTCACACAGCATTTAAAAACCTGATGGAAGCGTCCTGTCAGCTCCACAGTTTTATACTGTATTTGTTCTAGGTGAGTCACAAATGTGCAGATAATTTAGAAGAACACCTCTGTTGCTGTATATTTGCATCATTCTTCTCTTCAGAGAGTCACTCTGCTGCATCACTTGATACAGTCATCACACAAACCCTTGTAATGGAATATCAAAGCTGCCCACGGAACCACAATTCCACTTCCTAAAAACTTTTAGGGTCTTGTAACCTGGTGCAGCTCACGTGGAGGGTGAAGCAGAATGTCCCAAATTTTGGTGTTAAATGGGACAGCCAATAGTTTAAAATAAAAGGATCAGGTTTTCTAATGTGTTCTCTTTTGGAATAGGAGAGTTCAGCCTCCACTTCATGAGGCTTTTCATCAAAAATACAGATGGAAAAAGTCTTTCTCTAAGAAGCATTTTTTGGATACTATTGTGTCAGACAAAATCTCCTGTCTATGGACATGGAGAGAAAGAAAGAGAGAGAGGGAGAGGTAAAGGATGAAGAAGCAGAAAGAGACAGGTAGATTTGGGTAATGTAATTGAGAGCAGCTGTTCCTCACTTCTGATCTCCGAGTGCTCTGTGAAGTTTTCTCTTGTTGGGATAATCCCTGTGATTTCTGCTTCACCAAAGGCAAATGAGCCATGGGATGAAAGCAGGATGAGCCTTTGCCCCAGGCCCCAAAGATTTCTGGTTCCTCATGTGCTGCCCACTCCTGTCCTTCTTTACATCCAGGTGGTCTCTCTGATATGCGTTTTATTTGTAAGGGATTTCACCACAGTTCAAAATCAGGAGTGGAGAAGGACACACATCAGTATTCATCTTCTCAAAGATATAATCAAATATTAATCCATTTTAAACTCCTTGATTTTACTGTGCATTTCAATTTTCCCTGTAATCTATAACCCGTACACACCATAAAGTCATCACTGAGAGGGGAAGCTGGAAAAATCCAGCTACCTTTCCAAATGGAAATCAGAATATATATTTTTAGCTACATTAAGCCAACTGCATGCAGCTCTGCACACTTATGTAATTCCCACATAAAAATAATCCATAATATTCCAGAGGAACAAATCCAATTCTTAGTCATATAAATTTTCATATAAGTCCATCAAAACCTATTCCAAAAATGTCTCAGTCTTTTTGAGTGCTAAAGTTGGAACAAAAGAGCGAGTCCTTTAAAATGCCTTTGGAGCTTCCAGGGATGTTAAATCTAATTGCCCTTAGCATAGCACCGATCCACAAAGGTTTAAGTCATGGAAAATGTATTTTACCTTTATACAAGGTATACTATGCAAAGTTTATCGTGGCACAGTAAAGTCATGTCTAACTTGCTTCGTGCAAATTTCAGACAGAAAGAAATTAACCTTTGAGGCTTCACTTTGGCTAACCAGGGCAGAAAAATGTGTCTTCTCACTGCAGACACGCAATATTGTATTAAATGATATGACACAGCATGGTATGATATGACAAAATGTCCATTTGTGCACTTGGGTCTGTATGTGCACACAGAAATCCATATTTAAGCTCAGAGATATTTATAGCAATGTCTGTGTTCCAAGAAAGAAGAAAGGATGGAGAGCAGGCAAAGATTAATTGTGATAGAAACCTTCTTAAGACAAAGCCAGAATCAACACCATTTGTTAATACCCTTAGAAGCTGTATAATCATCCCAGCTGAGGCTGAGGATAAATTTTCCAGTGAAAGGGTTGTTCATGACAGAGAGATCACTTGCTAAAGCAGACTGTGCAGCACGATGGGTGCTGGGAAATGTTCATTTCCCTGGAGAGCTCCACAGGGCTTTGGCAGCCCACAGAAAGAGGAATGGCCAAGGCCCTTGCCTGGGAAGTCCTGGAGATTCAGGTCAACCCTCTGTTCCATTTCATTAAAATATTAAATAATAACGAGAAGAAAAACCTTCTTTTTTTATTCCAGAAAGAGCTCTGTTTGACAATCCTCCTGCATGAGGTCTTTAATTCTCTAACATCTATCTGAATAAATATTTTCCCCCAAACTCCAGAATCTCTGGTAGAATGAACAGCTCTGGTTTTGCCCATAATGTCTCTGTCACAACCCCAGTCTATAGGCAAGGGAGTGACTACATCTGAGCCACAGAGCTCCTAATTTTACAGACAAAAGAGGGAACACTACAAGGCTGCACAGTCTGCCATGGGAAAGCAGAACAAAGGGACCAAGGACGAATTTTTTCCCCTCAGAGAACTTTATTTCTCAGCTAGAAACCTGATCTGCAGCGAGGGGAGCCAAGGGACAAGCCGTGTTTAGAGCACAGCCAAGGATGCCGTTCCCTCCGTTCAGTCCCCCAGCGCACTCAACACTCCTAAGCTACATCTGCTCTATAAAGGCCCAAGAAAACTTAGGCAGCCTTAAAAAAAAAAAAAAATTTGCAATGGCACGTCTCCTTAACCAGCATCATGGAAAAGTCATGCTGCTCTGCATATAGCCTTCAGGATTGTGTCTGTAACACTTGAAATCCTGCCCAAGTCTGGCTCCGCTCGCGCTAACAGGTACTCTGTGTGCTTCTGCATCTTTTCCTACAAGCAAATGTTGCAACTTTCCCATTGCGACAGCTGTAAGAGGCATTCACTTTACTCTGTTTTTCCTTAACACTCCCGATTCCTTTTATATCTAGTTGGGAATACACTCAAGCGCTAATGGCACTTGTTCAGCCATCCAGGGAAGGCGCAGCGTCGCCTTCCTAGCTATTTGTATTTCTTCATTTTGGCAATCTGAACTTTGCCAAGATCCAAGTGCCTGATATTTAACTCAGATTCCTCCCTCTTAAGGTCAGAAGGCACCGGTAATATCATCTGGCAACACAAAATAGGTACCTACTTGGAGAAAGGAGGTTTTAAATCAGTCATTCCTGCGAGTAAGAGGATTGCAGGTGCCAGGTAATTAAGTCACCACTGACAGATGAGACAGGTGATAGACCTGCATCCCTATGCTATCCCTGCTGGTTTGGTAACCTCCAGGGATGTGGCTCCTGCTGCAGGATCTACAGCTGCTGGTGTTTGCTAATCGCTCAGCACAGGCTCCTTCTGCCACTGCCTGATGGAAAGGTCCCAAGGGGACGAGCAGAAATGTAGCTTTTAAGGTTCCAAAGACAGAGTTCCATGGAAAAGGACCTGCTCTGGGGTTTCAGACCATAAACACTTTCAGCTGTCAGCCCTATGGGGTGGTTCAAAGCATAGGGAACAGCATCAGGGCAGCCCTGCATGGTGGAAAATAGCCTGAACCACCTTGCAAGCCACTTCCAAATCTTTGAATCCATCTGGAGAAAGTGGCTTGAGCGGTATAAGAGGAAATGGCATTAAAAGCCCTATGAAAGCCATGGGTAAGGCAAAGCCAGCAGAGCTGCAGGGGAGCTAAAGGAGCGTGGCGACAGCCAAAAATTTCAGAAACTCCTTCAGCAACCAGGAGAGAGACAAACCACCACCCAGGAGGGTCTGACATCAGGGTTTTGAACAGGAGCCTTCAAAGTTTTGGGGTTGTTTTTTTTTTTTTATGAGGCTCCTTTCCGTGAGGCAGGGCACAGCAAATACTCCATTTAAGGCTTCCGTTGAGTAGAACCAGAAATATCCAGCCTTGCAAATATCCTCCCCAGCCAAGCGCGGAGCCGAGACATGCAAAATGAGCGCCCGTCAGCTCCGTGCCAGCGCAACAGAAGGCAGAAGTGCTTCAAGGAACTTGTGACAGGTTCTCTGGATGCACCAATTCGAGATGGGCCAATCCCTGCTTGAAATGTGCAAACTCTCACACTCCTTGGCATGACCGCACAGCCAAAATGCACATTTTTTAAAAAGGATTCAAAGAAAACACGACCGAAGGGACAGGAACGCGGAAGGATTTGGCAATGGGGAGCAGATGCTTCCTAGGGAGGAGACAGGACTTAGTTTGAAAAAGGTTTGAGGGAAACTTTATATATAGAAGTTGAATGAAGTTGCTGAAATCTGTTTTATGGGAGAATATCTAACTCACAGAGAGGACTGTACCCTAAACAGTCATACCTAGGAGAGCAATTCTGTGGAGATTCACTCGGGGGAGTGAGGCAACTTAAACGGTATCAATATCATGGTGCTGGTTTACCTACAGCAGCTGCTGCTGGCAGGCACTGCCACCAGCCCTCATAACCCAGGTTAGCCAGGTTTTGTCATTACAGCCCTTTAACAACCCCTCTGGAACCCCAGCAATGGCTGCAGTCAGAGCGTGAGCTGGTGTGTGCGGCTGGAGTGGGAAAGAGAGAGAGAGAGGAGATCAAAATGCATTTAAGGCACAAGCAAAAAGTGCAGAGACTCAAGATGAACTCCAAAGCTGCTGGCAAGTGAAGAAACATGACCAGCAGTCATGAGGAGGGAGGTGGTAGAGTCCAGGCTTGTTCCTGGCTAGTGGGATGCAGATTTTGGTTGAAATTTGCCTGAGAACTGTAACGGCACCAAGCACACAATGAAAGACAAGGAAGGACAGGCTGACTTTGGAGGGAGAGAGGGAGTTTCCTGCCTGAGACAAATAGCAGGTCTGAGGGAAAATGTCCCAGGATAGAATAGAAAGTCCTACATGAGAAAGAAGAGAAAGAGCATCACTGTTCTCCTTTATTGCACGAAAAAATGGTTTGCATCTGTAGGCGAGTCTGAAATACTGTATTCCAAATGGACTTCAAGTTACATCTTGAGCTGAGCCTTTGCAACCTTCTGTTAAAAAAAAAAATAAGACATCTGAGGTTCTCTGGGGTTCAGCCCTTTTCATACTGGCGTTAATTTTATTTTTCAGGCTGAACAAGATCACTCCTCATTCACGTTTAGGGCCTCCTCATAAAATTAGCCTGGGAAAGCAAGACAATTGGACTGAAAAGTTTTGGACTTGCCTCAGCTTTGGGACACTGTAAAAAAACTTATGTTTCCTTGGAAATACTCCCCATTTGACCAAACTAAACCTGCTCTATTTCCACGAAGTGTCACAAGACCGAACCTCCTTCCAGAGGGACCAGAAAATTTCCTTCCTATAAAGCTGGTTTTAAAGACCAGCTGCACTCCTGAGGCTCCAGCACAGCCTGCAGCCTCCAGCACACCCCATGCCAGAAACCAGCCTCTCTACAGACTCACAAAGGCTGTAAAATATCTTGTGCAGAGTGAAGAAAAAACCTAAAAAATGCCAAGGGGCTTTGCCAAACACTTTCTGCTTCCTCACACCTATGCCACATGCTTTGCAGTCTTTTGGGGGGGACCTCAGACCTTCATGGGTCAGTCCAAGTCTGTCCTTTGCAGAGAACAGCTGATTTTGAGTTGTGCCTCACTCTCAGCTGCTGCAAATTGGCATCCTCAGGCTGGAGTGAGGGTTCCTGCTGGTGACTGCCAGGGAGGACGTGGTTCTCCACATCAGCAGGTGATGCAGAGGGTGGACAAGCATCCTGAAGGCACGGGATGGATGGTCCCAGCCATCCCACAACCCAAGGGTTATCCCTTCCCTGATCCTCATCCCTCACCTCATGCAGGTATCAGTGCAGGACCTGCCCTGACAAAGAGATTCAGAACCATCACTTCTGACTTGGGCCCGACTTTTGTCAAAACCTTTCATTCCAGCTCTGTTTCCCCACTGTTTTGAACCTTTGCACCTCCAACATTGGAGCCTCAGATTTGTCAAAACACGCAAAGGTGCTGCCAGAGGCTGAGCAACTCATTTTAGTCCCTTTACAAAGCCATCTTAAGGAAAGAAACAACATGTCAGGGCAATGCCAACAACTGGCTGTACCAACAAGGAGAGATTTGACATACCTTTCTCTGCTGCAGTGACTGTTATAATAAAAGACAGCAGTGCATTAGTGAAAGATTTATGCTCATATTTCAACAATGGAAAACATGAGCTTTGCTGTGCTCTCATTCACACCGAGACAGGCAGCGAGGGCATGTCATGTAACACCATTTCCAGGAAAGATGTTACAACTGAAGAAATGCTGATTTGCTGGTACAGTAAGACAATTCCTGGAAGCAGGACAGGCTCTTGTGTTATTACCATTGCAGAGGGAGGATTTGACTGTGCAGCCTCTCCTCCTGAGCTGTTTAGGAGGGGCAGCTCTCCTGCTCCTGGAGGGTAGGGAGAAAAGGTGAGCCAGGAAGGCTGGGAGAGCTGCCGTGGCCCCCTCTGTGCAGCACCAGCCTCCCTGGCACCATCAGAGCCCTCCATGCCAGCAGGCACAAGTGCCAGCTAATTGAATTTGCTAATGATACATTCTCTCGAAACCCTTCGCACTGATCCCACCATTTTGCACTTGCAATTAAATTACAAGCACAAAGAAGAAAAAAAAAAAGAAAAAGAAAAAGAAAAAAAGAAATGACATGTGGTGTCATTTGACATTTAGATGTCAAAGTAACTGATTGACAGGGGAAAAAAAATCAACAGCAAAAGGCCCGTTCCTGCCAAAGCCAGTGGGGAGGTTGCCAGAGGCGTTGGGAAGAGCAGGACTGGGGCCCTTGCAGGCCAAAGGGATGAGAAAAAGCATGGGGTGAGCAGACAAACCCTGTGCCAGGGTATCCTGGCCCTGAGAGATGCAGGAGGAAGGAATCAGCCACCTCCTGGAGCATCCTCCCCCATCCCCTGCCCTCCAGCACAGGGGTTTGGAGCCCTCGGGGGGAGCAGACCCTGACACCTTCATGGGAGGGCTGCTCTGGGCAGAGCCTGGGAAATTGGGGTTCTCCCACCTTGTCAGAGGTTTTGATCTCACAGTGGTTTTTCTCTGTCCCTGTTCTGGATGAGGAAAGGAGGGATTGTTAAAAAATATATTTCTGAGCTGACCACTGGGGGAAAAAAAAGCAGAATTAAACAAGTCACTAATTTTGGTAATTTTGAAGCCTTTTCTTCAATTTTTTTTTACCTTACAAATTTTTACTGGTTTTAGCCTAAAGAAGAAAGCAATGACCATTTCAAGCAAAATGAAAAATTTAACAGTCAAAACATGGACAGGTTCCATATTTTTTAAAAGGGCATTTTTTCACCACAAACCTTTTCAGTCTGAGGAAATTCATCAAAATAAGCCTCATCCTCCAAAAGGCCTCAGCAATGTCAGATACAGCATTTTTCCAATGGGATTAAAGGTTTACACACCCAGATTCCTGGTGAAGGAGGGATACCTGCCTTAGGGGTAGTGAGGAGGGAAAAGGACAGCATCCATACCCCAATAGACTTCATCAGCATCTGGACATGGTCCAGGAGTGAAAAGGAGCATTTGGGTTGGGAAAGGGAAAAGAGGGAGAAAAAAAAAATGGAGCTTCAGGTGTACCTTTCCTCATTCACAGCTCCCACATGGATGTTGGGTAAGTAAATGAGATTTTGGGTCACCACTGAAGGCAGGCCCAGCTCCACCCACACCGTGCTCGGCTTCTTGAGTTCCTATAAGAGAAGAAGAGAATACAAAATTAATAAGACAAAAATCGAAGCTCTCTCCCCTCAGACTCACTTTCACACTTGTCCATAGCAAACACAGCACATCAGTGATCCACCCTGCCTGCCCCCTCCCTGCCTGCATCAGTGATGTCCCACAGATCTCTCGAGATGTGGGTTTTGGTGGGCTCCAACTCCTCCCCCAGACCAGCACTGGGCAGGCAGAGGGTGCTGACATTTGTGTGTTTTAATGGAATGGACAAGGTATGTACGTGGAGTTAAAAATAAAGCTTTGGGGCTTTTCTCCTGCTTTAGATGCAGGTGGGGCTATAAAACCCTGTTAGCATGAGTCAGAGAGCCAGACTTGGCAAAGCTTGGCTTGCCACTTTAAAAACAGAGCACTAATTAAATCAAGTAACAACAAGGAAAAAAAAAATCTCTTTTTTTCCAATAACTAATCCAGCCTGAAATGAATTAAAAATATTTTACCTGGACGCTATTCATGTAGGGAATAAAGCAAAAAAACATGCCTGAAAAAAAATTGCTTGGCAAAAACCTAATGCAAATTGATCTAGCATGAAAGTGCAGACTCTTTTTTAAGCAGTTTAGATAGATTTAATCATGAATCTGAAAGCCTCCTCCTTCTCTAAGGAGAGGCCAGATGCATAGCCCTCGCCTGGGTGTTCTTCGTAGGGGAGAGAGGATGGGACTGTCAGAGTCATTCCAAACACCCCATTACAATCTGACCCCAACAGGCAAAAATGTATCCTTTATTTTCCAATGTATAGTTTACACCCCAGTACTGCTGTGAGTGGTTCATTAGGGTGAAGTTATGGCAGAAGTTTAGAATTTGGGCTGATTCTGTACCCCGTGTGTAGAGGTCAGCCTTCACTGGGAGATGCTGTTCTGCCTCAGGATTGTCCCTGACACAGAGATGCTGATCTGGTCCTTGCAGTACATCCTAGAGGCACAACCAACCTGGAAGATGTTAATAGTCCTTAAAGTGATTTTTTTTTCCCCCCAAGTGTTCCAGATTCATGCAAACTTCAGGAAAATTAGATCCATTTTGAACCTGCATCAATGCAGAAAAACATTCATTCTTCCAGTACTTCACAGTTCCTTGGCACTATCCTTACAGATTTTTTTTCCCAGGGTTGTTTTTTTTTTTCCCCTAATAATATGGTGTTTATGAAAAAAAAAATAAAAAAACTTCAGAAATGTCAGTATCAGTGAGACACAGAAAATTAGTGCGAAAAACACTCAGTAAAAATACTGGGATGTGACAGGAAGTAATCTATTTTTAAAACCAGCTAATTCCTCCTGAGCACACCGCGCTTGCAGAATCAGTTAGCAACAGCCAGGCTTCACACAGGAGTCATGGGACAAAGCTGTACAGTCGTGCAGGACATCTGATCAGCTTGTCATGGGATGCACTTGCCTGTAAAATTACTTGGGGCAAAACCCTGTGCAAATCCAGCTCGGTGTACATGACAGCCGTGCCATTAACTCCAATAGAAACCTGCTCGCCTGGGTGAAACAGGGAAGACTTGCCGGGGAATTTCTCTCAGTGCAGCGAGCAGTGATAGGTACAAAGCACACAGCCTGCAGTTATTCACTCTGGAAAGTTATTTTTATTAGGAGCTATTTACAGAGGTAGCTGCAGCTGCACACTTGTGGATGGTCGGGCCAGCCAGGACCATGGAGTGTGATCCTGAGGGCCACCAAGTCACATTGGCTCCTCTCCCTGGGGTTTGCTGTGCAGGCTGTGGACTTGTGCTCTGTTTGGGCTTATACCTGCTCCCGAATCTGCCAGGACGCTCAGGGACAAACCTGGCTGCCAAGGAAAGGGATGTTGAATTGGCTTGCTGGGTTAGTGGAGGGCACACCATGGACTGCATCACCCATGCAGCCTAAGCATCAACCCCACTGTTGGCCATCAAAATTCCCGGATGGTTGGAAGGAAAACAGACATTGGCTGGCATGCAGAGGAGTTCAGGGGAGGGAGGAGGCACCACTCCCATATTTTTTTCAAACCTAGTTTGGTTACAGATCACCAAAGCATGGGGACCCACAGCCACAGCAGCTCAGTGGGCACCGTGCTGAGCTTGCTTACAACTTGTCCCCTCACTGTCCCAAGCACCTCATGTGAACCTGGCTCCCCTGTATTTCTGCAAGGAAAAGAAAACTCAAGCACCACACCTGAAATTACATAGGAAAAGTAGTGTCACCTGAGATATTTCAAGTCCCATCTTTGAGTCTTTTCACAGAAGGCTTCTTTGGAGTTTTTTTTCTGCACGCTCATTTAAATTACATTTAATAAGATAGGCACGTCAAATTTTGTTTATAGAAGTTTACTCTTCAAGTCAGTAGGGAAAATAAAAATCTATCGACTGTGGGTTTTAAACAATAAGAACACAGATTTTTTTTATTAGCACTTCATTTCAGTGCAGACAGAAACATCTCTGACTATCACTGTTGTTTACTGTTAAAGACACAGCTCCTACCGCCTTTCCACACATAGAATATTCCCATGGCAATCAATGGAAGTTTAGCATAAAGAGAAAAATACACTCCATCATGTTGTCTCTCTATATAGTAAATGCTAATTTCTTGCCAACTACAAACTTGAAAATTTCTTGCAGTACATTGCAACACAAACCTATTCTCAGTGTGTAATTTAGATTTTCAGGATGTGTACATTCCCGGAGGAGAATCATTTGTGTGTGTGTGTGTGTGTGAGCACATGTATAGAGGAAATGAAATGTTAATGATTTCTCCATCTCTGTTTCGTTACTTTTTAGCTTTTCCTATGAGTTTTCTTCTGCCCTTCAGAGTGCTAATTGTGCCTGTAAAAGTCCAGGAAATTTGTGTCATAAATAGTTTCTGCTTATTATAGCCAATGAAACACATAGTGAGACAAATATATGGGACTGAATCACAAATTATTTCACTGAAGTCAGTGGGGTTACTCTGCATTTTGATTTCGATTTGGCAAAGCAAGTGGTCTAAAGTTGGTCTTGGAGACGGGAATAAAATTAAGCACATGCATACATTCTTGTCTGAGGCTTTTTTTAAAAAAATTGATTCCATACAGGGAGCAGAATTCAGCTAAATATATTGAATATAGCTTCCTTCTGATTTTCATCACTATAGATAATAGCTTGTATTAGGAAAAGTGTGCCATAAATATCACACACTTGCCAGAGAGTGGGCAACTAGGAAATGGTGATGCTCCTTTTGAATCAGTAGTAGTGCTGATTTTGATGGCCAGGTTGCTGCCATCTGGCCATTCATTTTTCTGGTATGTTGGAAAATAATTTGCTTCTCTGTGTTAACTAATTAATTTTTTATTCAGGAACAACAAAAAATTATTTGGATTCTCAGGAGCTCAGAAGTATTACTGTTTCTTTGCCTATTTCCCAGTTTTCGGGGTGTGTCCCTCTCTCTGGTGGGTCTATTCAGCTCTTAAAACTAAGCTGTTCCTTTTTTTTTCTTGTGGTACAGAACTGTGTGCATGTGTGTTTTTAAACAAGGGCACCTGCATAAAAAATGTCTATCCTCATTAGATCCATTTTCTCAATTAAATTCAAGTTTCTATGTCCAAAAGGCATAAATCTGGGTATCGATTTAGCCATAAAATAATGAAACTCCCAGCAGTCTTCTAAACCCATTTTACTTGGATGAGCGTATAAGCTTTTAAAATATCGAGTTATTCCAGTATTTAATACACATAACTGCTTCCAGAGGTCTGAAGGCAATAAGGCATATCTTCCTCACTCCATTTGAAGTGCTGCAGTGAGAGCCAGCCAGTCCCTCACTACTGGTTTTAAGGCTTTTGACAATTTTACTCAGTGTGAGTTTGATACTTTCTCAACGGGGGCTGTATCCCCTGAAGCCAAAATCAATAACCTATCAAATCAAATCTCTATAAAATACCAATGGGCTCTTGGTGGTTTGCTCCCATAAATACAATCCAGCTTAACTCTACACTTTCAAAACGGGCTGGTTCTGCATTTTCTGGCCTGTCCCAAAATGTTAACTGTATCAGCAACAGGCACTTCCAAAAATTTCTTTCTAGGCAACAAATAATGATCTGTTCCTTGTAAAGTAAAGAATTAAAACCAATTCCACTCACTTGTATTCAGGGATAACTCTGTGTCTGTTTTTTTTTTTCAAATGGGACAGAAATTTCCTCCTCCAGTGCCTCCTTTACCTGGTTCAAAGGACATCCACAGCTGAGCAAGTATGACCTCTGTGGGGATAGCAGGAGCCTGGTAAAGCATTTAAGTTCCTTGTAGTCCCATTTCAGGTTGAACTGGATTTCACAGTGCATAGATAAATGTTGCTAAACCTGTAAAGGTACATTGGCCTCTTGCTCAGCCCTATCTATGCTCAGGGTGCTTTAAAAATACAGAAAGAATAGTAAATGGAAGCAAATTCTTTCAAGTACTGCTTTGTTTTATTTGAATCTTTTCCACTCTTCACACACATGTTGAGGTTGTTGCTTGATAAAGCAAAATCTCACAGATCTGAGCATTTTATGAGCAAAGAAATCTTCTCTTCTACTGCAAAGTGCAGCAGTGCAAGAAGTAACTTACCTTGCTAAATGAAAGCAAATTCCCATGCAGTATTTTTCCCCAGCTGACAGAGTTTAGCAAACAAACCTGCCCTGCATAATATAACAAATATTCTTCTGATAACTAGGAGCAACATTTCAAATTCAGTGGGGTTGGAAGGTGTTTGGTCTATGGATGCAAGTTGTGGTTCCTTTGTTTTCCTCGCTTTTAGCACCACAAGCTCAGTTCACTGCCATATTATTCCAGGATTTGCACTGATACACAACTGGGGCAAAGCACCTATACTGGAGGTTTTCAAGTTATTTCAAAAGAATTGAACCCTCAAGTTTCACTGAAATTGCACACACCAAAAACTGAAGTAACACAGTGATGAATTAACCTCCAAATACAAGTGTTCTGATTATTAATGAACATGAAATGCACTTATTCCTAGAAGTTCCTTGTATACCACCTTGAGTCCTGCTCAGCAGCAAGATTGGCTTCTAAATATAGTCTTGAGGTCAGTATGTGAAAACTGCAAAGTGTGGCCACATTTCAAATGTGGTTGTATATCATAAATCAAAATTAATGCCAACAACTTTCATTCAAATTAGTGTCTTTTGGCTCTGCCTCTCCTTTCTTCTCTCTGATGAATGATTTTCACATAAATATAGTAAGATAGTTGCTTTTTTTTTTCTCTGAATAGCATTTACATTGTTCCCTTACAGTGAACATCACAGGAATTTATTTATGTGTTGATCTCTGATGTCCTCCAAAAAAGCCAGTTCCCTAATGCAGCATCATTCTAAATGGTTCTCATATTCTTGACTCTGTTCTGCAGAATTAATAAACATGTTTTCTTTTATGTTAACAATAAAAAAGTTAGAGTGGCTGCTCAGATCTACTGATATTATCTGGAATATTTCCTCCCACTGTTAATTCCGTGTCTGCAGCTGGCAAGGACGATGGCCAGATTTGGAGGGCTGAACAGCTGCCGAGCAGGACCACAACCTTTGTTTGATGCCACCTCTTGTTCTGACCCCTGCTTTCTGGTCACTGGAGAGATGATTGACTAAGTGCACAGCAAAGTCCATTTTTAGCGCCGTGGACTGGAGCACGGCATGACAAACTGTGATGTCTGAGTTTTGTGTTACACCATCTGGCCTGCCACTTCCAGAGCCTCACATCAGAGTCCTGATGATGTATGTTTAAGCCTGGCACTATCATTTATCTCGTATCTTGTGTTTAAACAGATGCAAGCTGAATATAGCAGGAAAGGAGACCTTGGTGCAGGAGTCGCTGAAGGAAGCGATGCTGTTGAGCTGTCTGCAGACTCCAAGATTAAGTGTAAAATCTGACAGGGAGGATATGTATTAAAAAATATGTGTTGACAGAATGATTTAGCTAATATTTTAAAGGCAAAACATCAACTGAATTTCCATATCACTTATAATGCTAGTGAACAAGGTACTACAAAGCAGGCTATCCCCTTCTGTCACCAGCATCTTATTCGCAACTTTATTTTACAGATCAAGAATGTTTTAATAAAAGGAAGCTCTGGGGCCTAATTTTCAGCTGTTGTACATCAACCCAGCCACACTGATAGCACCAGAGTAGCCACGTTAATGAAGTGACACAATTTACATCAGCTGAGAATCTGTTCCCTAGTTCTGATACAAGTTCTTACACACAGGGATTACCTGCTGCATTGCCAGGAATAAAAGACCTCAATGAACAAAATGAGTCCCTAAGATGCTGTGGGTGGGAATGCATGGTCTGACCCAGATGTGTTCATCAGCCCAGGAAGGGGAGAGGAAAGGAGAGGGGTCTGCCCTGTGCCACGAGGCCGTGTGGTGGTGCTGGGTGTAGGGATCCGGCTGTCCCAATTGGGCTCAGCTCTTTGTAACTTCATCCCACATTAAAACTGTAGAATCACAGAATGTTTTGGGTTGGAAACAGCCCTAAAGATCATCTCATTCCATTCCCCTATCATGGGCAGGGACACCTTTCACTACCCCAGATGGCTCCAAGCCCTGTTCAACCTGGCCTGGGACACTTCCAGGGATGGGGCAGCCACAGCTTCTCTGGGCACCCTGTGCCAGGGCCTCACCACAAAACACTTCCCCTCCTGGATCTAGATTACATGAATCAGCAAATCCAATGGAGGAAAGACCAGCTTTCACACCAGCTTTGGGTTCAGCTTCTGAAGCCTACACAAAGTTCAAAAAAACTGTAAAAATTCAGCTAATGGCACCACTTAAATTAACAGGCCAAGTCTGCACTCCTAACCCACGGAATGAGGCAGGCACAACCAGATGGGGGTGCAGCCCATTTTAAGATATGAAACATTAATTGAGGGATGAAAACCTCAATTCTCTGACAGCAAGGAAAGTGCTGAGCAACTGTGTTGTGTCTTGGACCATCATGTCCCAACATCCAAAAGAGAAAATATCTCAGGGCAAACATGCTAAATGATGCAGGCAGATCGAAACTCTGGGGGAGAAGCTGGAAGCTGGAAGGGGAAGAAAATGTGATGAACTGAATAAAAGTAGGTAATTGAGATGTGAACAGTTTGAGAAGGCTGAACTGTACAAAACCTGGATATCCTTGTTATTCCCCCAACACTGCCATAAGTGACAGCAGCACTTCCATGATGTCCATGGCACATCCCAGTGCTGAAAGTGGACAAGGAGCAGCTCTGGTGCCAGGGGAAGGAGGCACCCGAGTGACTTACACCCTGCAGCAGCTCCTGAGCAGACAATTTTCAGCCCTTATTAAAACATTAGCACTTTATTTTGTGAATGGAGCAGTACTTCCATTGCATGCACAATTAGCCTTTTCGTATTAGCAACTTCCTAGCAACTCTGTTTCTTAAAATAGGGACTTACAGTGCAAGCTTTTATCTTATATAATCCCTTAGAAAAAGATAGCTCAGACACCTTTTGGGGGTTTTATACATCAAACCTTCAGCTTGAGACCTGTCTTTATCAAAGGAACTAGCAGCTCTATCTAGGGTTTATGTTCTTTAGAGGAATTCCAAATTGCCTGTTTTTTATAGACTACCTACATAACAACCTCCTACAGTATTTAAATTTTTGTAATTTTCTACTCCTAATGTGATCTTCACATTTAAATGCACACAGATTATTTTACATTTATCTATTTAATATCATAGTTATGCCTTTCTTTAAATGCCTGTTATTCAACAACTTATTAATAGCGAGCTGGTTTTTTTTAACAGGAGCCATTTAAATTTAGTTAGTTTATGGTGATTTCTTGTATCTTTTCAGCCAGGAGAAGAGTCTTAATAGCCTAGAAGACTATATTTATAAAACATATTTGTCTATTTAACCTCAGATATATCATCATTATGAGAGGACTAAAGTATTTTTCCTCACTTTTCTCTACACAGATATTTCACGGTGGTGCATGAATAAATGTGTCTCCTCTGAAACAGACTTTTTGGCTATCACCAATCCATGCAGAGCCTTTTGGCATTAAAAAAGTCCCTCACAGGGTGTTTAAGCTGTGCTCAGAGTCAAAGGGTCACAGCCAGAGACAAAAACCACAGCAAAGCAGTGCTTACCTTGGCTGTCACATTATGGGGTGCAGCCATCAGCTGCCAGATGTGACCCCACCCATAGTGGCACAGAGCACCCTGAGGCCTGGGCTGAGCAGGCTGGATGTGGCTCAGAGAAACACCACCTTGTTAGTGAAGGGTATCTACCATCTCCTGGGCAGGAAAAGATACAGGAGGAGAAGCAGTGTGGGGTCATTTAGCACCACACTCATCCCTGCCACCTTCTGACTCGTTTGGACTTCATTTTGGTGCACAGGTGGGACTTGGGCTGGAGCAAAGCCTTGGTGTGGGCTGCAGGTGATGAGCAGAAAAGCTCCCTGGGTTTCAAAGATGCCCTTGGCTGCTGCTCAGCATGAGTGAAATGTGTGTTTTCCTGGCTCTGCAGCACATGGCGAGGAACAGAGGAGGGCTGGGGGAGAAATGGGATCAGCTGAAGGGGTGTTTGTAATGCCCTGCACAGGACCATCAGTGTCAGCTCCAGCTGACAGTGTCACTGCCTTCACCCACACTGCTGACTGCAGATCCCCTCACTTCTGATGGGTGTCTGAACATCATTCCTCTGGAAAAGGCTGAAGAGGAGGAAATGAAGTGTTTCAGAAGGATGGGAACAGCCCAGCTCCCTGCATTCCCACCAGATGATCATGAGAAAGGTTTGGCTGTAGAGGTGGCTCTGAGGGCAGGCAGGGCCTTGGACCAGGAACATCTCACACACCTCTTTGGGTTGTCCTCCTCCCTGCAGGACCTGATCTGCTTGCAGGTCGTGCAGCTCCTGGCTCCTCCCCTGCTGTGGGCACCTAGCAGAGAAGCTTCAAGGAGTCCTTTTTCTCCTTTTTATTTATCCACTGAGCATACTTCACAAGGGCTAATTTATATTTGAGCAGCAGTGTATATGAAGGTCCACACAAGGCAGCTCAGCCACCAGAAAAGTTAATATGTGCTTTGCATTTGCTGTCTCTAATTACAGAAGGGAAGCAGTGGAGGTGCAGCCATGGCTCTGCACGAGCCCCTTTGCCTATTCCAGAGCTAATTAAATATGTCTCCTGTATATAAAATATATCATCTCCAGATAACAGCATACTGTTAAATTCTTCATCTTATTAAAAGCTTGCATTAATGCTTTTCCAACATAAATTTTAACTGTGGACAGGTACTATTTGAGGAGCCTGACAATAGGACTGACCTAGATTAGGCTGACAGTGCCAAAAGATATATCACCTCTAGCTGTCTGGGGGAGAAGAAGGATGGGGAATACATTCCCCATTATTGCCTAATGCTGATGTGCCAGCATTATCTCCAGAAACTCAGTGCTCCTTCTCCTTCTGCTCCCTTGGTGGGGTGGGTGGCTATACCATGCTGAGGAACGAGATTCTCTGCTTGCTGTCTCTTATTTCCCATCTTATAACTCAGCTGCGGGGAGATTTAATGGGGCATTGGGTAATGATTTTAATGCCGTTGATAAGTCCCTCTATAGTTTACAGAATTATGGGAGGAGTCAGATAATTCCAGGTGGTTTGGTTTGTGCAGAGAGTTCTTGCAGGCTTTTGGGTCAGGGCTGTCTGTAGAGGGGCAGAAAGAAGCCTGACTGTACCAACAGTCGAGCCTTCACTAATTAAATCCCTCTCTAAGGTTGCTTGGACTCTTGCTTGCAAGGGGCAGTGATGGCAAGTTTAGAGACCTCGGGGTGTTTCACCACACAGGGAACATTTTTTTTTCCTTTTAGCATATGTGCACAGAGCTGAGCAGAGATCTTTTCAAGGCGTCCTTGTAAAAAAAGGAGACAGCAAGTGGGCTTATAAAAAACCCTTTACTGTCACACAACTTCTAATGCAGAAAACAAGACTGCTGAAGAGCAGCAATATTTCTCACATGCATTACTGAATATTCAAGAGATATGAAAATAGCTTTAAGAGTCTAAGAAAATAGAAATTCCAAATATTAATAGGAACTCTGCCATTGATTTTAGCACTGAGCTTGCACTGACACTGTGAGATTGCTCTGTGTTAGACACTTGATTGACACAGTGATGGCTCATTCAAAGTGTATGCAAAGTCAGTGCAACTGTATTAGGCTTTTCTCTTGACTTTGGATTTTTTAACTTTTACCACTGACATCCCAAGGGCCATTGTATTGACAGAATAATACTTCTTTTGCAAAGCTGCTGTATGAGACACTTTCCATTTTGGGAAGGGGGAAGGGAAGATTTTCACTGCTGTCCTCCAGTATGAAGAGCTCAAGATACAATGAATGAGGTGCAGCTGCAAAATCTTCAACCCACGAAATTATTTTTGGACTAATTGGTGGGCTGCACATGCTAAAATTCAGTGAAACCCACTGTGAGCTCCCTCTACAAACCAGCACCTCTGAGCGTGAGGGTTTATAGGTATTGTGCTACGTGGACAATGAGGACAAGGATCACTTTTGGAGCCACATCTCTTTAAGAGCTGCCTGGGCTGTTTCCCAGAGCTGGCTCAAACCTCCTCAACAGGAGAGAAGAAAACCAGCATTGTCACGTTCCAAAAGAGGACAAAACTGCTTTCCAGGACAAAAATGCCATTTAAAATGTCCCTTCCCCATGCACCCAGCCAGTCATCTGCTGCAAGGGACCCACCCTTCCCCCAGGCAGGGAGCACAGGGTCCCCTAGTCATTGACCAAGAAACCAGTGCAGGCAAAAGCAACCTACTCAGAGGGGAAAAAAATCCCATTGCCATCTGCTTGTGCTGTGCAAATGAGTGAAATGTAAAAGAAAGGCAGAAAAACTGATGGAGGAAAGGCCTCTATGAGGTAAAAAGTTATTCCTCGAGCACAAGGGCAATAAAGTAAAATTGAAGGGATTCTGTCTGATAAAAAGAAAATTCAGTGCAAAGCAAAACTGAGGATTGGAAACACAAGAAGTGGAGGGTCTCGGGATCACTTCCTCAGCAGTAGTAAATGCCTATAAATGCACTGGATTTAATGCCAAACAAGAATATTTCAGGGATCTATCAAAAATGTCCTACAGAAACAGATGTTTCCACCTACTCAGAGATATGGACAAGAGTCTCAGTTACCCTAAATCCCTCTCATGCTCTTCTAAATATATACCCATCATATGCCCCTTAAAGTGTGAGAATGATGCAAGACAGACTTCACGTGTATGAAAATTTTATCCTGGATTTTTACAGGGAAAAGCATAATTTATCATTAAACTTTCTTCCTAACAGTTCCACTGGCTGTGGAAATTCACCTCCTCATTCTGGAAGGTGCACACAAAAATCTGTCTAACTCAAGGTAGAAGAATGAAAAGTAACAATGAACCATTATAATCTGCTTGATCAGCTGGAGCACAGAAATAAAAAATGCTACCTCTTAAAAGAGTAGTTGGAATTATCTTGATTTTTACATAGAAATAAGTGACAACAAACTCCAGATAGCACCACTTCCCACCCGCATATTTAACTTGAAAGTCAAGGTTGAGTGAAAAAATATTGCTGCCTTGAAAGATAAATATATTACTTATATTAGCTATATCAGGAATATGTGCTAGAGTATAAATATTTAAATTCAGATTTGGAAACCATATATTTTGAAGAAACCTAGGCCAATAAATATTGGATTACAAATTCATATTTACAATTTTCTTTAAAAAAAAACCCTTATGATTTCTGTTTCAGTAAAATGGGATGATAATAATTCATCTGATCTGTGTTGTACAAATGCTTTATTTGCACTCTGTTCTCCAAGCTAACATTTCCTAATGCCTTTTAACTACCAGAAAAAGTGAAAACGTTGCCTTGAAATATTTCCATTCAAATTTCCTAGATTAAATCATATGCTTTTAAAGCTCACTCTGTGATCAAGACTGTTCCTGCAGTGCTCCAACCCAGCCAGTTGAGAGGCATGAAAAGCAATAGAGTTGTTTTAACAATGCAGTGCTAGTTTGGAATAGATGAAGCAGGAAGGTTCCACAGTTGGCAGCTTACAAAGCCCACTGCCAACAGAAGGATCCTCTTGGAAGGAGGATCTTGGCAAATTTTTAAAAATAAAGAGGTGGGAGGGAGAGACCATTGTACATAATTAGAGCAGAAAGGGCTTGGAATGTCTTAAAATACAAGACATGTGCCAGCCTGTAAAGAACACGAGCAAGGAGGAGGCATTTCCTTTGGCCTGCTCTTTCATTCTGACCTACTGTAAAGATTACTGCATTTAGCTCCAGGGCAGCTCTTATGGGTCATTTTTACCTACAAAATAATGCCTCCATAGCCTGGGGTCTTGTATGGTCTGATGGTTCCTGCATTAATTACTGAGGAGCAGGTTCTTCCCTTCTTGCTCGGAAAAGGGGCTGCTGGTCTCTGATGGTGCAGGCTTTGAGTCAGAGGGTTTGTAGCTGTGTCATGGCAGGAGCTGGGAAATGATAAACCAGGAATAACAAAGAAAAGACTGAAAATTAACTTGTCTAAAAGCACTTGAAGTTTGAGGCTTGCAAAGGATGTTTTCATAAAGTTTAGGGAGAATATAGACTGCAGTCACATGGGTTGCATGGGATGAAATGCTTGAGTGGTGCTAACAGCCAAACAGTGAAGGAAGAAAATTATCTGATTGTTACATCCTGCAAATCAGCAGCTGCAGTTGTTCATGCTGGGGGAGATCCCAGGGGCTGAAATATCATGTCACTGAACCCAGACTCCTGTGCCCTGGTGCTGGACCCCCATTTTCAGCACCTCCAGGCAGGCGTCCCAGGAATGATGAAATCCTCCCCAGCACAGCTGATGGTACAAAGAGCAGCACATCCCTCTGGATTTCAGAACGAGATTGCTGGGTTTAGTTGCTCTTTTTGGGTGGCTGCCCAAGAGAATTGATTGCCAGAGAGCAAAGGCTTGGGCTGACTGTGAATCAGGAGCTAATAAAACGTCCCAAGGGACAGCTGAAGGCATGCCAATTGTTTTTGAAAGCTTAGGCTTTTAAACATGACATGACTACCAAAAAAAAACCCAAGAAAAAAGAGAAAAAAGAAACTATTTTTTTGTCATAACTAGCACAATAAAATTTCTGATTTCAAGTGAAAAAAAAGAAAATAAGGGTTTTTTTTCTGCAAAATCTGCCTAGAAAACCATCCAGTATTTGAGCATCTACCATGCTGACTCAAATAGGTATGACTTTTTTTTTTCATGTGGGAAAACCTCATTATCTTTTACATTACTCTGCTTTTCTTTCTAGAACTGGCTGTTGTAGCAATGCCACAACAAGTGTAACTCTTGCCCATTGCTGGACCAATGATTGTACCAAAGAAAATGCTGAAATTTGAAATTTCCCTTGATCCAAGGGAAACACTCATGACAAAGGAGTTTAAAGAAGCCTTAGAATAAATTCTGTTTCACTAATTTAAGTTAATTTACCAGTCTTTTCACCAAGTTTATCCCAGCACTGATCACCCACTGGATTCACATGGAGTGTGGTCATCATGTAAAATGAATTTTGACAATTCATCTCTCTCTCTCTGGGACACAGCAGGCTGACCACTGCATTTCTAAATCCTCCCCTTCTCAGGAATCTTTAACACTTGTTCATTAATACTTGGCTTAAAGGGCAATTTGCTGCCCACTACTGTGTGGCCAGCATTTTTCATAAATAATGCATACTGTGTAATGAGGACAATAAAGGCCAAGGTAAAAAATGTAAAACATTTTAATGGGATGTCCTGACAAAATCTTCCCATCACCTTCTCTAAATACTTTACTAATGATCTTCCAGCTTGGGGAGAATTTTTTTTTTCCTTAGGAAAAAGTTCATAATGTATTAATAATACACTCCTAATTGTTGAAGCAGCAAAGTTCAGATGTGTTATTCCAGCTTTTCTCACTGAGTAAATGTGTTTGTGTCACACACCAAAATGTTCAGGGTGGTGCAAGAGTTTCATGTCTGGGATCCTCTGCAGCTCTGCCCTGTCTGGGACAACTTCAACCCCTCATAACCAGGGTGGATTCCAGTTTTCAGCAGTGGAATATGGAATAATGAAGTGAAATAATAGCATTAACCAATACCTAATTAACACACCATCTATTTAATTTCTAGCTCCACCATTAGGTTACTATTAAAGTATATTTAGTCGGCCTGTGTAAAATCACATTATGGCAGCTTTTCAGAGTCAGGCTATTCACAGGCCATTTGCAATGTTCATTTCTCTTCTCTTTAATGTCATAGATTTAACTTCATGAAGGTCTAGTGCGGGTTAGTGCAGAAGATGGACGATTACAGCCTAATAGGTTTTTTTTTTGGCCCCTCCAGAGGGTGTATTAGAAACCTGCACAGATTCAGAGCAGAAATGTCTCCTCCTGGCCTTCCAAGCTGAGGGAAAGCTGCATTTTTAGGTGAGAGGAACTGGGATTTTGGACAGAGCTGTGTGTTTCTCTGCTAGGCACCAAAGCATTTCATATTTTTGCTACTCAGGCAGATAAACACGGCCAGTGGCTGGAAGAAGACTCTACATCCAATGAAAAGCACAATGTTTAAGGTCTGCACGTTCCCAGTTAAACTATTCCCCCTGCCCCAAGCCTGGCTCTTCTCACAGGTATTATGGTCAGCAGCTGAGACCTTGGGGAGTCACAGTCCCATGTTCTTCCCTGCCAGACATCCTGCAGTGATGGTCCATATCCTCAGCTGGTAACTTCAGTAAATCATTCAAAATACTGCCTAGCCCACAACATAAAGGACAGCTGTGATTTAGTGAGGCTGCAGAGCAAAGCTGTCTGTGTTACCTCAACCTAGAAAAGGATGAGTTTTCAACAGACCTCCACAGGATATTTTAATTTGTGTAAGAGCATTCAAAGCATGAAAGCAGACGGACAATATGTGAATTATGAACTAATTGGGGGAAGATGGAAATGAGAAGGTAAATTTCATTTACATTATCTCCCTTTTTATGCTTGCTAAGGTCTAAGGTAAAGGCTTGGTCTCTTTCTGGTCCATAAAATATGGATTGCTATTTTCAAACTACATCAACACTGCTAATAGCCATTCCCATTAGTCAGCCGTATAATAGCATTATGATGCTATGAAATATTGACATGATAAAACAATGAAGCCAGAGGTTACTGACAGTGCACACTCTGATATTGACAAATAAATGCTGATTTTTAATGCACTCCTTTTGCCACCTTTCTACCTGGCTGGCAGAGTATAAAAAACATTTTTCCAGATCCTTCACTGGCTGCTGTTAATAACTGCAGCTGAAGGCAGAGAACCACTGAAATTAATGGGGCTGTTCCCACTGATGTTTTCCAGGGTGGGAAGAGGATTCAGGAGTTTGGTTAAAATGGGGCCAGCAATGCAGATTTTGTATCCCAGCCAATGTAGTGAGAAAAAAAATCCTGTTTGTGAAGGCATAATGGGGGTGGAGGTTCAAGGAACCAACAAAGGAGTTGCAAACTTGATGGACAACAGATTTTGGGAAATGTAAGCACACAAAAACGATGAAGGAAGGACAAAGTGACAGACCTGGTTGCTCCAGCACCTCTTTCTTGCACCCACATATCTTCTCTGGAAGTGAGCTACCCTGTACTCTGTCTTCTTCAGCTACTCCTTGGATATCTCCTTCAGCTACCTGCAAAGTCATCTTTGTGCAAAACAAATATATAAATATATATAAACACATATCCAGCTACCCCAAGGGAGTCTTCTGTTGGGCATTTTTAAATACTAAAATCAATTATATCATCCGTTCAGTGCCCAATTTTATACCCTAAATCATATCTGCAGTAGTATTTATTTTGCTGGGTTTAGGCAAATTTCATGTAACATTTGATAATACAGTATAGATGAGAGGGAGAAGTCGTTTCCAGAAATAATGATTACTAGTCACTTACTAGGATGTATTCCAGAAACACTGAGCCTGAAATTATATCTTTGATTAAAAACATCCTCTGTACCAGAGGCTCTGTACCATTCATTAGTGTTTTCTCCACCTCCTTTTTTAAGTGTACCCACTTTCACTGTGTTGACTCTTCCTTTGCAACCAAACCATGTCCACATAAAATTTCAGATGTGGCCATCTGTATCTTTCAGTCATTTAAGCGTTGTCTCCTCATTTACAGCTTTATGTCCCATCAGAATTTGGAATAAAGACTCTTGCTAGGCAGTGGTGCTTCACTCACTGATGTTTGTAGAACAATTGGATGTACCCATGTGCTAAGGTCCAGAGGACCTCTCCTGCTTGTATTTCTGCCTCCTTTACACCCAGGAGGAGCCCAGAACAGCTTTTTGTGTCTCCTGGAGGATGTGCCTGCTGGATTCACTCCCCTCCTCCCAGGACTCCACCCTCTCATTCCTCCACCCCATCTGGTTTAATCATGACTAATTTCCACCACACATAAATCACCAGCTCCCCCTTGTTTTCCTGGAAGAATACTTATTTTGTGGTACATACCTCCTTATCTGTTCCTGTAACCAGCTGTCCTTCCTTTGATGGTTTCTTCCAGAACTGCTACACAAATCTCCAGACTCTGTAAATCCCATCCTGTGGAAATGCAGTGGTTTTGCCACCGGGGTGTCCAGCCCACTCCTGAGATGACAGGACCCGAGGAAGGGTCTGTAACAAGCCCTGGCTTTGATGTTGGCTTCCCACACACTCTGTCGCCTCGTGTCTGAGGCTGTTTGTCCCGCAGGAGGGTACAGCAAGGGCAGCCTGAGGAGAGCTTGTCTGGTGGGGCTCATTCCAGGAAGATTCGTGTTTCTGGTCTCCATTATCTGCAGGAGTCAAACAGAGGACATGTCACAGAGAGCTGCTGGGGAGTGCTGAGCTAGGGAGAACACAGCTGCCTCTGAACAAACACAGCTCCTGTGTGCCTTTAACAGCTTACACTTCACAGGCAAGGGCTGGCTAAGACAGGAAATTTCCCCACCAGACGCTGTAGCCCCTACCTGCATCACAGACCACACAGGGGAGCAGAGCAGTGCTGGGTGAAGAGCACAGGGAGGGAAGGATGGGGTCACTGCTCACCTCCTGCTCCTGGCACTGCTGGGACAGTGAGATCCCCTCTTGCTTCCCTCCAACGTGGGACACATCCTCTTGCTGAAGAGGATGCAAAGAGTAGCTTTTGGGTACAAAGGCACAAGGATGCTCCAAACTGCAGCACGATAAAAACAAGGATGAGGGAGAGAAAAAGGAGCAATTAAGAGTTTGCAACTGTGATTATTGTAGTGCCACAGGGCTGACAGAAATCCTGGAGGAAGCTTACATCCCTGCTAATCCCAACTGCTTTCCCTGGTCTCATTCAGGAGACAGCTCATGAAAACAGGCACTCAAAACCAGACCTTCCTTTAAGATTTACCATTACTAGATTTTAGCACAGGTTTGAAACCTTGCTCAGACTAGGACAGGGTGCCTGGAATGTGCTCTCCTGAGTTAGCACATTCTCTGCTGACCTGGCTCCTCACCTGAGCAGTGCTTAATAGCCGTGAAGCAGCAGAGAGCATCCCAAGCTTTGTGCTGCTGCTGAACTGGTGGGTGAAGAGTGAGCAATTAAAAATGCAGTCAGAAATAAGTTTTCAGTGGCAATAGATAAGATTAATGATATGCAAAGCAGTTGCTTGTCCTTACTGTTTACCTTGGTTTAGAAGCTGATGGCAGCCCTCCAAAGAAATAAGTTTGAACTGAACACGGGACTCAGTTTAATTAGTTTTAAGATATTGACACCACAGCAAGAACCATCAGACAAAACTTCAGTGCTGGATCAAACATATGGCTTTATCTGTGCCTGATGTGAGTCTTTTGCTACCTAAACCCGAAAACTTCTTATCACTTAATGGCTTGGCTCAAAAGAAAGCTGATTTGGGATGGTAAGTGGATTGACTGACCAGTTTGTGTTTTAAGACTAATCCACATGTGCTGTACTTCACAGTGCTCCTTGGTGAACTACTCACCTTGTTCTGAAGCTTTCAGTATAAGCTATCTTCTGTGACAAGTGCAGGGAGATGCAGTGAAGAGTTAAAAGTGAATCTCCTGCCTCTTTGAACTGTTTTCTCAGTACTTCATGTACACAGATACACTTTTGATGTGTTAACTAGAAAATCTGACTGAAAAAGAACAAAGCAGCTGTCACTGAAAGGAAGACACTGACGAAGAACCACACAGCCTTTTATTGAAGAACTGTCAAGATTGATCCTACAGCACTCAGTTTGTCTGTAGTATTTATCAAAGACCTAGATCAGATGAAGGAAATTAAAAAAAAAAATAAAATTCTATCCACTGGACATTTATAAATGGTATCTGAAAATGCATTACATTTAAAACACCTATGAGAATGGTTTTTTTAACAGTACAGGGACTGGAATATAAGCACACGGGCATTTTTCACAAGTCTTGGAAAATAATCATTTGCCATTTTTGAGCAAGCCCCCTTAACTGCTTGCAAAGTTTTAAGTGGCAAACTTGATTAAAAATCATTCTGTGCTAGGAAATAAAGGAACCCATAGAAAGTTCAAAATCTCTTGAAAAGAGAAGCAAAGCATGCAATGCACTCTTCTAAGCACTGATATTCATGTCATGGTTGCACTGTGAGAGTAAAAAAAAAAAGATCAAGGCACAAGAGTGCCAGAACCTCCGCAAATGTCTGGGCAGGGGGCAGGTGGCCACATGAGCAGAGGGATTAAGGTGTTTGCCCAAGGTCTCACAAGGAGGCCCTTGGACACTCAAACCTGCATCTCTGGGGGTTTCAATCCAATGCTCCACCACAAGGCCAGCTGCTAATTGAACATCCTTGCTGGCCTAGGGATGAAGCATATGATGCATTTCTCAAAAGACTGTCAATGAATGGCATTGAAAGGGTATTGGAAGCCAAAATCCTCTCTGGATCAATACCACAAGTCCTGAACCTGAGCTCCTGGAGAAACCAGCACTCCATGGTGGGTAGCACAGCAAAACCTGTGGCTACTGCATGGTGTCTCTTGGCAAATGCTGACAGTTTAATGGTGTCAGCTCTGGAGTTATCTCCAACACAGACACAGTAAGACCTCTACTTAAAAATAACAAAAATACCTTCCTTTCTTTCAAAAAAAGGAGTTGCTGCACAAGGTGCTCTGAAGTATTATTCAAATGTTAATTGACATTCAGATTCTACTCATCTACACACTCACACACACACAGAGTTCAGGAGAGGAGGACAGACTAGGGTTTCTTTCAGCCATGGAGAGAAATTGCACTAAATGGAACTTGCACTAAGGAGACATGGAAACCCACATTTTTAAAAAGTGCTTTGTGCCATTGCCCTTTGTTAATATGTACCAGTAACTCCTGGAAATGCTGGTGTGGAATTCTGCTTCCTGGGCTTTCCCTGGCACTGTTTCACATGGACTACAAGAGGGGCTGCTGGCCCTTTAGCTAAGGCTCACCTGAAGAAGTCGGAAGAAATTCAAGTCCAGGTCCTTGCACCACCCTCACAGATTTTCACTCATGATGGTTAACACCTCTGAGCTCCCAAGGCTGCCAGCATTCCCATCTCTCCTCCAGAACAGCAAACCCACGTCCCTGAGCAGGGTAGGGCATAGGGCCAAGAGAGGCAGATTTATGGTACATTCGAGAGTGCCCATAGGGGGGTCAGGCCCTCTCCTTGCACTGCCTAGAGAGATGTTTGCTAGTCAGGTAGTCAGGCCTTCATCATTAATTCATGTGCCTATGGATGAGCACAGTTCTGGCCTGCCTCTCCCGTGAGATAAAGCCCTGGGAGACGTGGCAGAGGGTTAGGCAAGGCAGGGGTTAAGGAGTTGGATTGGGAAGAGACGTGTGTCTCAGTTTGACAGTCATACGCTAACTGGGGATGGGTGAACAGATGCTCTCCGAATGCTAATGTCACTCATGGTGTTCTACTTTGGGCAGACTTTCTCCACCAGCACAAGTCATTTGGGAAGCAGCTGAGCTTGGAGGAGCTGGTGGCCATTCTCCTGGGGCACTGGGGCTCTGCCCAGCCAGAGCTCACCCCAGCACTCGTGGCCAGGCTAAAACACTTTGCTCAAACATTGCTTAAGTGCCTTAAGCCAGCACTGCCCCTTTTTGCCAGCCCTTGGCAAGGGGGGTGTAATTTCTCTAAATCAGCTGGGAATGGGGCCTTAGCCATTCAGACACTCTTAGAGGAATTAAAAAGTGCATTGGACTTGCCATACACACTGTAAAAGATATTTACAAGTCCTTAGCCAGCATATCTTCATTGATTTAGACACCAGTTCTGTATTCAGACCGGCTCCTACTCAGACTCCACTTCTGAAGCACCTTTTGAAGCTGAAGTGTCTGTGCTATCAAAGCCAGTGCACGGTCAAGACCTCAAATAACAGGCTGCTCAGATCGAGGATGCACCACGGGGACCTGTGACATTGCATAGTGATCATTAACCAGGCTGGCTTAAACTGCACTGGGAGAAAATAGAGATTTATATAAACTTTGAGCAGAAGACCCCGAAATTTTAAAATCACGTAGGAGCTGCCCATTATAAACAAAATAGCAGAACTCTCCCCTATCTCAACCCATGCAAGAAGCAGGCAGAGGCTTGCTCACATATGATGCTGTCAGTGCAGTAACACTGATTTACACCACTGAGAATCTGTCCCAGAGATTTGACTTTTTCTGAGAAACACTTCCCGCTGTGGCAGACATAACGCCATATCAAAGGCATGTGCTGTAATACACAATAAAGATATAGCTTTCATAATTTTCAATTACACTTCCTCTGCAATGATGTTAGTGAATCTCACCCAAAAGTAAATTATTCAGTGCAGATGATATAGAAATCGTTTGATGAGTGTCACTTTTCCATTTAAAGTTTTACCAAGATCTTCTTGGATAAGGGTCTCTTTTTTTTTTTTTCCACATGACACATTTTATATTTTGTTTCTCTCCCTCACCTTCATTCAGCAGGCTTTTTCAACTTTTTAATATACTTTTCTTACAAAACATTGAGTAGCCATTTAAATAGGTCTATTCAGGAGAAGTGCTCTTTCATTCTGCCAGAAATACTAATATATATGTTTTATTTAGTTTTAAGAATACTATTTTTTTCATTTTGAGAACTTTGAAAGCTAGAGGCAAATATGAAAAGGCAACCTTCTTTCAAGGCAGGCTTGGAGGGAGAAGTATTGTGGGCTGCACTGGAAATCCTTTTCTTTCATGTAAATAAATAGTTCATTTACAAGAGCTTTTTAAATGGAAAAAACATATCCAATACACCAATACATTTAAACTCAATCATATGGTAAAATACAGCAAACTGAAAAGCTGAATTCCAGAATGTTTTTATCTTTCCTTTCATGAAGTTACAGATACATTGAAAATCTAATTCCAAAAAAAATTCAATGTCCCTTCTACTTCACAGAGGTTTTTTCCTACTTGCTGTGCTTCAGAGATGTACAACAATTAATCATTTCATTTTTCAATCCTTTCATTTTTCAATCTAGTCTTCATTTTCTAAGCTATTCAGAACCCTGCCCATGTGACACGGCCAGCAAAGGATGTCCAAGTTAACTTTTTATGTGATGCAGACTCCTACTTTTATGTCTGGATGACTGATACATTCCTTATTACCTCAGTTATACTGGTCCAGAAACACCAGGTACCAGTCCTGTAAGGGTTCTGTCAATTATTCCTGGCTGGAAATGAGTGGGTAACCCTTAACTCCAGCCGTAATTGCTTTTTCAGGCATACAAGCAAGAGAAGGGGCTGGAGGAAGAACAGGAGGGTTGTACATTGTTACAGTGTTTAACCAACAGATAAGGAAACCTTTATATTAAATCTGCAAAAAAAGCCCCATCTCTATCTATTGGTGGAATGGTGGAATTCCACTGATGAACACATAGGTCAAGAGAGACCAATACGAGCCTTGAATAGGAAAAGCAGCAGCTTGTGTCTGACACTAAAAGGGGTAGCAACAAAAGAAATGAAAAGGTGATGGAAGTCTGGACAAGAGGGATTTAGTGTGTGTTGGTGTACAGGAAAGGCTGCACCAGCCTTGAGAGGAGGAGAGATGAGTTTCTTCACTGTTTTCCTCCTTCTGTCTTGAGCTCTGTGCCTGCCTGCATTTCCCTGACTCTAAAAAGGGCCTGGATCTATCAGCAGCTCATGACAGGTGACACATACCCATGAAAACCTCCAGGCTGCAGCATCTGTCACTGAACACATCCAAAGCTTAGCAAAGTGTACCTGTTCATCCTGGCATTTATCCTGCACTTGCCTTATTTTTGCACAGTTCAGGCAGTGCAGTGCAAGTCTGGCTCCAGCTTCTTGTAAATAGCCTGCAAGCAAAGGTCAAAGGCAGACTTTAATCTTGTGCCTTGTACTAATGGTGTTTTTCTTGATGCTCTAGGAAACCTTTCTGAAGATTAAGAATTCTCACTAGTGCACAGACACATACAAATTTTGTCCTCTACAGCAATAATCTGGCAACGGAGACATGCAACACCTTTTGAAAAAAATCAGGGAGTTTTTCAGTTGGAAAATATACCACTAACTTCTGTAAGTCCAGCTGAAGTTCTGCATATGCAAATGGTGCACAACTTTGGCATAAGAAACCACAAGATTTGATGAATTGTTCCAGTATATGTACAGAACCATACATTGGCTAACACACTGGTATTACTCAGAAGTAATTCACAGGTGAGTGATAGAATAATCAAACCTGTGCAGAAATCTTTATAGGAAGAGCTGGAATTGTATTGGATTGTTTACCTTAAAGGAAAGGACATACAAGAGAAGCAGGTAATAGAGTTCAACTAGGACTTTTGGCCTCCCTGAGTCAAAACAGAAAGGGAACATTAAAAATGGGAAATTAAAAACTGATGGTTACTTGCATTTTCCCAATTTCTTCAAGTGCAACAGAAAGCCCTTTAAGCCAACAACCTTGTGAGATTCAAGAAGGGACTGGACATCTGGACAAACTTCACTATCCAGAGAAGTTTTAACTCTCCTTAGCAGCCCTCTGGTGAGCACAACACATCATCATTTTAGCCATTCTTAGACTTTAAATGGTAGACCAGTGTGAAAATCGTAAATGGCAGACCAGTCTCCCCATTACTGGGCTTTACAATACAAATGTGAGAATTCCCAGACTTCTGGGGCTCATGGACCACCACAAAACCACTGATGTCCCCATGGATTGGCACCCTAGCAGTGGAGAGCTGATAGACTCGCTAGTCTTGCCATCCAACACAGATTCATCCCATCAGCTACAGATCACATCCCCTGCCATGCAACCAGATTGACAGCCCATGCTGGGAAACCTGGTACAAACTTTGACTACTGTTGGCGTGCTCCTTGTGCAGACTTCAATTCAAATGTGCTCAGTGCTCAAAGAAACAAGGCCACAGCCCAAAAGACAACGGGACACCCCTTGCCACAAGGCAGCTTTTCTCCCTAAGCCAGTGATCTATCAGGAACGTGATTCCTCCCTACCACAACCCCTCATCTCTGAAAGAGGATTCGTAATTCCCATTCTTGATTTCCTTTCAACCTGTTTTCTCTAAAACAATCTTCCCCTCAGGCAACGTGAGTCTCCAGCCTTTGTTTGGCTGAAGATGTAAATATTTGGGCACTCACTGATTTGATATATATACATATTTGTTGGAACATTTACCACCTGCTATTCAAAGTTAAATCCATAGATTACAGAAAACAAGTTCTTTATCACTTTTTGTCTAATGTAAAATTAAAGACAGCTGAAAGCCTACAAGCTTTCTCTTGCTTGTGAATCACTTGTAGCATAATTACCCCTCCAAGGCTTGAATAGCAGTGAAGAGCCAGATCTTTGCAATGGCCCATCATCCCAGCAAGAGCTCCAGGAGTTTCTCTGCTCCTGAGGAAATCATATCAGAGGTCATTAAAGCAGAGGTCACAGACTAATGAAAATTCTGCTGTACTCTGTGTGAGCTCTCATCTGCCAGTGCTAAAAGCTCCCTTGTTTCCTGAAGCAGGGAGACCCAGGATCTTCATAAAGCATTGTGTGCCTCCTTCTGAGACCAGTGCTGGTACCACTGGAGTGTTGCTTTTCTCAGGGTCTTCTCAGCCCCAAAGCTGAAAGGAATTTATAGAGGTCCATTAGATCTTTACACAGCCAAACCCTGCCTACATGTGAGGTCAGATCTGCCAAACCTGCATTGCTTTCCCAGGGTGGCTTCTCTTCCATAAGGCACTGAAACAGTTCTAGGAACAAGATCCACTCCTTTCTATGGGCAGGTTTCTCTCCTCTCCAGGTTTTTTGGAAACTTCCTCTAGCTCAAGATTAGCTGGAGCATCTGGAGACGTTGCAGTGAGGCTCTATCAATGCTCAAAATCAAACTAACAAAACACCACCAACCTAAAATCCAAGGAGATGTGTTTTCCAGGAAAATTGCACTATGTTCTTGTACTTATTGTTTACAGTAGGTTTTCAGATTGTGATCTGGGGTGGTGTGAGCAGAGGAGAGCAAATTACAAAGGAGCAGGGTATGTGTGTGGTGTGTAGGGCAAATTGGCACAAACTGCAGCAATGCCATGACCTCCAGTGTCAAATTTGGCTTGATGGTCAGTGCTACACACAGGCCTCTTTAAGCTTATTTCACTCTGGAAGATTTCAAAATATGCTTGAACAAAAAAATGACATCCCTAAAAGACACCAGGCTTACTTCAGGCATTTCAGAATTTCCCAGCTCCTTGTGACTACTCCCAGCAAACTGGTACCAGTTCAGTTTCAATGCCCACATCCATTCACATCCAGGCACCAAACCAAACTGCTGTTTTGCACTTAATTGTATGTGAGCCAATATTTTGGAATACCCAGCTCTGTGTATGGGACTGACACAACACACACCTCACAGGCAATATCCTTCAACCTGGAAGAAGAGAAATCTGAGCAATATCCTTCAACCTGGAAGAAGAGAAATCTGAGAAGCAGAAGAGCTGATGGCTGGTCATTAAACTGACTGTTATAGAAGAGGAAGGGTATGTCTCTACTCCCTAATGAAAAGGATAGACAGATATTGAAGTGGAGTAAGTTGGACTTTAATTACTCTTTTTGATGTCTGATCTATAACTCCCTAAAAGTTTTGTACGGGAGTAATAGGGAAGCATCAGAAAATTCCACTGGGATATAGATGAGGTCCAGTTTGCAAAAATATCCTCTTCATAAAGAAGCTCAGTGCCCTCTTTTACTTGGCAAACCATCATGAATTTATGATGCATTGCATTTGGAAGGCAACACGGCGCACAGCTGAGGCAAGTAACTGAAACGTCGGGAGAGTAAAAGCAAAATGTTCTGAGAGTGAGGGTGCATATGGGGATGTATTTGAAAAAAAATTATATCTATATAAATATACACACACATTTGCTAGAGAAAATGTATATGTATTTATAAAAAAATCTAAACTTCTCACCAGTCAAAAGTTAGAAATGATGCAAAACGCATCTGCTTTGATAAGTCTGTTATAAATCTCTTAGCTTGAAGCTTTTAACTGACCCTTTCCAGTTCATGAATATTTTAAGGGAACCCAGTTTAATTTAAAACAACTCTGGATCAATATATGCATTTGTTCTGGCACTGTCCAAATTCCAGGTCCTTGTATTATCAAAAATTGTATCATACGTCTCCAGTTCAGCTCCAAATATAGGGTTCATTCAAGGCTGGAGCTCAAATTAGGGGTAAACCTAATTGGACTGAAACCTAAAAATATCAGCATGGAACCTGGATAAGGAAGACAATTTGGCAAACTATATTTAGAGCAATCCTGTGACATAAAGTCTCCCCTATTGCTCGACACTGATGTTCAGAGAAGCACAAAAGTGTCCTGGGGAAAGGGTGGTTTCCCTTATAACTTTGGGACAGTATTCAGCTTGGGATAGCAGCATTTCTGTGTGCAGAAGAAGGCCACACTCCCCAGCTTCAGAAACTTGCCTGCTTGTTCCCCAGAGCATTAGTGGGGAGAAGAGACACCTGCCCCACCAAGAACTGACACCTCCAACCTCACCAGAAGCACCTTCCATGCGAAAATAATTCCAACAACCCAAAACTGCAACCGCCCTGGACACCCTTTGGAAGAAGCCCTCCTGCCTGACATCAAGGACTGCAAGGCTGACAAATAATTCTTTGAAGATTTTTAGGATCTTGGAGCCCTGGCATGACTTTGCAAAGCTTGCAAAAAGCAGCTATTTATAAGAAGAACTCAAAACCCACTGTCCACTTGAAATATTAATGGAATTAACAACTCTTCACTGTCCCACAGATCAGTGCTCTCTGCCTCTCATCTTCACATAAGTAAGAGGCATTTCTTTGTAACTACAGGGAAAATTAAATCCTGCCTTCCTCTGAAAGTCAATGAGAGTTTTGCTCTGAGTCATAATTTATTGTGTACTTATGTTTTTCCTTCCTAGCACTGTTCATTTTTTAAAAAAGTTCTCTTGAAAGACACTAACATATTTTCTACTGCAATAAATATGTTTTTCATTTTAGAACCTCTCTTTCTATATGTCTCCATCCACTGCAAAATTCATTTGGTGCCACTAATACAACACAGATCCTGTATTAATCCAAGCAGGATACTTCTATCACCATTAGGTTTTGTAGCAGTGATGGCTTCCTGCAGTCATCCTCTCACCTGGTGCCAGCTCCTGCACTGGGACACCCTTCTGGGCACAGCACCCTTTAGGGGTTTCCCAAAAGCATGGACATAGATTTACAGGTGTCTCTGGGAGGGGCTGTGGTATTTTTTCCTTCTCAAGCATCATTTTGATGCCTGGAAAACATCCATTTCCATAGGAAGGTGAGCCTGAATCAGCTTCCAGATGCCTTGGTAAAAAGAAAAGCTATTGGTCATTTTAAATGCAATGAATAACAGATATTAAGCCAAGGCTGCACCACAAAGCCAACATCTCCACCTAATCACACATGCTACTGGTGATAAAAAGGCAGAAACATGGACTGATTTTGCATTTGAGGTGTATCTGTGGGGGTTTATTCTGTGCACAGATTGTGTATCCAACCTCCAAGGAAACACCTACATAAACATCCAGCCTGTGACTTCATTAAGCTGCTCCCTGACTCCATGGGAAGTCCGGAATAATCTCTATGGAAAGAACACGATCAATATGTTATCGAGAAGATAAGTCAGTGTCAATGCTAATGTTTAAATATTCATCTACTTGTACCAACATCTTGTCTGTTACAGAAACAACAGGAATATTCAAAGATTAACTCTACATAAAAGACTCGGTAATTTTTTTCTCCAATTCCTTGTTTTTCTCTCGTCAGTTCTACGAACAGTTGTTAAGTAGAACAGGTTGGCATTTTTTCATCAAAACGTTACTTATTTGAAAAATGGGTCTTGGAACAAACCAAGACTTTTGCAGGAAATTTTCATTTGGGGAAATTTTTCAGCTTGTTGTCAAGAAAAGTGAAAACTGAAAAGAATTCCTTTTCCAGGATACACAATAGTTCTGAATATATAATCAAAAGAGCTAAAAGAACCAGACGGTATTTGTTTTAATCCAAAGAATTTGAAGGGAGAGAATATAAAAGGACTCATATTAACTGCAAGCACATTTATGAGGAGCTTCGGAAGAGAGAAGATTTGCTTCTTCATTCAGGACTACTCAGACTAACTCCAGAAAGTACTGGAGGAGAGAAGGAGGGAGGATGACTCCCGAGCATCTGCGACCCACTCAAGCCATTTCTAGAACTGAGAAGAGACTTTCCAACATCTCTGCAGAGAAAGAACTGTTTAAAATTAGAAATTTAAAAAAAAAAATCTATGTAGACGATTCAGGAGCATGTGAAATGCTTGGACAGAAAGATGCTGAAGTTCATTGAAGCTTGTGTTCTGCATGGTGCTGCTTGGAGGATCTAAATATAACCAATGTTTCTGCCACCAGAGGCAACAGTCCCCTGCAAAGGAGGAGAAAAGTGGTCTCCCAGATGATCATCACACTGCCCTGAGAATTCCTGCTGAAAGGCACTGACGTGGTTTCGTGCAAGATGCTGAGTAAATCCACCTGAGGTCTGGAAAAAGTAATATATAGTGGTGAGCCAAGTCCCACATCTAATGCCTCTGTTACAGCGTAGGCACTTTGCAGCGTGTCGAAAGTAAACCAACATTTCCAACACCTTATTCACAGGTAAGCATTAAAGTAGAGCCTCTTACCATTTTTTAGGTGGGATCTGAACATCAGAATTGGATGAGTGAAATGACAATAAGAGGAGCAACAGACAAACCACATTGTCATCAAGGGAGGCTTGTAATGGAACAGCATAGTTTTGCCATTTTGCTATTTACCAAAAGCCTTGTTTCAATCAGGGCTGTAATTAAAGTCCTTAATCATTCTGAACAGTTTCAAGTGAATGGCTTCTCTCATGCATTAACATATCATTTATGCAACAACTGTACATGTAAGGTGGTATCAGGAGTCTGTCTGGACATAGGAAGTAGCCTATGGAAACATAAATCTATTTCTCAGTATTTTAATACAAACCTGAAAACACCAGTTTACACATTTAAGAAGCTGTTACAAACTGCTGAGAAAAAAAAATACATATCTTGTGAATTAATGAGGCTTCCTAAAGACACAAAGTGTGTCTGCACACAGCCTGCTACACCGGAGAGACGGGAGCAAATAGAGCATGGCAGAGAGCACTTGCAGCTGCTGTGTGGGGCTGTGTCCCAAAGGACATCTCCCAGGGGAGGGAATATTGTCCCCACACCCAGCATTTATTCAAGAACATCTTCATGTTTTCAAATAGGAAGGAACTGAGGAGGGAGTTACTTGTACTCACCCATTGACAAGAGCCTTCCTGATTTTGCTACGGCCGATGGAGCCCTGGTACCAGAAGCTGCATGGATTGTGATGGAGTCTTTTGGGGGGCAAGTAAATGAAGGTTAAATCCAGGCCTTGGCACTGAGAGGGATTTCTGGGCAAGCTACACTCTGCTTGGTCCCTCTCCCATGTTCTTCTTTAGCCTGGTGGGATGGGGTGGCAGTGGCAGCACTGACAGCGGAGCAGGGGAAAGAGGTCAGGTGGGACAGGTGGGAAAAGGAGAGCTCTAGAGAAAGAGGAAAGATGTGTCAATGGAGAAAATACACCAGGCAGGTGAGAATCTATTAGCAAACAGTCACTGTTATTCAAGAATTTTGTAGAATTCCAATCTACCGTGGTGAGAAGGCATAAGCTGTAGGACTGCATTGGGGTTCTCCAAGGAAGAGAATGTACTTCCCTTCCCTGCTTTAAAGAACTGAAACAGTGTGGAAATTAGTATATAATCAGATTTATAATTACAGTGTAAAACACTTATGATATCAGGCAAGGCTGGGAAAGTTATCTAATTTTCAGTCCTCAGCTCCTTGTGTTTCCCCTCCCAACAACTGTTAAACTCCCTTGAAGTTCATGACTTCCTTGTAACTGGGTACTGATGCTCCATTTTGTTCCTCTGAAAAGTTGTTGAAAAGGAAACAAGAGCCTCCCAGAGCTTCCTGCTCCCTAAAGCAGTGGGAAGGGCAATCCCTTTCTCTTAGACTAGCCAAAGGTGCGGGAATTTGCCAAAAAACCTTTTGCCCTAATAAGGGCACTGCTGATTTCTTCAAGAAAATTTCCAAAATGGGTTTTGCTCAACTTCCAGTACAACACTGGCATGTTTCTGGGGAAGAACTGGTAGACTCACAGAGCTGTGGTGGACTTCACAGGGAAGTGCTGGCAGTGGGATGGACTCTGCAAGGTGGGCATGTCAGAGCCTGGGCCTCCCAAAAAACAGAAAACCATGAGGACTTGTGTCCTCACAGCACCTGATGGGTCCAGTTTTCTTCACAGGCAGCAGCAAGCCCTGAGAGCCACATCTCCCAGTGCAATGTCTCCTCTCCTGCTTCTCACTGGAAATTAGAATGGTCCCCACCACATGTGCTCCAGTTCTGTGCTGGAACAGGAACGTAAAATGCACCTGGATGAAACACTTCCCCAGCCTGCTGCCCTTGGCCTTGCACTCCCACATCCTTGAGACATCCATCTCCCAGATGCCTCCCAGCACTTGAAACATTATGTTTCACTCTGGGGCTGCAGCAGGGGGTACGATCAGCAGCTGCAGGTCACTGTCCTTGGGTCACCAGATATCACCCACAGCACCTCTGCCTTCAGAGGTACAACTTTAAAATATTTCTTTCCAGGTGAGCAGTGATGGACGGGCAAGCTAAAGGTATAAAATCACCCTTTTTCTCTCAGAGACCACAGTAATATTTGGCCCCACTTCCATGTCAAGCTCGGGTCTGCATTTTAACATATACATCGAGGAGACTGTGTTTAAAAAAAAATCTAATATTATGCTTTTGAATAGAGAATTTACCTAAGTAAATAATTATTTTTAAACCCAAGATTTAAGCAGCTTTAGTATTCCACATTATGCTAATGTTTGACAATTACTAAGTGTGGGTATCAGCCAGCATTTTTTTTTAAGTTTAATTTAAAGCAATTTGACATGGAAAGGTTATTACTTTAGTTGCCAATAAAAGCTGTACTTTTAACATAAGTGTACACCAAGCCCTAGGGTATGTGACTATTATCTTTTCTGCAATTATGTGGTGTTCTACATAAATGTTTAAAAAAAAAAAAACTTAGAAATATCAAAAAGTACTAACTTAACTGCAATATAAAAGTTGAATAGCAGAGCCGGGAAGCCCGGCTCCCGCAGACACAACACAGGTTGAGGTTTCCTCCTAGAGGTACCGCCGGGAACGGCGCCTCCGCCTGCACAGCATCGCATCCCCCGCACCGCATCCCCCGCACCGCATCCCCCGCACCGCTTCCCCCTGCCCTGCATCCCCCCACACCGCATCCTCTGCACCGCAGGTCTTCCCCTGCTGGGAGGGGAAAAGGCTTTTCTCACATTCTTCACAGAGTCTCAGAGTGGTTCTGGCTGGAAGGGACCACAGCGTGTCTCCTGGTCTCACCTCCGTGCTCAAGCAAGGTTATCCTAAGATGTATAACACAAGATTGCATCCAGATGGGTCTGGAATATCCCCAGTGAGGGAGGCTCCACAGCCTCTCTGGGCAATCTGTCCCAGTGCTTGGCCACTGCACAACAAAGTTCTTCCTCATGTTCAGGTGGAACTTCCTGGGAATCAGTTTCTGCCATTGCCTCTTGTCCTATTACTTGGCATCACCACCATCCTTTCAACACCTTCTTTTTGGATACTTCTAGACATTGACATAAACCGCTTGAACTTTGTTTTTTCCCTTTAAAGTGGAAATTGGTGGTTCCACTTGGTTTTAGGGCTTTAGGGCACCATGGGTGTAGTAATGAGCCTCCCCCTTGACACAAGGCAGAGTGTGGGGAGCCCCATGCCCAGGGAACAGCCACCCCACAGCTCCCAACCCAAATGCCAAGTTTGGTGCTATCAGCCCTACCTTTGAGTGGAAATCAGCCATTTCCCTCAGGAAATTACATGGGAAAGGGTGCCATTGACATTGACAGAGCTCCCAAATGGATGAAGCCCTGAGTTCAAGGCCAGGTTGAATGGGGTTTTGAGCAAGCTGGTCTAGGGCAAAATGTCCCTGTCCATGGCAGGGGGTTTGGAACTAGGAGATCTTTAAGGTCCCTTCCAACCCAAACCATTTCATGACTCAAGAGGCCTGTGGGGGAGATGAAAGTATGTCCTTAGGAAGAGACAGGCCAGTTCATACACACAGGGAGAAAGACACTTCCCTTCTGACACACAGTCTCCTCCAGGATGTTTCTTTGGCCAAGGTGAGGATGCCATGAAAAACAAAATTACTGTGTGGGTATTTGCCAATTAGCTTGGGAACCTGGCACCAAGCACTGTATTCCCTTGGGCTGCTTAGTCCTGAGCCCCTCCTGTGTCATGGAGTGAGAGACAGCCCCTTCCACCAGCCTCTCTGGGCCAACATGGGCCAGAGCCAGGGCCCACGTGGGCACACAGCAATGTCCCCAAACAGGAGCCAAGCCCCACATCAGCCTGTGCAGGTAAACTCAACTCCTCTGCTCTGCCCACTCAGCCCTTCAAAGGCAGAGCCTGGGGGCAAACAGTGGGCGAGACAAGCTCTAGTCCAAATCCCGGAGGCTGCTTAGTTAAGAGATCATTTTGATTTTTTTATTTTTAAGTCTAGGTGAGGTTTTTTATGTCTGGGTTTTGTTTTTAACTTGAAACTTGTGAAAATCACAGCATGACCTTTCCTGGCTGAAAGTCTTCCCAAAACCAGCCAGCACAAGGGCAGCGAAGTTCAGCTTCCTGCAGTGCCCTGCCAGTGCCTTTTGGTGCTGAACTGCAACCATCCCCAGGCAGGGAACAGGAATTCATCCTCAGCAGTCTGCTCAGTCCTTTGTCTTTCTGCTAAGAAAGTGAAAACACTGCTCATAGTTCCAGTGCCAGCTGCAGTTCGTGTTTCAAATTAACTAAAGTTCATTATTTTACACTTTAGGTAGAAGCTGCAACAAACTGTTCACCAGCAGTCCAAACAATAGTATACAAGCCCCTCTAGGATCCCTTGGAAAAGCTCCTGATGAGTTCACCAATGTTTTCACATTAACCTCTGGGTGAAAAGCCAGCCAGAGGGATGTGAGAACTCTGCCGAGCCCTCCAGAGCATGACACAAAATGATGCAAGTGTGGGAGCTAGGAGAGAAAAGGTTTTGTGAGCCCAGAAAAATAATAAAACGTTTAAATCCTTAATTGTTTTTCTTGAAGATTTATCCAAAATCAAGCTCTACTTAAGCCTGTGAGTTTGCAGAGCATTGTCAATAAATTAGATCATGCACACAAGGCAAGGATTTCAAGCCAAAAAGCTCTAGCCCTGAGTCGCTTAACAGCAACACTCCCCAGAAAAACTGCTCAAGATGAAACATGAGATATGTATTAATTATCAATGGTCTAATAGAAAATTTAATGAAGACAAGTAACTTCTTGCACTTTATCCACGATAACGATGATAGTACGTCAGCGAGGCGCGTACCTTACAACGTAGCAGTCAATGTCAAGTCTGAAGCCATTACAGCAATTCCCCACAATAATGGCCAGCCAATGCATGGGCTTGTAGCACTTAATCAAAGTAATGACATCCATCCACAATTATTTATGTTATGGTAACAAAGAGCTGCCAAATGCAAAACAAATGACACGAGGATTTGCAAGTGAATTTCTTCCCGTAAATTCTCCTTAGGTTATGCTTAAGGGCCGTCAGGATGGAAGTCTGTGTGTATCCAGAGCAATATCAGAGCTGTGGGGTTATTATGCCAAATTTTATTGCCTGTAAGCAATGAACTCAAATGCTATCACCAAAATGAGCTCTTCAGCCAACAGAACTGTATCAATATCACTTGAGCTGGCCTTGGTTTACACCCAAGAGTTGTCTTCAGAATTTTACAAGAAGAAAAAAAATTATTCAGAAGACGACCTTTGCTTACTTCTGTCTATCAAGGAAAACAAAGACCCAGTTGTATCAACACTTAAACACTCATTTCACTTAAAGTATATGAGCAGTCCCTACTTACCTCAATGGTTTGGATTAGAGCCATTATAACTACCAACCATGAATCTCTATTAAGTGCAGCACTGTTCTTTCAGGGGCATTTATGTGGGTGTTTGTATAAAAACACTGTCAAAAACTAAAGAACACCAGTAAATATAAAATGGCAACATTCAGGTTCAAATGTAATGAACTAATTTATTTTTTTTAACACTACATCCAACTGTTTTTCACCACTCACAGATGTCACTGGAACAACTTGAATACAAAAAAAATTGCCTAAGAACAATAAACTACACAGACCAGCTAATATTGATTGCTTAAAAAATGCCCCCTGTTAAACTTAAATAATAGCCAAATCTCACTGCAGTAAATGTCCTTTTATATCATTAAATACTAATTTAACAGAAATGTGACTACGCAGTGAGAAACACGAAAACGCTGGAACTGAAAGATTGCCCCTTTTTTTTGCCTTAATTTATGGAGGCATTATACAAGCCTCCAAATTAACACCCAAAAGAAGAAAACAATAATTTCATATTAACTGGCCACGTAGTCACACAAACCAAAGCTGGGGCTAAGCTAAACTCTAACACGCACTTTCCAAAGGCCACTGAGAGGGGAGACTGGAGGACGCCCCTCACCACAGGCTCTGTCCACCCTCGATGACCAGGTTGTGGCCTGTCATGTAGTCGGAGGCTTCGGAGGCCAGGTAGACGACGGCAGCCTGCAGGTCAGTGGGCTGGGCCAGCCTCCCGGCTGGAATCTCGGCCAGCCAGCGCCGCACCAGCGGCCGCAGCTCCCGCGAGCGGATCAGCGGCGTGTCCACGATGCCCCTGCAGCGAGACATGGACTGAGGGTTTAGCAACGAGTCCAGCTCAGAAGGAAAGGCACCTAGAGGTGTCTGAGATGTTAATTCAGAAGGAAAGCAGTGCAACAGCATGAAGGAGATGAGCACATCTGGCCTTCTCTGTCCTTGCTGAAAGTCACGGTGCAAACTTCCATAGCACTCCTTTCCTATCATCACTTTTTGCTGCCCAATTCACTTTCCTTTCAAGTACACACACACACACACTCACACACACACACAATCTTCCTAGCTAGCAGCACAAGCCCCTTGCTTCTAGGCTACTCATAATCAGCAGTTTAAATTTTTTTCTAGAAATCAAGCACAGCGTCAGAAGCGAAAGTGCCTCGAATTGGGTCTGTCGCGGCTCTTGGGAACTGTTGTCCTTCCACCAATTTCTCATCACTCTACAGCTAATGTCACACAGCGTGCTTGTGTACAGCTCAGAAACTGAAAACAGACCAACTCACAATATGTCAAATGATGAGGGGAACAAAAGCCAGCACCCTTCTGGGCACCAGACCCTTTCCACACAAAAAAAGGAGAGGCAAAAATAAGCACAACACACTCAGTGGGATCCCCCTTAAACCAACACCTGACAAATCACACTGATTTACCTGTCTTGCCTCTTTTACATTAATAAGTGACTCCACCATTTACTAAAACTCTGCTAAGTTTGGTTTTTTCAGGTGCCCTAAAAATGATGCTGCAGGAAGCACAATGCAGGGCGAAGATTTGGCTGGCTTTTGTGACTAACTGCAACTGATTTGTCATACTCCTCCTTAACAACATATTTGTATTTTGTGAAATGTATAATTTTTTCAGCCCCTGAACAAATATATTTACATAACTGTGTCTAACGAGAAATTACATTTAACTTCTCAGAAATGACAATAACTAAAACCTGAACTGCCAATTCCACTTCATTAGTGTGGTAGAAATGCATTCCAAATGTTAATAAAAATTCCAACATGCTGATGAATTAGCGCTTCTAAGGAGCATGTGACACCTTGGTTAACATATTCAACCTCAATTATATTTCTCTTCAGCACCCTGTTATCTGGAACCTTTGCTGGCAATCAGAGGTGCTGTTTTTCAGCGGCCAATTTTCTAGATAATGTAGCTTATCAACACTGTGGGTAAACTTGCCAATGAAATCAGGCTGCACTGAACCACACACACGCTAATTGCATCTCTTTTTTATGCATATTTACAGACTGTCACTTCAAAGAAATCAGTGGCCCATTGAGGCAGCCAGTTAGCTGGAAGAATTGCCTCTTGCAAATGAAAATTAGCAAACAAGCTAGTGATAAATATGAAATGAACAAAGTATAAAAATACCCGTTTTGTTCTGAAACTTCATCGGCATCCCAATTTAGACTTCCAAGGAAATAATTTTTTGAGACAGACTGGATTCTGGGTATGAGATTTACCTTTTGTTTTAAATGAAGGCTGAAATCCACTATTTACTCTGTTATGAAGTGGAACTAATTCAGATTTTCCCCCAAACATTTCTGTTTGCACTAAGCAGGCAGGATTTTAATATTGGCTTTATATTTTATTGTAATTGTCAATAAAGAGCAGAGCAGTTCAGAAACACTGAGCGATGCAGCTCACTTAAGTTCTGGCAACGTAACAAAATCAAGCACATTCCAGCGCAGGACTGCGAATGGTTTACTTATTTCCTTCAAGCACAGCCCCCTGTTCTCCCTCCTTGCTTTCCCAAACTCCTCAAGAACTGGTTTTCTTCAGAGAGAAACGTGCTTTGAGCAGCAGACATGAAATATATTGAACTCTTTTCCCTTACGTGCCTCTCACTGTGCTTACAAAACCATCACCATCATCATCATCATTCTGGCTTTACACTACCAGAGACCAGAATAAGAGCCATATGATTTTATTATTTTTTTCATTTACAGCTATATTTTAACCCCAAGGGAATGCAGATTAGGGAATAAAACACACAGTCCTCCAGCACAATGTATTTTGCTAAAAAGAGGACATTTTTCTATCTGTTCAGAAAAATGATCTTTGCTCTGATCACTTCAGCCTGAGAACCACCATGCTGTGCCTCTCACTGGACCTTTCTTTAGGTTCACTCCACGTAGCAAAAATTTAGATGTGTAACCAAACTTCACTACAAATTTTTGTTATAGAAATGAGAGAAAAATACAGCGCAAAACTTAAAAGTTGCAAACACACATACTGATGGCACTATAAATATTAGGCATGTCATTGATACTACACATCTTCTGGGAAAGCTTTGGTGCCAAGTTGGGCAATTTAATGTTGTCGAACCCTTTTAGGCAGATTTTAGTTGGCTCCAAACCAGTTCCAGCAAAGACAACTGCCAATGCATTAATTCCCTACCTCATCTCGTATGCAGTGCTGAGCCTATCAGTACTTTCTGTTGCATGTCAATGTAATATCAAACTGCTGGTTCCTTAACATTAGATATGAGCATCAATATTTCATTATTGATACACAGGACAATTTGAGACATGAGGGGGGAAAAAAGACTGAGGAAAAAAAAAGAGAAAAAAACAATTGCCTAAAACATTTCCACTTCGAGAGACACATTAGGAAAAATATCACTTACCAGATACTTAACTGGAATTGTTACGTGCACTCAATCCCCAAATGAGAGCAAAAAAAGATTCCATCTGTGTGTAACTTGATTTCTTTCAGATGAGTTATTAATTTGAATGAGTTAAGTACACTCCACTTAATCAGGAAGTGTTTAATCACAAGATCCACTTAATTGGGACATCTCCCAAGGAATTAAGATTTAAGTCCAAAGATACTTACCAGCAACGACTGCTGCTTAATGGGGATAGTAATGCTGCTTAATTGGGATGCCTTCAGGTGATGCCGGGGTGCTCCTGCCTGCTCTGCCTCTCCTTCCCCCTTATGGGATGTTCCCCAAACCTGCAGTGATCCTGCC
This sequence comes from Drymodes brunneopygia, assembly GCA_013400955.1. NCBI lineage: Eukaryota > Metazoa > Chordata > Aves > Passeriformes > Petroicidae > Drymodes > Drymodes brunneopygia. Next base: position 319,310 of record VZTZ01031704.1, read on the forward strand.
CTGCCTGATTTCTGGGGCTACAAGCCTGGTGCAGCACTGTGTGGCTGCCTTCATGCTGCCCCAGAGGAGCAGGGCAGGATGCAAGGCACACAAAGGCTCTTTGCCCATCAGCCCAAACCCAAATCCCTGCAGCCCATCAGTGGGGAACATGGTTCATCCCCCAGGGCTGCTGGCCTGGCTGCAAGTTGAGCTTGATATCAACTTCCAGCTGCCCATCCCAAAGGTCATCCCATTATGGCATTTCATGTCTTGCTAATCAAGAAGTCAGGAATTAGCCAAAAAAATGGATATTGATTCAGTGTAATGGCTGCAAAAAATGGTGTGTTCTAATGCTGCACATGCCAAAAACCATGACACTATCCAGAATCCCCTCTTTCATCATACCCTACACATTTCCTTGTCCTGGGACCAACAAAGAGACTAAACCCTGTGGGCAGCTGGGCATCAGCCACCATTCAATGCTCTGTAAAGGTTCCTGTTTACACCCAGGTACCCTCTGCAGCTCAACCCCCACATCCATTTCAGGAAGACTGCAGGACCTTCTTCATTTTTTTGGCATCAGCTGTGCAGCAGGCTATGAGGTGATGGCTCTGGATGGTGGTGCAAGGACTGAGCACATTTTCCTCAATAGCAACAGAGTAAGTCAGCCAAAGCATCTAGGGAATCTCAGCCATGTTCTCTCCCTGGGCATCAGGTTTGCCTGGCCAGCAAGAGAAGCCTGCATGTTCAATTTTATAAATGCAATAAATCATCCTAAGGACTCTGTCATAACATTTTATGCATTGCTAACTTTTATGCATTGCTCTGCATAAGTTTTATGCACTCATTAAGAAATTAAGTTGATAAAAAGTGACCAGATAGGAAGAGGGGGAAAAGGCCAAAAGGTTTGCATGGTGAAATAATGTTTAAGGCCAGACTGGAGCATTTGGAGCTTCAGACAGAGGCATGCTGAGAGTGCCTTGAAGCTTTAATGCAGCCACAACTGGGAGGGGCAAAGTACTTAAGGACACAGATATTTTACTTATCCAGAGCTGATCTTGGGTACCATCATGCCCTATATCTACATCTGTTCTCCTCAGACTCCTTAAAATCCCATCCTCTGAGATGACACTGAGGCTCCTGCTGGTGTTGGGTACTCAGATAAAACAGGTTGAAGGTGTCCCTGGTCCTTGGTGAGTCACATCAAAAGACAGTGACACTGGTGGGGTCCACAGTTCTGGGGATGGGTCCAAATGTGCACTGAAATGCAGGTTCACATCTCACACAGACAGAAATATAAATGTGAATAGTTATTCACTTAGAAGCAAATGTGGTTTTTGCTCATGTGATGAGGGATCTGAGCTCCATGAACTGCTGCAGGCTCCTTCCTCCTGCCCAGAGCTCCCTGGGCAACCCCACCATGAGGGGCTCAGCCAGAGCTTGGAATCTCTGTGAGGGAAGTTCTGCTGCTCTCTGGAGCAGCTCAGTCCAGGTTCCCACTGCATGACCTTAAAGCAAAATATTTTTTCTCCATGCACCCTTCCTTGCTATTCCTCCAAAAAATCAACACATCACCCCTTCCTGTTGTAGGATTTTGAGCTCAGAGTTAGAGTGTAAGACAGGTAGAGATGATCAAAATGCAGCCCTGTGTTGCCTTGAGAAGTAGAAAGAGAAGCTGTCTATCTTTTCTCCATGCTCTTGCAGCTGTCTCCAGAAGCATAACTTCTCTGGATGTGAGTGCTTACTTCCAGCTTGTACAAAACAGTGAGTTTTGATCATTCAGTGCCTATTTTATAAATTTATGTAAGCCCCTAAGAAACTGGTAATTCCTCCTTCTAGAGCCTTCTCATCCATAATTGCTGTGAATGTGGCACAACTCTCCCACCTCTGCTGGTGCAGATTACCTGTATGTTTTCAGATACAATTCCTGCCAGGTCCTGCTGAGCTTCCCTAATTCCCTTCATCTCCCCAGCTCCTGAAAGCCAGTGTAAATTCACTGGCGCTGGTTGTGGGAACACCATTACAAACTGCTAGCACGGGCATGGGGAAAATCCCATCAGGAAGTAAGATGCTGTTGAAAGAATCTATGGATCACATAGAGCGACGGCTGGAGTCACTGGTATAATTAGTAATAAATAATCATAAGGAAGACAGCTAGCACAAGCAAGGGGAGAGCAGACCGGCAGTAAAAACAGAGGCACTTGCCATTAAGCTCTGTGATTTTTTTTTTCCCCCCTCCACTTCGTGGATTAAAATATGTAATTTGTTTTCCCTAATTTGATGTACATTATTATCTTCATTATTACAATTTAACTCCTGGGTTAAAATCCTGCCCTTCTTAGTTACTCTGATTGACTTCAATGGTCTACAGAATTTGACCGCTTCCAATTAACGCTATCCACTTGGGTTTCTGCTCAGCACTATCATGCACTGCTAATTGTTTAATAAAATGACTGGTTGGGCATGTGTGCAAGAAAAAGGGAGAGACGAAGTGGATCTGATAGGAAAACTTTTCTAAACATGGAGCTTGAAGTCTATAAAGGTAAGAAAAATGTAATTTGCAATAAATATATATCTATTTACAAAACTACACCTGGCCTCCTGTGACTGTCAGAGCTGAACAGTAGCTCAATAACAGCAGTAAAATGTAGCTTTTAAAGTGCCTATATATTTGTCTCAAGTAAAAAGGGAAAAGAAGTATTGTCTATTAAGTGTCAAAAACCCTTTCTTTAACCACAGAAGGCTTGGACAGACTAAGGAAATATTTCATCTGGAAGGGAAATGCTAAAAACTACCCTTCACAGTATTGGAAAACCTATTATCAAATGCTAAAACCTCTCCTTAAATCCCTGAGTATACACAGCAACAGTGCAGGCTTGGTTCTAAGTATTTAAACCTTTGTTAAGGAAAAGACAACATTAAAAGGGATGCAATCCACCTGCTAATTAGAAACTTTATTTGCTGAGATAGTGTTCATTTGAGCTTTGTAGAACATTTCATTCCCTTTGTAGCTTCAAAACGAGACTACATTTTACTTACGGGGAAATGCAGTTGACTTTTACTCCTCTGTCAATCCACTCGGTTCCCAAAGTCTGTGTCAATTTTACGACCCCAGCTTTGGAGGCGTTGTACGCCAACTGCTTCTGAGGGTGAGGGACTGCAAGGGATCCAGAAGGAGAAAATTGTTTATTCTTCCCAAATTAAAACAGCTCAGGCACTACACAGACAACTCCCTGCATTGAGATGAGCTCTCTGCCCTTTACCCAGGTACCAGGCAGGGAGCAGCAAGAATTCAGCCACCTGCAACACAAACCCCTAAATATGTATTTTGCCATCTAACAATTTTGTCTCAGCAGTGAAAAACAATGGTGAAAGTAAAAATAAAGACATTTAAAAGATCCCATATTTGGGCAAAGACAAAACCAATGTATTAATAATACTTGACTGCTCTGAAGGAAGATAAATAATCATACACACACATGTACATTCACATATTATACACAGTATGTTTATATACTCGTACACTGTATTACTAATAAAATATATTACCATAAAATTATAAAATATTATATAATTAATAATAGAATGTCTAATACATTACATATTCTATGTTATGTAATACAATGATATTATTTATAATATGGTATATGGTAGATAATATATGATGTGATAACTGAATGCAACAGTAGATTGTTTGATATGACATTATATGATAGAATATGGTATAACTGCATAATAGATTTTATATAACATATTATATATAGCTTCTTCAAACAAATTATTCTCCCTAATTTTTAAATTATCCATAGTCTGAAGAAAACACATCTTAACATCTAAGTGGTGTTTGTGTGGATGTGAACACAGGTGCATCCCAAAAATTCAGAACACCCACCACTTTCAAAATCTGAAGCTTTTGAAAATGTTTCAGAGATGTCACATGTCAGTCAGAGACAGAAAATGATCAGCTAGCTAATTACAATGTTCAAGCTTGTTAGTGCCGTGTGCTCGGGTGGCTCTGCCCCTCTCCAGCTCAGTGAAAGCTACTTAAGGACAAATCCCCAGTGGGTGTAAAGTGCTTTAAACCCACGGGATCCAATCCAAGTCAGTCCAGGTGTTGGGATTTACACCCACAAAGTGTCTCTCCTTGGACTTTTCTGGCTGTCATTAGGACTTCATTAAACGAATCCAGTGCAAAGCATCCATCCATAATTAGCTCTGTCTCAGCACTGAGCTTCACTGAGCTGCTCACTCTGGTGGAGGGAGAGTGGGGAAAATCAGGGCAAATATCAGCAGTCACAAAGACAGGCAATTCCAGCCTGTGGGGTTGATAAGGCTGACCCCTGGAAGAAAGGGAATCACTGGGTTTGTGCAAAGTTCAGGAGCCAAACCCCAACTCCCAGCATTTTCCTAAAAACACATGAGCAGCACTGGTAGCTGGCATTAAACTGATCTCAATAAATTAATCTGATGCATCAGTTCTATATCACTCCCATCCATAGCATCCCAACACACCCACTACTGATTTTATTGACTTAAACTCTTGCATTTGAATGTGTCAGTGTAAAAGGTGGAAAGAAGGTGATAACTGAATTACCCAAACTCTGAAAGAGCCAAAAGCCCTGCTGCAAATTACTGAGTATGTGAAGAAGGACTTTTGCCTTGAACAGAGATGGTTGTGAATAGATTTAAAGCACCCACGTGATGGGAGCAAAAATTAGAGGGGTTTTTTCTGCATGTGCTGCAGGTTTGCTCAGAATTCAGAGGCCTTTTCCTTGCTAAAAAGAGCATTTCAAACCATGGCCCTCCTCTGCCAGCATTTATTCTGTGCTTTTTTTTTGTTCAGTATGAAATGATTTGCATTTTGACCAGTAGAACTGCTTAGCCCTCAGTGTGTGCCCGTTGCCCCCTGACGCAGCGCGCCGTGGGGGCTCTCAAAGAGATGTGGAACGTAATTTCTTGATTAATTGCCATGCATCAGCTCCAAGTTACATACAACTTAGGTAGTTAACCTTGTGACCTCCCAAAAGCAGTCCTTTGCTAAACTTTCCAAACATGTCTGTCTGTGATAAATCATTTTGGTGATCACTTGCTAAGAGGGAGAGGAGTTCTGGCACTGGCTCTGCACCTACAGTGCATGTGGGTGAGAACAAGTTGCTGCAAGCCACAGGAATCAGCTTCTGACTTGGGGTGGGTGATGAAACACAGTTATCAAAAGCCCTTCCACAAACTTTTGTCTTCATAAGAATATCTAAGGAAGACAATTAGGAGGATGAAATTTTCCCCTGCTGGACACTCAGCCCCTCTCAATTGGAAGAAGTCAGGGAGAAGCCAACAGGTGCTGTGAATCTCTGGTGCTGGGTGGGATTTCTGCAGCTAAGCACCCCACACCATTTCCTCTTCCTTACCTAAGTTGGTCTCTTACAGACAGGACAGCAAATCTGTAACCCTCCAAACTCATACAAAATGGAGTTTGTGAATAAAGCTGTGCCTCCAACAGAGTCACCAAAAAATCTGCATTGCTAAGGCGTCTGGGAAGTGAGGACACTCACTCCTATTCAAGACACATGATAGGAGAAGGCAGATCAAAATTCTGCCAACATTAGCTGCATTATGTTTTAAATACCTTTGTTCTGACTTTGGCTGGGATAGTTGATCTTTTTTCCCAGTAACTGTTACAGACCTGTGTTTTGGATTTAGAACAGGAATAATGTTAACACACTGATGGTTTAGTTGTTGCTGAGTGGGTCTTACTCTAAATCAAGGACTTCTCAGGGCCTCATGCTCCCCTGCACAAGAACCTGGGAAGAGACACAGCCAGGGCAGCTGACTACAACTGACTAGAGGGATATTTCAAATCACATGGCATCATGCTGAAAAATAAAACTGGGGTGAGTTGGCTGGGGATACTGACTGGGCTTTGGTCAGTGGGTGGTGCGAAACTGCACTGTGCACCACTTCTCTTGCATGTTCTTTTATCCTTATTACTATTTGCCCCTCTTTTTCTGTCCTACTAAACTGTCTTTATCTCAACCCACAAGTTCTACCTTTTTTGCCTAGACCCTCTCCCCCATCCTTGTGGGGAGGGAAGGAAGGGCTGTGGGGTGTTTGCTGCTGCTGCTGGGTTAAACCACAACAACCTGACACTGCTTTGGCACCCTTGTTTGGTGCATCAGCTCCCAGTCTGACCTTGAAGCAGCCACACGATGTTAATGAGAGGTGCACACAGAGCAGAGCAGAGCAGAGCAGAGCAGAGCACTTCCCACTAAAGATATTCACTGTAAAAATTACAGCTCTGAGTTACACCTGTGTGAGCCGCCGAGCCGCAGCAGCCGAGCTGCTGGAGCGTACGCCTGGAATAATTCCAGTGCAATACCAGAATCAAAATGCACATATGCAAAATGTATGCAGCTTATCTTCAATTAATTAAAGCTGATTCTGAGCAGTGTATCTGGAAAAATCACAAACAAAAACCTCCCTATCCTGCTAAGTGTCTCCTCATTTTCCTGTATCTCTGAGGAAGGACTCAACCTACAACAACAACAAAAAAATATCCCCTAACTATTTCTAGAAACATTTCATACTATGCCAGTTGGCCAACATACTTAAATAACCAACCAACCAACATATTTATTTAACATTCAGCAGATGGACATGATATGAACATCGTGGTTTTCAGTTGTAGTTTCATAACTACTAGATTTTTTCAATGCCAAGATTCAAACAGGTTCAGAAGGTAAACACATCTCTCCATCTCTTAACTTCTGGCCTAGCATGCATTAACTTTCACTGACATTTAAATGCATCTTGGGATGACCCTTCCAGACTGCTCTCAGAGCTGCTTTCCAACATTCCTTCCTGTTCCAGGACTGGTTCTGCCCTCAAATGTGATCCCCAGGTGGGGCTCTGGACTTGGCTCACCAGCCAAGGAGGTGCAGCCCCAAGCTGGATACTGTGCTGGAATGGCATCACCACCCAGCTCAGCAGAGCTGTGCCAAGCCCCGATGGAAAAGTTGGAAAATGCCTCTCCTTAAGCAGAGCAGACCACTGCTGGGCTGCAGCAAGGCTGGGAGCTGTGTGCCAAACCAGCAGATCCCCAGCTTGTGCCAATTCCCAGAGCTTCCTAAATTTCTCCAGGATGGACCACCTCCCAGGAAATTTTGCTTTGTGACAGTGATGAGGATGGTGACAGCCCAAGCACAGACCAGAGCCCGACTGCTCAGAGCAGAGCAGGAAAGCCTGAGGTATTTGAAATTTAAAGCCTCACAATCTTTTCAGAACTACTCTTCTTGGGGAGATTTTGTAACTTTACAAAGCTGGGATAGAGGGATGGTGCCTGTGTTTAAGCAGAAGTAAAACAGCTGGTAAAGACACTTGAAAAAAATATTAACAACAACATTATAAATGGATTTTTGAAGAACCATTTAAAGTTACTGTGCAATAAACTGAGTAGAATGTCATAGAATGTCAAACTGGGCACAGTAAAAATAAACGTTATTCCAAAGGAAAATAAAAAGACTGCATATTTATGTAACATTCAGCAGATGGACCTGATATTAATACAGGGGTTTTCAGTTGTACTTTTATAGCTACTAGATTTTCTTGCCTAACTTGGCAACCCAAGGCACCATTTGATTTTTGGATTTGGACAATACTGCAACAGATGTCCAGACCAATAAAATAAATTCCTAAAGGGCTATGCTTAATTTGTGTAATTGATCAATTTTTGTTACATGGGCTTCAGCTCAGCAGCCTTCCAGATTAGCTCAGCAGTAGGGATTTCATTCCATATGCTCCAATGGTTTATTGGTGCTTTTGATGACACTGCTGATTCAGCAGCGTTGGTGCAGGCACCTGTTGGCAATGAGAATGTTATAAAACCCATGGGTACCAGGGCAAATATTGGCATGAAATCCTTTGGGTGGCTCATAAGCATCTTGTGGGCTCAGTTTCTCACATGCCAAGGATTTTGCCTGGAACAGCATGGAGAGAACAGCACCACTCCTGTGGTATCCATGCACCAGAGTCTGAGAAGGTGACTCCGCCTTTTCTATAAAAAGTAATAAGTGCTCTAAAACATCGAGGACAGATAAATGTTGAAAAATGATATCAATAAAAATTTTGTAGTACATTTCCTCTAATATGAAATGTCAGTGATTTACTCCTTCCCAATACAGGTTTAATTGATTCAAATAGCATCGGTAGTAATTAAAATATGGATTCTGAAGCACAACTGTTAGCTCTCATCACTCACCTATTAAACTTGCCATAGATGCTGTGTTAATTATCTTCCCATATCCTTGATTCAGCATAATGCGGCCTGCAGCCTGTGACAGGAATTAAAGAAAAGACCAGTGACCCTTTCTGTGATTGTGCTAATAATGACATGATAATAAATTAGTCTTCACTTTTCAGAAGAGTTGATGTGCTAACACATTTTTTTTAAGCACTTGATATAAAAACTTGGTATTAAAATGGCTGATGCAGGAAAAAATCCCATTGCCATTTCACACCTCTTCACTGCTGGCAATATTTTTACAAAAAAATCACTAATGTTGGGAATTCCCCCTCCAAGCCCTCTCGTTTCCAAATAACCACCCTTCAAAAAAATTGTGGCCATTATTTAATGCCTGGACTTGGGTAGCCAACAAGTACCAGCTGCTTTCGAATGTATTGACCAAAATCAATAATTGATATAAAGCAAATTTCTCCTAAACTCCACCAAAACTAGGACCAATTTTATTGTGATAATTATTAATAAAGTGTTATTATTTCTTGAGATAATCACTTAGAATATTAATACCCGTTTGCAAAACTAACCGGTGCAGCATTTCACACTTACTTGGCAGCACAAAAATAATCCTCGCAAATTAACATTAAAAGTTTTGTCCCATTCCTCCAGGGAAGTCTCTTCACTTGCAGAGTTCAGATTGATTCCTGCGTTGTTGCAAGCGATGTGCACTGTGCCCCAGCGAGCCACAATTGCATCCACCATCCTCTGCACATCCTCAGGCTTGCTCACATCTGCTGCCAGGGCAAGGCTTTTAATGCCTGCATTGAAATAAGAGTGATGGAGTCAGCGCAGGAACTCACAGGGAAAGAAAGAATTCTATTTTATGATTATTTTTTAGTTCATATATAGAGAGAGATATTTTATATGTGGCTGTATTTTATACACATAAATATAATTTTATGTATATATACATTCCACCTTAACTCATTGCTCCACAAATAGTAGCAAAACGTGTGTTTGTTACTGCAATACCATCCCAAAGTTGCTGACTGGTGCGAGGTTTGCTTGCTGGAGACCAGCCTGGAGCCCAGGTGTGGGAGCCAAGGCTGCTGCTCCGGCAGGACGAACCTTGGAACACTGCACCATCTTCTGTCCAAACCCTCAACTGCAGCTTCCCCAGCTCCTGGCAGCTCCACAGATGCTTTTCTTATGCCAGGTCCCCCCTCAAGATGCTACAGAAATCAAATTAATTTATCCCAAACTGCTCTCTGGGTGACCTACATCATCCAGAGAGCTGCGAGCCTCAGACAAAACCAAACCAGAGCTAAATGGTAATACCTGCAGCAGCACAGGTATGGTAGTCACAGTGCCTTATTTATTGCAAATCACGCTGCCAAAATAATGCAAACATTTGGAAGTGAATGGATTTACCAGACTTGAAATATGCAGAAGTTTTGGTTTTTTACCAAAAATACTCCAGCCATTGACTTTTTCACCCGCGCTGATGCATAAATAACTTCTTTTAATTTATTATAAAAGTCAGCTTTGAATACCCTTAGTGTTAAACATCATAAGAAGCCTGCTGAGGCACCTGATGCCACTGGGATTATACCCATCCTCAAAGCCAAACAAGGTCACACCAGTAAGGGCTGTGGTGAAATGGGTCTGAGCTAAGGAAGGAGTGAGGCAGCCACTGGGGTTGGACCATGGATCAAGTCTGGGTAGGAAGTTGCAGCTGTTAAAGGAAGGTATTTTACTTCTCTATAAATGACAAATTTGTTCCGCATTGCTCCCTCTTTTAGCTCATGCTGATGAAACATTAAAAAGAAGGGATAAGCCTATTCTAGGAGGAGATTCTCCCAAAATGAAGCTGAGATAGAGGCTTCCAGGAAAGCGAGACAAAGCAGGAATTAACCAGGTGTGTGTGTGAAGAAAATAGCAGGAAAGAGGCTTTTGCATGGAAAAGCTCTCCTCATCTCCAGTGCCTTCAGGAGCCTGTCAGAGTGCACGGCCCCAGGTGATGCTCCACTGGGGTGCCAGGGTGTGGGAGCTCCTGTCCCCTTCAACAATGACACCCTTCTCTTGATTTCCATGGCAGAGAAAAAATACAGACGACTAAAAAATGAATTCATGCTCTGCCACTAAACAAGACCTCTTATTTTATCGCAGGTTTTATGCTAAATATGCTGAAAGAATAAGAATAGCCAGGCGGCCCCTGTTGCTCCTCCTAATTGTTATCAGGACATGTAACACACAGGGAGTTGCTGCAATCTTTCTTTTTCAATTTACAGACAAAATGGGTGCAAGCATGTTACTAATGGTAACAGAAAGACTCTTCACCTGCCCTCCAACTCTCACCCCATTTAGAGCTTCATCTTATAGGTCAGTTCATAAAAAGGAGACAAAAGGTGCCACGTGTGAGTGTCTAGGGAAGAAGCAGTGAAGCCACGCTCACTTCAAACCAGAGTCCCACACTTGACCTTAATCAATTCAGCTGATATCCCTGCACTTTGAAAAGGGGGGGAGGAAACCACTTTCTGTCTCTCCACTGTCCCCCCAAACCATCTGTTAAAAATAATAAATAAAACAAACTATGGAAAAATGGTTTCAAATCTACAGACACAGCCAGAGGCAGGACACCCAGCACAGGACAGGGCTGCAGGGTGCATGGTGGGGCTGGTGCATTTCCACAGTGCTCAGTTCAGCTTTGTGGGGCTCGTGGAAGCAGTTTTGTGATGAGAGGGGCAGGAGAGGAGCTCAGGGGCTCTGTGCTGGAGAGAATCACTGTGCTAGAAATGCCTAAGGTGTCCTTCTGCAGGGACACTCACGCGTCCCCCTGCCATGGGCTCCGTCTCTGGTCTCTCGGTATAAATGGAAGTAACATGTTGCACATAGACAAGAAGATCAGGAGTGACATTGCACAAGGCATTTGCATAGTTTACAGTGAAAATGCACATTTTAAAAATCCCATCAGACTAATTCTTCCCTTAGGGTAGAGGCAGTGATTCCCCCTGAAGACAGAGGTGTGTGTAGTGGAAGGTAACCCTTAGGATTTTTTTGTTATGTTTCATCATTTTTGGTTCTTCTGTCAGGGTCCATTAGCAACTGCTGAAAAAGGTATTCACACAGGATCTAAAAACAAAGAGGCCTGTAGCCAAGGGATGTACACCCGAGCTGTCTAACAAAGCTAAAACTGAGATCACAGGCGTTCTGATGTTTAAAACTCGTCATGAAATGATGGCACCATCCCAAAAGGCAGGAAAGGGCTCCTTGGTATCAGAAGCAGAGCAGCTCTAAGCAAGCTAAGCAAAATGTTTTGAAAAAGTGTCAGTATGGGAATGACTTGGGGTGCTGAGCTTCCAACTTTGAGTTAGAGATCTACAGCCATAGAGGGGGGAAAAAAATCACAGCCCCTTTGTCCTTATTACAGCAGGAAAAATACGTATTAATGTTATGATTGCTTCAATTTACTCATGTGAATATTTTGAGAGTAAAGCTAGCTGAACCTTTTTGTCAAAATTTATTTCCAACAGAGCATGATACTTCTTTGAAGCCAAAATGTTTCATGGAAACATTGATTTCAACAAAAAGTTTTCAAGGGAAAGCTTCTGAGGTCCAGGCTAGACTCTCTAGTTACCTCTGGAGAGAAAGAGACTGAAAACCTGACCTTTTCAGATCCTTTCCAAAAACGGGCATTTGGATATAATTCCCTTTCACAAAAGCTTTACAAAGTTTGGGGGTTGTTCCAACAGGGAACGACAATAAATTTGAAACCTCAAAACCCATCATGAGATGGAAGAGACGTGCCCTGGCCAGCTGCACTGGTCAAATTGATAGATAATATTTGACCTCAAAGGATAAAGATGTGTAAAGAGTGAGAAGTGAGATTTTCTTTACTTTAGACTGCAATAATATTTGCTATGCCTCATGACCTCTCCGACTGCATTTTGGAACAACCCCCCACCTCCTCCAGGCTGGCAGCCCAGTGCTGAAGGAGCAGAGATGTAGGGCAGCCATTGAAGGCTGGATGATCAAACTCCTACTGAAAATGCCCTGGAGATGAGTTAAGTTCATTTTCCAATAGGCTGTTGGCATCCAAAGTCTCGTGGCTCTGTCAAGTAGCCCATTTCTATCCGAATAGCTCTGCTTGATATGCAGGATCTCGCAGGGAAAAAATGTCCAAAAGGAGAGTTAAGGTGTAGGGCACAGCTACTTTGTGCCAAAACCATATGGCTCCAGTGCATAAGAGAGTGAAAAGCTTCAGGGAAGGAGGGACTGGATGACTCCAGAATTTGTAATAGGAACTGGTCACTTTCTTCTAGGTCATTATTTGGGATCAGAGCTTTAACCATTGCACTGACACTCAGTGTAAAGTGTCTCCTGCTTAGCAGAGCTGGGAAGGTGCAGACAGGGATGTTTTGTTTTAAATGTTCTCTGGGGAGGCTCAGGGCAGTATCCAAACCAGAATGACACCATTCCTTGCCCCTTCCTGTGACTGGGTGATATAAATACATCTGCAGAGGCTGGTTTTACTGGAGAATATGGTTTCTAATGGTCCAATCCTTTGCAAAAGTCAGAGTGGAAACAAATACTGACTTTATCCACATGGGAATGTGAAAATTTCCTGCATAAATGTCCATCTTCATAGACAATGAAGTACTGAACTTTGAAGAAGGCTCGGGTGCAATCTCACACAAGGAATTATAAAATGAGCAATACTTTCTTTCTTTTATCATTAAAATTATATTTCCAGTTTTCTTTTTCCCCTTTACAATTGCAGTTTAGCACAGCACTAGGAGGGGGAAATTCAATTTTATGTTACATTTTCTGGTTTTGCTGCTAAAACATGAGTGGTTTGTAGAGGATTTTACCTCTTACTTGGGACTTTACTTATTATGTCTATTAGTATTTTGTTCCCATATCTGACCTTGTATACCTGTTTGAAGGAAGGCTTCAATTGAAGACTTGTCTTCAATTTAAAGGGCACAATGAGAGACTCACACTGACATTACAACTACCTGGTTTTGGTGTTTTGGCTCAAGGTACAGACAGTAGGTCTGGAAGAGGGGGTAGGTGAGTTTGTAGGCTGTATCTGTCATCCACCCATAGTGAAGCCATGATTTACTTTGAGCAGCACCACCTCTGTTCAGGGCTGGTTATGCTGATCTCACTTGTACAAGGTGACCCTTCTCTGTTCCTGTCAGCCATGGCTCACCACTTTGGACACTTTTGGCAAGGAATTTTGTTTGTATCACTTTGCCTCTCTAGTAGAGTTTATATTCATTGATAAATAACTCTTGCAGATGGTGTAGCACCAATGACTGCTGGGACAACACCGACAGGGCAGGAGAAGCTTTGTGCCCATGGCATGAAAATCCTCATCTCTAACCAATTCCCCACCAGGGCTGGATGGGAGGGGGTTGCATTACAGAGCAGAGCCAGGTCTGAAGAAGGAAAGCCACCCATTACAGAACCCATCACACCCAGTGCTTACCTTTGAGGCTGAGCTCGCACGCCACCGCTTCTGCCTTGGCAAGGACCAGATCCACCACAGCTACTTTGGCCCCAGCTTCCCCCAGGGCGTGGGCAAAGGCCCTCCCAATCCCCTGCCCTGCTCCTGTGACATAGGCCACCCTGCCATCCAAACGCAGCCGCTCCAGGATGCGGCGCCGGTTGCGGCCCCAGAAGACATCGTCCCTCACCACTTCTGTCTGAAACAAGAACATAAACACCTTGCACAGCGAGGGGCAGAGCTCACTGCAGCTGTGAGGGACTCTGCTGGTGAGAACGACAATGAGCAGGGATCCATGTCTTCTTGGCTCACTAATTAATACAAAAAGTATAGCTAATTCAAGCCAAAATCTGTACAGCTATTAATCTCAAATGGAGCACTAAGGTGCCAGACAATGGAGCAGAAGGGCTGTGCTTTGGGGAGATGGTCCAAATATTCCACTTTCAGGAGAGTAGGGTATGGCATTTCCTAGCCTGGCTTGGGTACAAAGTCTTAGAAGTTGACTGATTAAGTCTTCCAATTACTTCATCCCCAGAGCTCAATCTTGCCCTCAGGCTCAGATAAGAGGCTAAGAACAAGGTTCTAAAGGCAGGATTTGGGTCAAGTAGAGAGCAATCAAAATATCTTCACAAGGCTGGTGCCCAAATAAAGATATCAGCCAATAACTTAAACCAAGCTGCCATCTGATCAGCTGCCATACATCATTTCTCCCTGACTGGAATCCAAATGCAAAATACAAGATGTTTAAAATATTGGGTTTGAAATGTCAGGAACTACCAGTGGGTGTAGCTTTGGGAGTACTCAGAAACTGCAAAACAACGGGGATGTTTGGGTCTGGGTTTACTGAGGTAGGTCATTATGATTCCAGATGGGAATTTCATTACAGCTGGATTATGCCCATTACATAAAAGAGAGAAAGATAAAAGCACCATTTTTTCCTTAGGACAAGCAAAATGTGAGGCCATGAAAATATCCAGCTCAGAGAGCACAGGAGGGCACCCTGTGCTGCCTTTGGGCAAAAAAGTGAACAATTTCAGAAATGTTGTATTGGTTCATTGCAGCTGGTCCTCAGCTCCATCTTGCCATACTCCTCTGCATGGGAAGGATAGGAGAGCACCAGGCACTGACACCTGGTGAGCAGCACACCTTCCACTCCAAAGATTCATCACAGGACCAGCAGATCTGAAAGACTTTGCAAGGAATCAGCATTTAACAGCTTTAGTCTAACCCTGGACTAGTGAGGCTAAAAGGTGCCAAGTGCTAAGCTGCTAAATCCATGATCCCAGCACCAAGTGTTTGGTTTCTTGCCACCAAATTCCTGAAAATTATTTTGTCCTTGTCCTTGGCAGAGACAAAACTTTTCCAGAAATGCTCACAGAGAGGAAATGCCCACCTTGGATTCAACCACTGCATCTGGAGGCACAGGGCTCCTTCGAATGAGGCTCAGTCCACTCTGCACAGGCAAAATCACCTGCAAATATAAAACAGATCTCATCTGCTTTGTACCTGGCTTTCTGTCACCCAAATTCCACTGACATGAAGGGCAGTCCTCAGACTACAGTGGCTTTTCCCCTACTCCTGTTCTTTAGCTGAAGTTCCCTCCAACACAAACATGTCAGGCATTTGTATTTGCTCACATTCCTCTTCCAAACTCATTGCTTACACAAATGCCAGGGAAAAAATGCAATCTTGTCTCTCCAGTTTCTGAAATCACAACATACTGTTTGTGCATCTTCTTGCTTCTTCTTTTTTTTTCTCTTCTGCTGGAGTAGGACTTTGCTGACTCCTGTTGTGCTGGTGATGCCCTACAGCCCCCAGAGCCTTTAAAGCAGAGTGGTGATTCTTTAGTTGTGCTGTAGAGCTGATTATTCACTCTTAAGTGCTCTCCTTTTATCTTGCCTTTAACACTCTGTAAGATGTAGACAGAGTAGGGACCACTCCTGAATATAGAAACTCATACCTAGAGCTCAAGTGAGGTGAATTATAATAAAATCTGAGTTCATTTTAGGTCCCTTGGATAATGGCACCAACAAAAGAAACATTTTAAAGAATGCTTTGCAAAATCCATAGATACAGCACCGCGGGCACCTTAACCAATGGCATTGCACTAACCTGCTCAACACGAGGATCTGAATTAATCACTGAATTTAATTTTCTGACAGCTAGTACATTTTCATCTGATACATTCTCCAGGTAGACTTGTCCTTTCATGAGTGTATTCTCTACACAGATCACTGCATCCATGCTCAGCAAGTGGTTCTCCATGACAAAGCTGTAGTACTGAACAGCATTCCTTTGATCAGCATCAATAAAGACTATATCAAAGTGTTCATCCTCAGCATGTAGTGCCTGGGAAAAAAAAATTATATTGGAGAAAACACTAATTATTTACCTGAAAGTTTAACATGTTGCCATTAATTTGTCCTTTATATAAACCTCTAACCAGAGGGAAACTTGTTCTTTTAAGGTAACACTGCTGGAAGTGCTTCTGGAGATCCTGGGAGTTTTCCATGTTTTGCAGACAATTCTTCAGCAATGAATCTCTGAAACTGTCAAGGAAAATCAGGGTACAAAAGAGGATGGCTCATCCCAGCTTGTGGTGTTGAGAGTCACAGCAGAAACATCTGCATTCCTTGAGTCAAAGCAAACTGATCCATCAGGGTAAGACTGGCAGCAAACCCTGCCACTGAGGTGCTGCAGTAAGTTCTCTCTTCTCAAAAGAGCAACTATCAACAAATTGAAGAGTGGCAATTATATCAGTCTGGGGGGAAAAAAAGAGGCGTAAGGCAGACCTGGGAATTGCAAACTAGTGTGTCCCACTTCAGTAGCAGGAAAAGGGTTGAAATCCCAATTAATAATAGAATTATAAAGCACATGAAAGAACAGGTCATGATAGAGATAAAGCAGCACAGCCCCTGTGAAGGAAAATGATGTTTCTTTAATCTAAAAAAATGCTTTGGATGGCTCAGCCACAGAGAGGATAAAAGAGAACTGGCTGCTATCATCTAATTGGATTTTCAGAAATGTGGCACACCTTCCCTCCAAGCAGGCTGCTGATGATAATGTATAAAAGTGTTGATGGATGACCAGATGGGAGCCTTTACAGCCTTCTCCTGTGGCAGTTAATGCACTCGCTGCCCAAGAGGCTGCTATGGAATATTTCAGATTCCATCTGGGACTATTTAACTGCATCTGTGTGTGTTGCACTGAAACAACAGCTCATCCACCTATCTCGGCATGCAGAAATGCTTTCAAGTCTTTGCATTTCAAGGCAGAAGAGAAACAGTTCTGTTTTCCAGAACTTGCTGTCTCTACCACAACTTTTCACGGTATTTCTTGAGTCCAGATTTCCCTTTTTTGTTTGGAGTCACTGTGCACAATGAGTGATGAACCATCCCTTGGGATGTACCAGCAAAAGCATCAACAATGGCAACAGAACATGAAAAACTGTTTTGGTTTTGGGAGTGAGGTTAGTGGCTCTAAAAGAGATTTCTGAAGCCTTTCTGAGGCAGGGAGTGTGTGGATCAGACAAGGAAAGAGAGGAAAGCAGATCATTGAAGCTCTGAACTCCTCTGTTGTGCAAACTGGTGCCATTGTGAGCTTGCTAGTGGTGAGGGAATTAAGCTCAGATAGTCACATTTAACTGCAGATGCTTGGTAGCACACAAATTCTGCCAAAAGCGTTCACGAGTCCACATTTAGGACACCTTTTGATGCTACACTAAAATGAAAGAAGACCTTAAGGCCAAATATATGCTGGTTTATAATAAATGTAACAGAAACTGGGACATCTGGATTCCTGGGATTCATCTTTTCACTTCATGACCAGCAAGAAAATCTTGCCCTGGTTCCCTCTTGAGCCACATTGGTGGAAAGCAGCAGGAACAGTTTTGCTACTGTGGAAGATTATCCTCTGTCAGGTTGCACCTCAGTCAGTCTGTCCAAGGTAGATACTTCAGGAAAGGTCAGAAGATGAAAGCTGGGTGAAGGAGCCCATCACAAAGAGCGATTAGAGGTCTCATTCCCCAGGGAGAAGAGTCAAAGCCAAATTCAAGTAATTATCATGACTTATCACTACTTTCTGACTTGTAACCTTCCCGGGTGGAGGAGGTGGGGGGCAGACATTCAGAAACAGATGTGGCCAGCACTGAACATATGTTACTCCTGCTCCATGGGATGGCTCCCTAATGAAAAAGAATCTCACTTTTATGCATTGGCTTCATTAGGTCCATATGGAGTTGTGCAGCTCTCTGGATATTAGCTGGACTTCTCATTGCAGCCCTCTTTCTTTACCGCCTACCTGCTGACAGCTCATCTCTTTCTTATCTGTCTTCTGACACAGATAAACCAGCTTTTAACATCCCAGCATCCATCCCAGGAGGGTGCCTGGGCTGGATGTGTAACCAGTGCACACCTGGCTTGTCCTTGCGCTGCCTGGGTGTGCCAGGCCAGGGTTTCTAAGGCATTTCTCTTCTGCCACTTCAGTGAGTCCTAAATGGCCAACCAGAGAGGTCACCTGGGCACCTTTCCTGTCCTCCAGATACCCAGTGCCTGACACATGTAAGGAATAGCCTGAGTTTGTCCTGGGACCTGCCATCATTTGAGCTTCTTTTTTCCACAACTTCATAATTCCTTGAACTGGCCTTGCCTCTAAAGCAGCCTCTACACAGCAGGATAACAGCCACAGGGAGAGGAAAGTGCCCTGTCCTCAGGATAACAGCCACAGGGAGAGGAAAGTGCCCTGTCCTCAGGATAACAGCCACAGGGAGAGGAAAGTGCCCTGTTCCCAGGATAACAGCCACAGGGAGAGGAAAGTGCCCTGTTCCCAGGAGCCCCTTGGCTAGCAAAACATGGGTCACCCAGGCAGGTGGTCACCAGGGCACCACACCAGAGAGGGTTTCCTCACTGCCAGCATCCACTGCTGAACCAAGACAGCCAGAAAAGAAAAAAATCTGCTCTAACTGCAGATTCAAGCACTGGAAAGATGGATACAGTGATGGAGAGGACAAGTTCATGCTGTCCAGTACAGATGAGAGGATTTAAAATGAGGGATTGACCACCCAGGCCCTCCCAGTACTCTGGAGATGCCATTGTCCTTTGCTTGGAGAGAGGCAGAGCCCAAATGCCTCCAACTGTGAGGAGAGCTGAGATCCAGAAGGAAATAATCTGCCTGCAAAATATCCTGCTGAAACTAATTTCCTGAGTGTTTACAGTGCAATCCCTGCTCCTTGCTACAGAGTCATCATCGATGGTAACAGATGGCAATAAGAGTTTTAATTCAGAGCAAACTTGGCTAAAATTAATGCTTTTGCTTACAGTGAGTCATTAACTTCCTTTTGGGTTTAAAAAAAAAAAAAAAGTGCAACACTGCATTCCATTGAGGAGATGTCCCAAAAGTGACCATGAGAAAGGGCACAGCAGCACTGCTGATGGATAAAGCAAAAGATCAGGGAGAGGACATCCCAAATAAAAACATGAATGAATCTTCTGCCAAAGCTCAGAGAAAAGCTGATTGGAGTCCTGATCAGAGACAACACTCTCATAAGGCACATACAAACTCAATCTGAGTAAAAATGACTGCCCAGCTCCTTTGATATGGATCATACAGTCAGCATATTTGTAATAAAGATGTACTCAAAACTTATTACCTTTCCTGTGCCTTGTTCTTGACCTAAATGTAATAGCAATCCATCCTTGGGGTGCACAGAATACATGAAAAAGCACAGTTTCCTTTTAAAACACCATTAGAATATTTTCCTGTGTGTGGACTTACACTCTTGTTACTCCTAAATGCTATTCTATTGAGTACAGTTTATATTCACCAGCAAAGCGAAATCTCTAGGGAAGCCAGAGAGGGAATGCAATTTCTAGTAATAACAGCTCACAACAGTGAATACTATCCACTTATCCCCACAATTTCCAGCTATTTTGGACTCCTTTCTGAATTAACCTTTCATATCAAAAGGAGCAATTCTAGAGCACACTAGAGACTCCGACACAATTTCATGCATAATTTATTCACTCAGTTCAACATTAAACGCAGAGTCCTTGACTTTGTCAAGGTGGATTCTGTTGGCAGACTTCACAAGCAGCAAAACAGGAGAAATGAGATCTGCAGCTCAACCTCTTCACCTATTCTGTCTGCTAACAGGAGGGAAAAAAGAAGAAAGCAAACCCCGACATGCTTCCACAATGCCCCGCAATCAGCAGCATCGGCTGCACACACCGTGTTATTTTTTTGTGTTGAATTTTCAATTTCAAAATGGAAGGATCAAAATAATGGATGGGAATAATTTCCTGATAGTTTGCATTCCCTCCAGACTCAATCCCGCATCCATTGTTCGTCAAAAGTCCACTGGGAATTGAGGGAAGCTCTTTGTGCAGGATGAGGCTCTTGCTGGCAGCAGATCCGTGGCAAGGCACATTATCCAGGCATAGCTCAACAGAGTTTATGACTTAAGGGAAGATTTATTGGGAAATGTTTTTAAACACTGGCCCAGGACATGTTGACATAGCTAATTCCCACTGAAGACACCTGCACCTGAGTCTGAACCCAGAGAGAGGCTTCCCCTCAGTCCACATTTGAAAATATTATGTAAAATTCCTGAGGGCCTTGGGCACAGAGGGTTGTGTGAGCTCTGTGCTCTGGTGGGGATCTCACCCAGTGTGGCAGTGTCTGTCCCTCACGTGTGGGGAAGGTGGAATTCTATCACTGTGCCCTCAGGTATCAAATTAACCCTACCATGTACTGGAGCTCTCTGGCTCCTGTCTGAGACTTAGCATCCCTTGACAGGTCAAAATCCCAAATGTTTTGCACTGGGTGATCTGGGACAGGAGAGAGGGAAACCGTTCAACCCCACCAGTGCTGTGTGATAATGCAAGGGAGCATCAAGAGGCTTCAGAGAACCTGGTCAGGGGTGCTGCCATGGACTGGAGTCCTTTGCACTGCTCTCCACTTTTTCTCAGCCCTGATGAGCCATGGATTTAGGTGGAAGAGCCAAAGCCACAGGGGTGACATAATGGCCCCACTGCCTGAGGTGCACTGGCACTGATGTGTTGCATCCTTGTGGCAACTGCTGCAAGATCTGGCACCTTCCTTGTAAAGGCTGGCAGCAGTAGTTGTGGGGGCAGCCCTGGACACATCCTGCAGCACCTGGGTGATACCTGAGGCTGGGATGCAACTCCTGGGTAGATCAGTTTTACACCAGAAGGGAGAGATCATACCCTTTCTGACAGTTTGGGCTTGCTGAATCATAGCTTCATGCAGCAGAGAAGGAATTCCCCTGGCAGGTAGTGAATCTATAGATCATATGACATTTTCTTGCTCTGAAAGGGCCAGGGAAGTGAGGCAAATCCTTCTTCCTGCAAATACTTGAGGAGCAGCAGACAAGCAGAAATCCTGCCCTGCTGCACTCAGCTTAGAAATGAGATTCAGCCATCATCATCCAGCAAGAAAGCTGCATCAGACATCTCCAAAGAACAATTGGTGGGTGACCATCTCTGCCCTCTAGTTTCCAAAAAAGGGACAAGGAAGACACCTAGGGTACCTCACACTGTAGGCAACAAGGGCAATCCTTGCCAGAACTTGTTCCAGCTCTTCTAAGCCTCACTGGGCTCTTCAACAAATGCCAGCCAGCTCTACTCTAGACCAGCCTCCCCACAGACTATGGGGGACAGAAATGTTCTCCACTTCCTCTGTGCAGGTGAGCTGGGAGAGCCCTCCTGAGCCATCCCCAACCCATCTCCTGCCTGTCACTGCCTCGTCCTCCTGCCTTTCAGCTGCCCATGGGGCACCAAAGGAAGCCTGCTCAGTCTCCAGCCTACCCTGGCCATCTGGGAGGGAAAAGGCAGCACACTGTCCACAGCCTGAGTCTCTTCCACACACCCAGGCATCCCAGCCACTCCAGCTGGGCAAACCTCAAAAAGTCTGAAATGCACCAGAGAGGCCACCAAATTGATTGCTTCAGCATTTACAGCCTTTGTGGATTAAACCTGTAGGACAATCCTGATTGTCCTGATAGCAATGACAAAACGGCTGCCACACTGAATAGCAAAAGTTCAGAGCCCAGTGCAGAAATCCTGCACAGAGAGGTGTCCCCATGCTGGGATCTCTCCTGCCAAACACGAGCATCTCTGTTCCCAACAGCCCCAAGAGGTATTTGAAGTTCTGAGCACCTGCAGAACTGGGGTCAGGATGTGCCTTCATGTTGCAATTGGAGGATATAAAATCAATTGCAGCATTCTGTTTTAAGGATTTAATTTTCATGTCTTTGCTCCCTTCTTTAATCTCTACACAGCATGTACTCTGCCTGCCTCTAGATATTTTAATTCAGTCACAGTAAGTCAGTTGCACAGAATGGGCACTAGAGAGCAACAGCAATTCAATTAATTTCACACTCACTGCGGGGAGCTGGGATTTTAAATGCTGCACATTGCAGGTGATCTGTAACATTTCTTTTTTTCCTATACTTGCAAAGCTCTTTGTTTCTTTCTTATCAAACTTGGAGGTCATGAAAACCAGAGGTCAGAAAGCTCCTGGCCATTTCATTTTAGAAATAAATATGGTACCTGCTAATGCAAATAAAGTTACAATCAAGCTCACACTGACACATCCAGATTGAAAATGAAATCAGATCAAATTGATTTGTATTAATAACAGAAAGCTTTTTAATGAACCTGGTATGGGCACCACCTGTCTCACGCTGGACCTGCAGCAACGTCCTGGAGATCCATAAACTGGAATTAAATGTGAGCTGCCAGCAATCATAAGACTTCTCTTTCTTGGGACAAAGTCACCAGTCAGAAAGAAACAAGTACAACTGAGGCATAATTTGTCTGAGGCTTATCACATTGAGAAAGTGGGGTCTAATTCATCTTAGAGTTTGCAGTGGGGAAAAACAGAGGTTTTGGCAGAATTACAAACTTGTCCAGGACTTTCCCTATCCTTGTGAACATTGAGAGCAAGCTGTCCCTCTCAAAAGCTGGCTCAGCAGGGTACAGATAGACTCTTCCTGTTTGTTACATTTGGAATTAGGGAACTGAAACAAGGCCAGCCCAGGCTGGATTAAACTGCCATTGAAGCCTATTGACCTACACTGAGAGCCTATGATTCCTCTGACCAAAAAGCTGCAGGATTTTAGTTAAAAGGGAGAAAAACTCTTGTGTGACAGAGCTGCCCCATCATACATTGGAAATAAGAAGTAACCTCAGTGCAAGAGTGTGTTCACACATTTGCAAGCAAACCAGAGCCACCATCCAGCATCTTGTGGGCAGGAAAATGGACCTGCCTGAAATTCTTGGATGTGCTCTGCACAGGAACTCCCAAACTCCCCTTCCAGCTGACTTTACCTCCAAGGTGTCTGTCACTGGTCCCACTCTCATGCTTATCTTTTTGCCATCTGAGGAATAATCAAATGCTTCCTGGCTGTTCACTCCCAGATACGGCTCTTCTGCACAGGCAAAGATTTTGCCATCATCTGGCAATTCCTCTGCAATAGCAAGGATGCTGTAACCTTTAGGCTTGCCAATTAATAAAATCTTCCTGGCTCTGGTCATATGAACAAACATCCTAAAAATTTGGCCTGCGGAAAGACAAGAATGAAAATTTAAAAATAAAACCATGAGAAAGGCTATACTTTGTGCACAATGAAAATTAGATGTGCCTTTTAAGTGTTCATCAAAAAAAATACCTCTTACCTTAAAACACTCTCAAATAAGGGTTTAACAACAGAATCTGACAAAATTTCATCTAAAATGCAGCTAAAAGACAACAGAATAAAAGGACTGGTTTTAAATGTAGAACCTTTATCATCAATGCTGCTATTGTTCAAGTGCTTGTTAAATAGTGCTTGAAATATTGCATATTTTAACATTCCCCCCATATGAAAATGGCTTTGAGATGGCTCCATATTCTTTCTGGAATCCAGTATTAAAAAAAAAATCACTACATTACCTTGCATTTGCTCTTAGAGTCATTATCCCTAGACAGCACCATCATTTAAGAAATTTATCATCAGTGGTGTCCTTCGAACAATGTATTAGTGTAATAGATTATAAGAGTACTTCAGTGGGATGATATATTACCCCAAAGATGAGAACATCTGGGAAGAATGAATCTGGGAATAGATTCAGTGTAATAGGCTTTATAAGGGGATACAAGCCTGGGTATTGCTACTTACAAAAGGTGCAGTGCTTGGCCACAGCCACCTCCACCACAAAAAGCACATAAACCCCTATCAGTAACCCCAAACCAGAAGGATTTTTCCCTTCCTTTCCCTTCCAAGAAGGGTGATGACCTCTTTTCTGCTCACTGAGGGATGGGGCTGGCTGTGAATTAAAACACTCCTGTGCATGGGCACACGTGAGTGACTACAAGGGCACGGGAGGGAGGGTACAGGAAAACTCGTGCCAAAGAAAAATCAAAGCCTACAGGAAGCTCACAAGTTTCTTTTTAAGTAATTCTCCACATTTTCTGAGCACTTCCATGGCATTCATCCTCCCCTTACTCAAGAAAAAGTAGGGGATGATGATTTCAACTTCAGTGACAACCTTTACACCAAGCTGGTGCAATTTTACCCTCTTGTCTGACCAACTTGCCATTCAAAGAGCCAGAGGCACGAGTTTCCTGCAGCTTGACTCTGCTTTCAGCTCCTTCAGCATCCCCTGGGATGTGCTCAGGTGAAGTTTTTCTGGGAAAAGAAAAAAAAAGACATTTCAACATCATGATAACAACCAAAATCTGAGCATCCAGCATAAAAAGCAGCAACCAAGAGGGAACTCCTGGAATAGTTTCATCTGTTCACAACCACGAAAAATTAGCCTAGAAGCATCACAAGTATCCTGAATTTCAATCCTAAGAGGACCTGGCTTGGCAATAAGCACATCTCAGTGCTGGCAGCCAGCCCAGCCATAGGAGCTTGGGAAGATGGGACCATGGGACAAAAGGAAAGTATTCCCCACTTGTTCAACCCCAAACCTTTCCCATTTTCAGCTGGTCCCAGACAGGTCTCTATCCACCTGCTGGTTTGGAGTAAATTACTCTACTTACCCTGGCCAGGTTTTGTTTAATTCTACAATGATTATTTTTGTTCCAGGCTAAAATAAGGTTTCGTTGCAGAATAGGGGAAAAGATATAAAATCTAATTTTTTTTACAAGACAGGAAAAAAAAAATGTTTTGCCTCACAAAGTGCTCAGAAAAGCAAGGTGCCTCCAGATGCTATTTCACAGAAGCCAGGCCTGTGACAATGTCTCTGGATGAAGTGAGATGCTGCCTATTACACAGGGAAGGCAATAGAGGACTGGAAGAAGTCCATAGCCTCCAGACAGGTTAGATTACCCTGTCTGAAGAAAGTAACCACCAGAAATGGATGGTGATCATTCTCCAGGCCAGAATTTAGAGCCATTTCAGTGGTTTTTTTTTCCTCCAGCTCTCCCCCCTCCACTCCTCAGTAAAATGAGAAAGAATTCATAACCCGTGTCAGCCACAGTCAGATAATCCAAGACTTAAAGAGTAGAACATTTCATATAACCTCTTTTCTGCCCCTCACAAATGCTTTAACAACTTTAATAAGATAATGTATAGCTATTATCCTACAGCAAGTGTAAGTCAAACAACTATCAGCTATTATTTCAGCAACAGAGCGAACGCTCAGCGTTCCCATAATCCACAGCCTGGAACAGTTTACACATTGTCAATTTTAGACAGAACTGGCTTTTTCCACATATCAAAATGTGCACTGATAAATGGGAATTGTTTGGCAGACCCCACAGCGCTGGGTAATACACGGTAGCTCAAAAAAAAAGAATAATGAGGGTATCAGTTGGACTTCTGAATTAATGATACCTTAAATTAGTTTAATTAATTAGTTTAGTTAGTGGAGTAATTTAGTTAGCAGATTAATTAATGTTTGTTGAGTGCTTGGAGATAAAAGCCACATGTAAAGGCTGTTATTAGAGGGTGGATCCAGAGGTGCAGGTTTTCCTCACTCTTTATTTATCCCAGCACCAGCTGGATCCAGGGGCTCACCCTTTGAGCCTTCCAGCAGGCTCTGTGTGGAGGCTGCTGTTCCCCAGGTTATGCTCCTTCTCAGACACTGCCATAGACAATAATAATTCGGGAGAATATCTTCCAAAATTTAGAGTTAAAGCTTTTAGTTCTCACCTCCTCTCCTCCAGGCTCTGGGCTCACACACATATTCATGCACATTTTGCATTTTGGGTACAGTTAAGTCTCATTCCACTCCCTCACGCTGTCCCCCAAATTTCTGGCATGTTCTAGACAGAAAATCTCACAACATATTCATCCAACCACAGACAAAAGGTTACAAAGGAGAATCTGTACCTCTTGGAAGATGCCATCGCATCCAGGTAAGGGTCCAGTCCCAGAGCAACATCCAGAGCTTTTTGTAAGTAATTCCTGAGCTGTTCAGGCACACGAGAGTCATTGAGGGCTATTTCGTTGGCTTTGAGAAGGTTCTCAGCAATGTGCCCAGTCAGGGTCTCTGAAATGGAAATTAAAAGGAAGAATGATGATTTTGTAACTGCTCAATCAGTGGAAGTGGAATTTAAAGTACATAAACATATATATTAAATTTATTTTCTTATTTATTTTCTTATTTATTACTTTCTTTTTTATACAAAATACAGGGTTTTGAAGGGCTATGAGAAAAATCAAGAAAACCTTTTCAAATTGAAAATATCTTATACTTCTAATAGATTTTTGTGGCATGCATTCTCCCTTTTCCCCCTCAGAGCTGAATCAAGAATAAGAATGTTTTACACACACATGAATTTTGCTTTTAAATCTCCAAGATAAACATCCAACACCAAACAACAGCACACAAACCCCGCTGCTCCTCCAGGTAGGATTCTCCTTGGAAGAAACAGAATGCCTCCAAAACTGCTCTTGACAAGCCAAGCAAAAGATGCAGGCAGTGGGTGAAGCTTTGTAAAAAGGAGGATCTGTGTGAAAATGGGATGCACAAGTGTCCCCAAGCTGTGTCTGTGCACCACACAACATATCAGTGTTTCAAAGGCTGGGAAAACATCTCCAGGATCCAGATCACCTTGCTCTGGGAACCAAAGCAATGCTGCCCATGGCACTGAACCTGCCCTGAGATCCCAGAAAACCCTTATGGCAGCAATCCACCACGGATGACAGCAAGCCACGGCCCCAGAGGGTGCATGGTTCAGAGAAACTCCCCCACTCCTCAGGTGTAAGGGCACGTGCTGGGTTATGAAAGCACCTGTGAGACACAGGCCAGGAGGCTGTGAGTGCAGCTGGGGTGGCGCAGATTGCCCCTGGCAGGGTTTTACTGCCTGTGATAGAAAAGCTGCAGAGAACTACGTGGAGTGAGTGAACAGGGGGTTTCCAGTAGGTTTCCAGTGTCTTTCCAGTACCTGATGGGAGCCTACAGGAAGGATGAAGAGAGACCATTTACAAGGCGTGTGGTGACAGTACAAGAAACAGTGGCTTCAGACAGAAAGAGGGGGGCAGGTTAAGATTAGCTGTTAGGAAGAAATTCTACTCTGAGAGGGTGGGGAGGCCCTGGCACAGGGTGCCCAGAGAAGCTGTGGCTGCCCCATCCCTGGAAGTGTACAAGGCTGGGTTGGATGGGGCTTGGAGCAACCTGGGATCGTGGAAGGTGTCTCTGCCCATGGCAGGGGGATGGAATGAGATGGCTTTAGCATCTTTTGAAACCAACCCATTCAGTGATTCTGTGATAAGATACTATGATTTACAGCTCATCCCAAACTCTGACCATCAGGGGCAGCTTGTATCTCTTCCAGCAGTTTTATAAATAATTTCAACTGCAGGAATAACCACCCCCTTCCCAAACCGGGTTGGTTTGCTGAGCTCAGCCCAGCTATCCTTCGAGTGAAGAGGGCACACACACTCTTGCAGCATTTTCACCACCACATGAGGGAGTATCCCGGGGTTCCCACTGCACAGCTGGAGAGTGCTGGAGGCTGGGATCAGCTCATCCTCCCTGCCGAGCACTCTGAGGCTTTTTGCTAATTTAGGGGCAAAAACATGTTTATAATCCATGTCGGCTTTTAGTAATCATCATGTTATGCTTCTGGGTAAGTTACAGACAGGGACTGCCTGTCACACAACGGGGAGGAAACAAGACTTAACAGCAGCTGTTTTGTAACCTGTGTTATAACAGCAAACGTGAGAGCCAAGAGGTGCTGAGGGGAGGGGATGCAGGCAGGGCATGCCAGGAGCAGCCCTCCATCCAAGATTACACAACCTTTGCAGGGAGCGCTGCATTTTTGTGCAGCCTGGTGATGCTTTGGGCCAACAGCAGAGGTCAGAATTGCCCTCGTTTATGCAAGCACCAGACAAGTCAGAGCAGAGCTCAGCGCTGGCTGCCCGGCCCAAGGCTCTGAGCACTGAGGTGAGCCAAACTTTATGCAACTACTCTTTTTTTTTTTTTTTTAAAAGGTTATTCCAGGAAAAAGTGCTTCACCTCAGTGCGCAGTTTTACACAACCCCAGCAAAACTGCTGGACTATATAAAGCACTAAACTAGATTGCCTGATTGTGTCCCTATGGCTCCATGTATGCACAGACAGTTCTTTCCCTTTCCCATCTAGTTGTGCATTATCATCAACGGGAGAAAAGAAAAACAGCTCACTCAGAGGAAGAAAATGCTGAAAATAGCCCTACAGTGAAAGAGCAGGAAAGAGCTGCTTTAAGTTTCCAGCAGCTTCATAAAGAAAGGTGGCAATTATTAAAATGGACACTTCTTTGCCAGCAGGATGGTTCCCAGCACCTCCCTGGGCAGGTGCTGAGAGCACAGCCACCCTGTTTTGCAGCTATACAGAATAATAACATGCAGCTTCTACTCTCTATGAAATCAGGAGCTTTTGATTCACACCAAAGTCAGGAATCAGGATTGCAAGGCTGGATGTGTGGGACATCAGTATCCCCTGAGCAGACAGGCAGTGCAGTGCCATGGAGAGACCTGCTGCTCCAGAATCAAAATTGAACTCTGCAGTTTGTGCTCAGATGGCACTTTTTAGATGAGGAAAAGAGGTGGACACTTTGCTGTTTGCAGGGCGCTGCCCAGGAGGAGGCACAGAGACAAGAAGACAGCCTGGATTTGGCAAAAACAAAGCAAAGATGTGAGACCAAAAAGACCAAATCTTTGGTTCCCGTTTTTGGGCTATCCTCATTTCACCTTCCAGCCTCTAGATCTGTTTTGCAGCCCCAGAAATGCCTTCCAAAAGAGCCCCCCTTCCCACCCAGGGCAGAGCACTGAACCTGATCCACCTGCACACTTTGCTGCCAGAATGTTTGCTGCCCCTGTGCCAAGCACTTTGGCAGGAGCTGCTCAGTGCTAAGCACTTGGAAATCCAGACTGCTAAAATCATCCCCAGCAGTTCCAGACATCACATTCACCAAGGCACCTCAGGCATTGACAACAGCTTATCCCAGCCCTCACCTCTTTGCCTCAGTGTGTAAATAATGTCCAGGCACAGGGCATGTCATGGCCCGTGTGGGGACAGGGGTGGGCTGGCAGTGTGGCCAAGAGCCAAGTGTGTGACCATCAAACATTGCAGGGGGTCCTGAGAAAGCCTTAGCCTGCTCAGCCTCAGCATCCAGAGTGCCAGAGCCTGCAGCAAAGCCAGCAGGGATGGCCTGGGGGCAGGTAGCAGCTTAGGGATGGAGTGGGAGCATGAGGAGAAAGAGCAGGAGGAAGCAGCCAGAGAGGGGAAGATGCTGCTCATGGCAGGAACCAGGGATCTAACCTCTGACTGAACTCCAGGGGAAAGCGAGGAAAATATCCACTAGCTGATTCATTCTCTACAGGTTCTACTGCTAGAAAATAAGTAAAAAAGCTGAACCTCCCCAGTGATCCATTAGGGAGAGAAATTATTTATAAAGTAAGCATCACAATCCATCAGAAATTAGTCACAGCCAGAGCTCTCTTGACATTGCAAACGTCCACCACCCCAGCATTCCTTCATCCTGGGATTGTCCTACTCCCTCCACTCCAGATTCCTGCAGACCCATGTCCTGTGCTCAGCCTCTCTCCTCTCCCTGACAAACCCACCCTCTGCTCCTTGCTGCCAAGCCACAGAGCCTGCAGATCCCATCTCCATGGGGAAGGTGGGGACCAGGACTAGGGCATCAAGCAGTGGCCCCTCCTGTCCCACCACTCTCCTGGAGCTCCCCACCCCAGATGGGGAGTTTACCTGAAGGGTTATGCATGTTCCCTCTTGTCCCCTGGCCTCAGAGGGTGCTGTGGTGGGTTTGCTGCCTCTGCAGAGCAGGAGGTCGGTGCTTGGGTGCCCGGCGAGGGGACAAAGTCTCCTCCCTCAATCACCAGGGCAGAGCCCCAGCCCTGGGGAGAGGCTGCGCGGGGAGGATGGCCCCGGGCTGGGGCTGCACCCGCCTGTCCCACCCAGAGCACAGGCAGCAGGTGAGATCCGACAGCATCTGACACGAAATAAAGCACAACAAAAGAGCCGACTTTCAGTGCCTGTGCTTTACATAAGAGTAAGTTCACATCCTGACCTTGGGAAGCTGCTGGTTCTCAAGAAAGTAATTGGCAGTTTCATAACCTTCTAGTTACATATCACAGACATGCCCCAGCTAAACCACCAGCTATGGGGCCAAAAACGTCCCAGGACTCTGAACCCCAGGTTATCTACACGTGCTCCTTAGCCACAAGGTCACCACTGCCCCTCGCAGCCAAACATTGGAGTGACCCCTGCTCTGGGGGCCAGGTCTGTGCACAGGCTGGGGCAGGTTGTGTCACTTGGGGATCTGCACCCCAAGAAAGGGCCCCAGGAATGGGCTGGGTGAGGGAGGCAGCAGGAGCAAGCAGTGGGAACATCCAAGGTATCCAAAAGCCTGAGGCTGCCTGCAGCAGAGCTGGACAGAAAGGGCTGGTGAGGAATTAAAGCAACGTCCTTAAAGAGCATGTGATGGAGCAGAGGTGGGCTGGGCATCTGCTTTTGATCCAGATGGGACACAAACTGAAGCTAATGAGGGAGCCTGGACTCCCCCATAACCAGAACAGAATCTTTCACCTCTGGGATGTGTCACCCTGGGCTCGTTCACTCAAGGACAGACTCTGTGTACCTGCAAGGTGTGCAGAGAGAGCCCAGGGCTGGGCAGGGGAGGTGAACAGGCTGGGGGAGCTCACACAGGGCTTCTGGCAGCCCCTCTGCAGGATGGAAGGTACAGAGACATGGCAGTCACTGGTGCTGGCAAGCAGCTGGACTGTGGAAAGTTAATTTGTCAACTTCTCAAATGTAACAAGATATGTCAGTGCCCCCAGAATGGAACAGGGAAGTATAAATAGAAAATAAGTAAATGCACATGATGAAAAAGCAAAAGAAAAGTAAATAAAAGAAGTCTCAATGCTGAGTGTATTGCTATTAATTAAAACAAATAAACAAGATGAAAAAAACAGACCTCCTGGCATACCTAAGATTATTCTATTTTATGATTTAGTAAACAACAAACTGCATTTGAATTGCAGTTCCTGCAGAAAGCAATAAAAATTGTGTTTAGATTGGGAGTTAAAATTTCAGATGAGTGTTTGGTAAACAGGCTGTGAGTTTTAGTGTGCCATCTAATACACACCCACTAACTTTAGGGTGACTTTGGGCAAGTTGCTTCACTTCTGGGGCTCTATTTTCTTCTTCTACAAAATCGGGTTAACAGCCTGTCCTCTTTAAAAAGCTCTTTGCCATCTGGAGATGAAGCCAGTAGTGAGGACTGGAGTCAGGAGTTAGACACTTCTTGGAGCAGGGCTACATGGCTTTGGAGATTTTCCTTGCAGCTTTTTCTCAACATTAATTTTGAGATAGATGAAGGTTTCAAAGTGAGTTTGGCCACAATTAAGCCTTCAAAGCAATGACACAGCCTTGTCCAATGTGTTCTTTAAGAGCCACTTTTTCCTGCCTCTGCTTTTGCATCTGCTTTGGGTTTTCTTGATCTTTGTTTCTGAACAAGGACAGCTTTCAGAAACACCCCTGAGAAGGTGGCAAAGATGGGTTTGTGCCTTCAGGCACTGCTGGTGAAATCAAAGGAAGATGTTCCTGTGCTCAGCACACAGAGCTGTATGCCAAGGGAATACTTCATGTGGCAACCTGAGCCCGGGGCCGTCCAAAAGCCCCAGCTGGAAGATCATATGGAAAAGTGAATTGTGCATCCCCAGTCACGTGGGGATCAAAACCCATCTCATGCCCCAAACAGCCCTTCAGGAGATAAATCCTCTCTGACAATTTTTTTAAACCCACCATAAAAGCTAAAATATATATTATATATATCGTTTCATTCCTCAATTCAAGAGAATCCCAGGAATGTGAGCTCAAAGGAGGTTTAGCCAGCTGGTATTGATCCCCATGCTTCTGCTCTTGTCTCATCCCATAAGAGCAGCTTAGAGCTGCAGCCAGATCAGAGGCTCTGCTCAGCAAAGGAGGTTCCTCAGTGATGTGAAGAATCACACAAACTGCCTTTCATAACTTAAAATTTGCTGTAGGGCATCATGTTGGAAGCTAACACATGCACTCCTATTGTATATCTTAAGCATTATAAAACCAGCTGATTACACAACCCCATCCTGGTAGTCGCACGTGTCTTCAAACATCCCTGCCACCCCTAAGGTGCATCCAAAATTAGGTAATCTCAGTTTTGTAATTAGTCTCTCACATGGAGACTAGACGTGCCCTCCCGATGTCTGGTCACCCTGGAGCCTTTAAAAAGCACCTCAAAGGCACCCAGTGATGGGAGATCTCTGGGTAGGCAGATATCACCTTCTGGAAGCATGCCGATGTCAGGAGAGATCTGTGCTGCAGCAGTCCCAGGAGCCACCATGCCCCAGGAGCCCCAGGAGCCCCAGGAGCCCCAGGAGCCCCAGCAGACCGACTTCCAGCTGGTGAGAGTCAAGAGCACATGGTGCCGCATCAAGAAAGGAGAAGCCCTTTCCAATGACAAGGACGAGGTCACTCTCTCTGAGGCCAAAATGTGAGTATAGGAGGGAGCCTGTGTTGCTCTGGCCAGCCAAACCAGGCAGTCTTCTTGGTGGGATGGAAAAACTGTCTTGGGTGCCGTGGCGGCTTCAACGCGCAATGACAGAATTACAGAATTACAGAATTACAGAATTACAGAATTACAGAATAACAGAATTACAGAATTGCAGAATAGTTCAGGCTGGAAGGGATCTTTGAAGGTCATCAAGTCCAAACCCCCTGCGATGGGCAGGGATACCTTCCAGTAGACCAGGGTGCTTCAAGCCCCATCCAGCCTGGCCTATGTGTACAAACCTGTGAACATGTCCATGGGGACACGTTCAGTGGGGCAGCACAGGTGGTTGCTGTGCTTCTTGACACAGCTCATAGTTACAGAGGGAATTTTACCAACAGCCTCCATTTTTGGAAACAGGAATCTTCTTCTTCTTCTTCTTCTTCAAAGCTTATGCAGGAGTATCTGTGTGCTGCACTTGGGCTCTTTTCTCCACTTCTGTGAAACTGCAACCTGTGTATGCAAAGTCTCATGTGCAGACTTGGGAGATGGATGGGTTTATAGAGGTGGTGGCTGACAAATGAAATGGGTAGGTGGGAAAAATAAACTGTCACTGACAGGAGCAAAACCCTTAACATCCCTCAAACTGCAGAAGTCACCTAATGCTGCTTCAGACAGAGCAGACACAAATTTCCCTCAGGGATACATACAGATCTTTGCTGATAGTATATCTCTCCAGTTAATTATCTTTTAATTACAGGATACTCCTTTTCACGAGCACATGGAGTCCCATTCATGATGCAGATCTTTCTTAATACAACTCTGTTTTACATGTCAGAAGCTGTCCAGCCTTTGTCATACCCAGATTTTAATGGCACAAGTCTAACCCTTTTCTCAACCAGGCCAGAGGGACCTTCACCAGCGTTGGCAGTGACCGTGCACGAGCATCACCCAGGCAGAGCTGCAGCAGGTAGAACAGGGCTTTGGCAGACCCAAAAACAGCCTGCTGGACCTCAGTCCAGGATGAACCTAGGGCCTGAGAACACCCAGAAAAATTCTCAGCTGACATGTGTTCCCACAAGGGCATGTTCAGCCCCATATTCACTGATTTTCACACAGCAGAGGGGTTGCAATGGGTGCTGGTTGTACCATCCAGCACCCAAAGCTAATTCCACAAAATAATGCTCCAAACCATCCTGACTCTTAGAAGGGTCACACACCAGAGATGGATGCACATGGAGTTAAGTACAGCTATAAGATGGTGGATTAAAATGTACACAATGATGCTTTTTCTAATACCCCATTTGAAAAGCCCAGGAGAAACTTTCTGGAAGGTGTAAATCCTCACTGGTTTTCTTTAACAGCTGTGAAGGTTAAAGGCAGACTTAGAGAGAATTTGGGAAAGAAAGCAGAGAAGCATCTCTTTCGACCCCTAAGTGAATGTTCAGGCATGTGAAAAGAAATTGGGCATGTAAGGAAATCTGATTATCCAATGAGCCAGCTGCTCACTCAAAAAACAAAACAAAGGCTCACAGAAACTCATTTTTTACCTAAATGAAGCTTAAGAAACAATCTTATATAAAATACATTTTGTTATTTCCTTCTGCCTGTTTTTTTTTCTTTTTTGGATTCCCAACTTGTTTTTCCCCTGGCTTGCCCATCCCTCAGAAGGAAGGGGTTGTAGGGCTGTGTTTTTCACTGGTTTAGATAGATAATTAATTTTGGCTTTTATTTACCCTTGAAAACTTCAGCATGGAAATGCTTCCCAAATCTCAAATCATTTTCTTTCCCTCTTCCGGAGCACTTCCTATTTCTATCACACCTATTTTGAGGTAGAGATCTGTTAATTCAACTAAAGCACTGTAGAAACACTGGTCTGAATGGAGATGCATAGTTCTTTATAGATAAATGAACTCCTATCACCTAGATACATCAGAGCATGCTTCCTCCATAAATATGGAAAGTTTTGGCAACCTTTTCTCTTCCCCACTCCCTTTTAGGAAGTTGAAATGATTGGGCTGGGTCTTCTTTTATGGGTTTTCAACTTCCAGCATGAAAAACATGTCCCAGCCCTTCTTGAACTGTATCTTTTTAATGCTGTGTAGGAATTCAGACATTTAACTCTTCACTAAAACATCGGAGAGCTTCTCCATGAATAAAATTGCTGAGCCCTGATACTCAGGAGAGTGTCCCACCCTCACAGCCCTATATTTCTGCACTGCATGGGCAGGAGACTCCATATTCTTCACCTCCCAGCTACATCCTTAAACTAGTTCAGACATGCAAAGGTCAAAATGGGAATATAGTGATTTCAAACCATGTTTTCTTACCCTTGCCAGAGGTGAGTGCATCTCCGAAGATGGGATTTCCTGGATAATTGAAGCTCCCATCTATTTTTGCTACAAAGTGGTAGAAACGTACAACATTCTGGAACCCTCTAACTCCACTCTGCTCTGGGGTCACATCACTGACCCCCAGGAAATGGAGCTCGCCACTGCCAGCAAGAGGAAACTGCGGCGCTTCATCGTCATCGACGAGGTCGTCGACAAACTCTACGGCTCCAAAGTCAGAGAGTACTTCGAAGAGAACAATGTCCAGCACAAAATCCTCGCCCTGCCGACCACTGAAGAAACAAAATCCATGGACTTGGTCTTGAACATCTTGCACGAGGTCCAGAACTTCAGCCTGGACCGGCGGACGGAGCCCATCATCGCCATCGGGGGGGGCGTGTGCCTGGACATCGTCGGCCTCGCCGCGTCGCTCTACAGGAGACGCACGCCCTACATTCGGGTCCCCACCACCCTCCTCTCCTACGTGGATGCCAGCGTGGGGGCGAAGAACGGGGTGAACTTTCTGCAATGTAAGAACAAGCTCGGGGGCTACACCCCACCTGTGGCGAGCTTCCTGGACAGATCCTTCATCCAGAGCATCCCTCGGCGACACATCTCCAACGGCCTCGGGGAAATCTTGAAGGTATGGAGTTCTGCAACTGCAGTGTTCAAAACTGAAATCACTCAGTGGTTTGGGTTGGAAGGGACCTTTGGAAGTCATCAAATCCAATCCCCCTGCAATGAGCAGGGACAGCTTTCACTAGATCAGGTTGCTCAAAGCCCTATCCAGCATGTTCTTGAGTATTTCCAGGAATGGGGCATCTACCAGTCCTCTGGAAAACTCATTCCAGGGTTTCAGCACCCCCATTGTAAAAAATTTCTTCCTCACAACTAGTCTGAATCCATCCTCTTTCAGTTTAAACCACTATCCCTTGTTCTATCACAACAGGCCCTACTAAGAAGTCTATCCTCATCTTTCTTGCCCCTTTTAATTATTGAAAAGTAAAATGTCCAGCAGCATCCATGGCATTGTATAAACAACTTAGACAAATCAAGGTGGGCCATCAAGGGTGCATGGGGACTTTTAACTCTCCTTGAGTCTATATATATATATATACATATTTTACAGCTGCTAAATTTGTTAGAACATCCCTTACACTCAGAGTCCAGTGTGGAGGAAACTCCAAAACTCACAGCCAGATGGAGACACAGTAAAACCAGGGGAAAAAAGCCTCATCTTTCCATCAAGGCTGATCCATAGCACTCTGTAATGAACTCCTGGCAGACAATCTGAGGCTCATTATACAGGGGATTAATAATCTGCAAGATCATTTGCACCTATCTCAGTGGGTATGTTGAGTGTGGTCAATCAATCTCCTGCGAGGCAAATTCTACTTCTAAAATTACCCTGAAAGTAAATGGCTTTATGTCTGGAGAGCTTTGGAAACTTTTGATAAAGCAGAGTTCAAGCCATTAAAGTGTATTAGAGATGAGTTCAGCAGCAGCAATTTTCAGTGCTTGCACTGTGAGAAATCCCCAGGATATCTGGAGGTTTCTGGCAGGAACTGTGAAACACTCAGGTCACCATTCCCCACTGCAGCAGGGGGCTAAGGCCTGAGTCAGAGAGGGAAAAAATATGTACTTCTAACAAGGAAATAACTTCTAAAACCTCATATTCTCTATACTTCAGTATTTTCCCACCTTCCATTGCTCAAAGAGCAACCCCAAGGATTAGATGAGGGTTTTCCTGGGACTGGCCACCACGCAGTCCCTGTCCTGGGGATGGTCACCATCAAGTCCTGACTTTTCTTCCAGGCACACAAATAACCAGAGCTCATTACAAACCACCTGCTGGGCTATGGGAACATGTAACAAACTGCCAGCATGGGCAGAGCTGCCCAGCAGCAGGGGAGCTGCCACACCAGTGCTCCCATCACCTTTTCCATTTTACCAAAGTCCCACTGGGCATTTCCACACTGCCTTTTGCACACACCTTCACTCAGCACAGCTGACAATGTGTGACACCACCAGGTCACATTCCCCAGAGACCTATTGAACACACCCCAAATATATTTGTGCTAACCAGGGACTGTGTCTACAGAAACACCTTTTCAGGTTACAGAGGTACAACTTGTCCAGGTACCACATGTGCAGGTGTTTCATTTGCTGGTGTATAACATATTATTGCAGTCTCATCTACTGAAACACTCAAGTTTCCAACAGCACATACAAGGATCAGACAATTATCCTTAATTACCTCTTCTTTGTCCCAGATGGCCCTCATGAAACACAAAGGGCTGTTTGACCTGCTCAAGAACCATGGAAAATACCTGCTGGACACCAAGTTCCAGTCCTGCAATGGCTTTACTGACCATGGGGATGCTGCACTGCAGACTACCAGGATTGCCATTGAAACCATGTTGGAAGAGCTGGCTCCCAACCTCTGGGAGGATGACCTGGACAGACTGGTTGATTTTGGCCACCTCATTAGCCCAGAGCTGGAAATGGTGAGTTACAGACTTTATGTTGCAACATCCACTTCAAAGATAAAATAAAAAAATTCAGTAGGCTGCATGAAAACCTTGTGAGGGGAGCTGAGGTAAACTCAGATTTGCACATGCTACCCCAGGTCACCCAACAGACCAGCCTGGCGTTAAAGGGACTCCTTCTCCTGCCCCATTTCCCCCACACCTCCACCCATTTCCAGTTCAGACCTCATTCCAGTAGTTGCTTTTTACTGGGTACTTGCTGAAGCCCAAAGACAACCAGATTCCCCAGATTCACTAGAAATCCCCAACATGAACTGTAACAGCACAAAGGCATGGAAATCACAGCCTGTACTGCTGGCGAGAAACTGCCACTGAGGAATGAGGGGGGACACCTACACCTTATCCAGTATTCAGAGCTCATCCCTCCATCTCCTGGTGCTCTATCAGTGATTTAGATAGGAGGAGAATTAGATCCTGGATCCCTATGGGGAATTTTAGCTGCGATTAATCATGTGTGAAACGGATCATCCTAGCAACCCGTAAATCACAAGACGCCCCAACATCCAGCAACTGCAGTGAGTCAAATGTCGATTCTCGGGGACACTTTTAGAAATAAACCCCACTTGCTTCCTCTTTGCCACCCCAAACCTTTGCTGCCACCCACCCTTGCTGTGTTGCAGAGGGTTCTGCCGTCGCTGATGCACGGGGAAGCTGTGAACATCGACATGGCATTCATGACGTACGTGGCCCACGCGCGCGGGCTCCTGGGCGCCCAGGAGAAGGAGCAGATCCTGCAGTGCATGCGGGGCCTGGAGCTGCCAGTCTGGCACAGCGGCTGCAGCTGGGCCCTCATCCAGACAGCCCTGCGGGAGCGCCTCAAGCACAGCGGGGGACAGACCCGCATGCCCCTGCCCACCGGCCTCGGCGTGGCAGGTACTGACCGAGGGAGCCCAGAGAGCCTCCCAAGGGGGCAGTGACATCCTGGGAAATGTGCTCTGTGGTTTGCAGTTGTGTATTTCTCGTGCTCTTGGAGCTCTTGCTTATGCTCTTGCTTGTGCTTCTGGAGCGCAAGCCCTGTGAGGGACAGCTGAGGGAGCTGGGGTTGTTTAGCCTGGAGAAAAGGAGACTCAGAGGTGACCTTATCACTCTCCACAAATGCCTGAAAGGAGGCTGTAGTCAGGTAGGGGTTGGTCTCTTTCTCTAGGCAGTGACTGACAGAATGAGAGGACACAATCTCAAGCTGTGCCAGGGGAAATGTCGGTTGGATATTAGGAAAAAGTTTTTTACGGAAAGAGCATTTAAATACTCAAATTGTCTGCCCGGGGAGGTGGTGTATTCACCATCCCTGGATGTGTTTAAAAAAAGATTGGATGTGGTTTAGTTGAGGTGTTAGGGCATGGGTTGGACTTGATGATCTTGAAGGTCTCTTCCAACCCAGTGATTCTGTGATTCTCTTTTTCACACTTGAGACACCCATCAAGAGACAGGATCCCTCTTGTGTAGAAGCCCCAGAACTCCATTAAGGACTGAGGTCTAATTAATTGCATTATGATTAACCGATTCACCTTGCAAAGGTAAATGTGGTGCTCTGGCAGAGAAACCAGCAAGGGGAAAGGAGAAAAACAATTCCTCTGCTATACTTGAAAAGATTTGTGTAATAGTCCTTGGCAAAAGGAATTTAATGTATTACTGTGCCTAGAACTAATACTTCCAAACTAAATAATATCTGTTCAACATCTGGGATGAAATCCTCACCAGATTTAAAATTAGAAGCCAACTAACCCCTAACACAGAAGCAATGCATGGACCAGGTTGTGATCTCTGGTGTCCATTTCCTTTTCACAGGACTTCCATGAAGCTCAGTCTCTACACACAGGACAATAAGCTCTCGCAAACTGGAGTGGCTCTGCCACAGTCACTCAGTGTGTGCAGGCAGGAAAAGCTCCTCCTATTAACTACAACTCTTATTTTCCAGAGATATTCAATGACACCAGTGAAGAGACCCTGCAAAGAGCATACGAGCTGTGGGTCAGGGACTGCAAGACAGTGCTGGAGGAAGAGCTGCAATCCCAAGGTGATGGTCCTGCCCCAGGCCTGAGCTGTTTGCCACTGTAAATTAGTGGGCAGAATTGAATTTTGAACAAGATAAATCCAGAAGCACCTGTGAAACTGCATACACCCCCCAGAGCTGTGTGGAACAAGCAGAATATTGGCATCTGATGTGATTTACCTTTTTCAATTGCTTTGTTTGAAAGGGAATCTATTCTTGTTCAAGAAGTGATCACTCACAAGGGAAACCACCGAGTGCCTGTAGTGTAGTTCATAGCAAGCTGTCTTCTTTCAGGGAAAGTGAGCAGGATTATTCATTTATTTAGTTAATCCAAGCTGACAATTGCCATGGACCTTGCCACTGGTATCCCCCCATTGCTTGTGCTTGGACCCCTGACACGAGCAGGTGTAGCTGACTCACAGACCATGGTCTGGCACCATGCACACTTTCTACGAGATATAAAATATTTGAAATAGGTTATCACCTTCACTGGTTATTCTTTTCTTCTTGGTGTTCTTCTTGTTTTCTCTCCTTCAAAGGAGCAAAACAAAGAAGCTCATCTGCCAGCCTTTGCACCCAGTGCAAGGGAATGACACACTTTGAGAAGCACCATCACAAACCACAGATCAGTGAATATCACTGCTGGGAAGCACATGCGGGCTGTCTCTTGGCAGCATGGCAGCCCTTTGTCTTGGGACCCTCAGACACTGAGGACATGCTGGCAAGTCTCCTCTTGCTGCCCAAATGTGTGTGGTAGTTCCACTTTGTAACCCCTGCAAGCCACTGGGGTCACAAACAGGGCACAATTTGCAGCACTGCTACCTAAGAAC
Organism: Drymodes brunneopygia; assembly: GCA_013400955.1. NCBI lineage: Eukaryota > Metazoa > Chordata > Aves > Passeriformes > Petroicidae > Drymodes > Drymodes brunneopygia. The sequence goes on from VZTZ01031704.1 coordinate 359,714, forward strand.
AACATTGGGCTCCTGGCAATATTGCAGAACCTCCTGGTGTTCCCACAACTGCCACAGGGCTGCTCATACCTGTCAGTCCCTGGCTCCTTTCCCATCTCAGCCTATTCTGGTTAGATAAGGCCAGCTGGGGGAAACCAAGAGAAATTAGAGGCCTCCAAGCAAGTTCATCATCTTCAAGCAGCCTCAGTGTCATGTCTCAGGATCCTGGCAGACTCAGAGCAGATTATATAATGGATGCTGATGGTGAAAAGTGTAAAAGTAATGCCATCCTTCTCCCTGGAGGTCCAATCAAAGGAATTGCAATCAACAAACAGTCTTTGAATTATTTACAACATTATTTGTTTTTTCCCCTGGTGTTTTTTCTTCCCCCACCAGTTTTTGCTGATGTGCTGACTTCTGTTTTGCTAAAGTAATAAAAGCTACTAAAACTGAAAAACTTTTGAAATAATGATTGCATTGCTGCCCTCAGTGTGTGCCTGAGTACCTTTGCACGTGCTTGAGAGACAGAAAGAGACTGGTGAAGTGTGGCATAGAGCTGACATAATAGATCTCTTTTCCTCTTGAGCCTGGAGAAGATGTGCTTAAAACTGCACAGAAAGCCCTGCTCAGCCTTCTCCAGAGCAGTGCATCTCTCCAGTTTCAGGACAAAGTTTCACACAGATGGTACTGTCATTAGACACATCCTCAGAGCCACAACTTCTTAGAAATAAACCCATAATTCCCAGAGTTAAATAAGCCTGGGGCTGAGGATGTCAGTGAACTTGTCTCCTTTCTCCAGAGCATCAAACACAGGCTCATTCAGTGGGTTACTGACAGCAGCCACTGTGTGGGGAGAACATCACTGCCTCTCTCAGGGATTCACCAGCACCACCAGCTTTGCTACAACAGGGACAGTGCAACAGGAGAGCAGGGAGGGCCCATGAGTGCGTCAAGGGAGGGGTCAGAAGATGGACCAGGCTCTGAAATAGGACAAGAGGACACCGGCAGAAATTGATGCACAGGAAGTTCCACCTGAACTTGAGGAAGAACTTCTTTGTTGTGCAGTGACTGGAACAGACTGTCCAGAGAGGGTGTAGAGTCTCCCTCACTGGGGTTATTCCAGAGCTGTCTGGACACAATCCTGTGCTCTGGGATGATCCTGACCAAGGAGGGAGGTTGAACCGGAGGAGCCACTGTGTTCTCTTCCAACCTGAAACATTCTGTGACCCTAATTTTTAGGAGCATGAGAAAGCCCCAAGGACAGCAGTCTGAGGGGCAAAGGTGCTGAGAGCCATTTAAGGTTGTGCTTGCAGTGGTCACCTGGGCACACTCACAAATGGTCCTCCTCCTCTCCAGCAGCTATGGGCCATTTTTCACACCAGATAACCTAGAAATGACTGAAGAACAGGATTATCACCTGCCCAAGTCAGTGTCCTGCAGCACAGTGTCCTGCTCCCATCTACCTCCATGCAGGAGGTACAACACAAACATCAACTTGAGTTGCTTATTTTAAATGTCCAGTGAGAGAATCTGAGGAGCCCAAAGGCATTTGGCACTCCATTTCCAGGGAAAGCCAAGGTGCAGCTTAGCAGGGTTCAGGTGAACTGAACTGAAAAGAATCACAAAACCACACGTGCACATTAAAAGCCCAACATCCAGGATTTGTTATTGGTGACAGTGACCTGGCTGTGGGGCACTTGCCAGCCATTCCCCCACGCTGGCTTTGCCTCTGTCTTCAGAAGCCAGTGGTTGTGTCTGTGACAACATATCCAAGGAGCTGAAGCACAATTAGGATTGAAAAGCGAACACATGATTATAATTTTTTTTTTTTTACCCTCCCTTCTGCTGTGGGTGACAGAACACAATCAGCCCCTGACGTGCTTGGTTGCTTGGTAGCAGACAGGCACATTTTTAATTATATATTAAAATATGCTAAAGAACATAAAACGGCTGCATGACTAATATGTGTGTATCAAGAAAGGCACATGACAGCAGCAAAATTGTTTCAGTGTCTGATAAAAAGTGCCTCTGCCAGGCTTGTCATCAAAAGATCAAGGGAAAGGGGTGGAAAGTATTATTAATAAAACAGTGACTTTTTAAAATACCCGTCATTGTTTGAGGTGCATTTTTTTTTAATGTCTAGCATGAATTTAATTCTTTTCCATTTATTCGGCTTTGATTTAGTTCCAGCTTTTTCAAACAGAACTATTATATTAGACCTAAGATCTCTGCTTATTCTCTCATGATGCATTACTCCAAAAAGAAAAGCGGAAAGTCCCAGCTGAGTCCTTGCAGTGCAAGTTCTTCATGGGTTTGTTTGAACAAAATTACTTTAGTGGTCAGAGAATAAGAAATTATTTTATTATTTACAAGTGCTGAAGTAATTTCTTTTGCAACAACCTGCTTCATAAAGTGCTTTTCAGCAGGGAAAAAAGAAGAGAAATATTAAGAAAGTCCCTTCCAACCCAAACCAGTCTATGGTTCTGTGGTTCTGGAATTGATAAAGGAGTATCTAGGCAGCAATTACACCCAGGGAACAGTAGCATTCAGTGTACTCAGTGTAAAATGATAATCAGGCCAAAGGTCTTGAAGAGATTAAAAGATTTTTGACTAAATGTATTTAAAGTGGCTAAAGAAACTGCTGAACACAACAGCAACTGCCCCATTCCTCTCACAGCACAGCACCTGCTCCCCTGCTCTGTGCCTGCCCGTCTGCAGCCGGCACCTGTGGTGGGAATTACATGCTAAATTCAGAGAAAACAATCTGCAAATGGCATCATTAAATCACAATTCTGGAGCAGGGAGGGTTTGCTGGGCCGTGCCGGGATGGAGCCGCCGGGGTGGATGGAGAGCAGGAACCCGCACTTGCTGGGTCTGCGCTGGGAAGGACACAGCCCCACCAGAGTGTGCTGTTCCCCACTCTTTTGATTCAAATCCAACTCCTGCTGCTGACACAGGCACACAGGAGGGAAGGCAGCGGCAGCAGGGAGCTCTGGAAAGGCGCTGCTGAACAGCAAGAGAGCAGGCAAAGCATTTGGGCAAAACCAGAGCCCCCCGAGCCGTGTGCCCTATCCAGCAAACCCTGCCTTGAGGCAGCATCCTCGATACGTTCATCAACTCCATGGTGACATTTATATATATATATGTATGTATATATATGTATATATTAAAGAACAATCGATATTTACATGCTTTGCATGTAAATATTGCTTATAAATATTTTTANGACATTTATATATATATATGTATGTATGTATATATATGTATATATTAAAGAACAATCGATATTTACATGCTTTGCATGTAAATATTGCTTATAAATATTTTTATGCCCTGGCCCTTCCTGCTGACCACAGCAGCCTTCTCCTCACCTTGCACAGTACTAACTAATACACAGGGGTCTGTCACTTGTCTCTGTGATTCTAGAGCACAGCTCCTGTTAAGAGACTCACTCCCAAAAGCTGGGCTGGAAAAGGAGCAGTTTGAAGGAAGGGTGAACCTCGGGTCACAGGCAGAGACAAAGGTGTTGCTCAGTGCACACACATCTGACCTGTGAGCCAGGATCTTGTCAAGCCTCATTGATTTTCATAACTCAGGAACACTTTTTCAAGCCATTCCCCTGCAATTTTAAACAAGTGTTTTTCAAAGAAGCTGGAGCAACAGTGTAGGACAACTTTCAGTGCTAGGACCACCCCCAGATGTGAGAGCAAAAGGAGCAGCTCTGCTGAACCCACGGAGAGCAATCACCACCTCCCTCCTGGCACTGGGAGCTGCTGGGCTCCCAGGTCTCCTGGGGAGGAAAGCACCACGAGGTGACACGGTGGCAGCGTCCTGCTGTGCCACCACACCTCACAGCTGAGCCCTGCAGCATCCCCCAGCCCGGCCACGGGGCTTCCCAGCAAAACAGAGCACATCAGGCACAGTTGGACTTACTTTTAATGTTCCCTTTCTTACCCTGCACTGAATTTTCCAGGTTTGTCCAATGCAACTGAAAAGGCTCCGAGGCAGAGCTGCCACCAAATCTTTACTGACACAGAACTACAGCCTACAGCCAATACCCCTCTGATGGGTGTCCTTCCTGCTCCCCCTGGTTTCTCCAACACAGCCAAAACCTTTAGGTGCTGCCACCCACAGCAAGAAATTCACTCCAAGCTGACCACAAAAAAAACAACTGACTACCAAAAGCAAAGTCAAAATACATCTAAGAACTCAAACTTAAAAGAGAAATTATATCCTAGACTGCTCCTAAATACATTTTCTAATGCAGTACTACTACATTCTAATACTATGCTTAATTTCTAAGAAATTACATCACAAAACCTGCTGGAAAAACTCACGAGCTTTTACTCAAGTATCCTCTGCAAAGAGGGAGTGGGGCTGTTCAGCTGTAGTAGAGTCAGGCATTTTTTGTTGGTTTTTAAATTGAGCTAGTAATTTTTAATTCAACTGAATTAGGTATTTTCTACTCCTAAGAGGTACCAGACTTTCAAGACACTGTTCAAATTTAACACTCCTCTTTGTATTCAGGGCTCTGAGATAAGACTCAACAACCCCCAAAGCTGCTGCAGCAAGGTCCACAGAGAGCTGTGAGCACAGGAAGCAAAAGGCTGCTGAAGAACAAGAGCAGAAGGGATGAGAGCAACAGAGACAGGGAGAAATAATGAAGATGGGAAGACACAGCAAGACCACAGCTGGTTCCTCATCAGTAGAAGCCAGGAGCAGCTGTTTGTGTGTTGGGTGAGAGGAGGTCTGGGAGGAGGGAGCAGAGAGGGGACAGGGATCCTGCCATGCACAGCTCAGCTGGAGAAGGGGGTGAGTGGCTCCTGTGGAGGACTGCTGGGGACAGGTGACCTTGCAGGAGGGACAGCAGGGCAAAGGGGGGCAGGTACCCCGAGGCCTCACAGAGCCCATGACCTCCCAGGGCAGCAAGGGGCAGGGAGGGAGGGAGGCAAATGACAAGAGTCCATGGGAGGGGAGAAAGGCAATGACATTTTCCCACATCCACCTGCTTTATTCCTTACTCTGGACCATAAGCTCCACCTTGGCATGTATTTGCAAAGCCCAGGTGGGATCTCGTCTGTAGCTTCATCCCCCTGTGTGACTGCCACACAAACACAACTGGACAGCTCTGGTGGAACCAAGGATGCCAACCAACACCAGGTCAGGGACATGGACACATCCACGGCCAAGTCACAGACACAGAAGCACTGCAGGGACTTCAGATGCACAGGAAAACAGGATCCACTCACATGGAAAACGAGTGACTTACACAGATGTATGTGAAAAACCAAATGCTTTAATCCATCTATCAAGAACAACAGTTCAAATTATTTCATTGGATACATTAATATTGATCCATAATTTACAGTGCTATGGACCATACACAAATTATTGCTGCAGTCAACAGCAGATGAATATCAACATTACAGTACCAAGCATCATAGCAAGAGGCAGTAATTAATGTCACTTTTTCAAGAAATATAGGTATTTATACTATTATCAACATCAGCTTCCCCCCCAGTGCATTTTATGTCAAACAACATAAATGTAAGTGCATTATTTTGTGCTTTGTGCTTTCCTTATGTACCTTCTTTTTGCTTTTACAGGTTGTAAGAGTTAAATATTGCTTTATAGGCCAAAAGCAGTAAGGAAGAACATGGTACTCTGCACATCCCTACCTGTTGCATGGCTTTGGCAAAGTGAGAATTGGTCGGTTCCCCATCCCCCTGCTCAGGGAAGCCACCGCTGCCCAGCGTCACACACGTCACTGTCACCAGACTGGGCAACAACTTCAGTCCATCTCACTCCACCTAGCCCATGCCAAACCTGCCTGTGACTGCTGCCTCTGTCCTCTGCCACCAACCCCTGCAAAATGTCACGCCCTCCACCATGCTCAAACGGGCAAAGGCACCTCCCATTACACCCACTGGGTCTCCCGGAGGTGTCCCCACTGCAGTGTCACCATTCTAAGGGTGGGTAGAGTCAGAGGAGGGCTGTAACCTGAAGAACCATGGGGGGAAGAGTGAGCAGGGCATGGCCAACTTCTGTATTAACCCAGAAAACACAGGGTATGGGAGCCTGTATCACAGCTGCTGTGGCCAGAGACCTCTGCCAAGGAATGCAGCTCTTGATGGAATGGTTGGCCTTGAATCCTAACTCACCACCACACAGCATGGAGCCAAAAATCAGAAGTCATGGCTGTCAGCGAGTACCAGTGGTTTCACATAAGCTTGAAAAATATTCATATACCACAGTCTAGACTTGAATTTCTGAATGCCCAGGGCAGGCACCAAACCAAAAGCCTCATTCAGTACATTCAGTGGTTCTGAGTTACTACACTCCAGCATGCACACCCTGATTTGTTGTACCAACGCTGCAGAGCTGTCCCATTTCCTGTGTTACAGCTACAAGCATTTCCCACAGCCCTGATTTCCCTACCTGTCACCCCAGCCAAACAGCAGCACCAGAAGCCTGAACCCCCATACCTGGAGCTATGGCACAGCTGCCTTGCAGAGACTGGGAGCATTTCCTGCCCCAGGACCACAGCACATCCTGCAGCCTCCTGGGTCCTGCCTGGGCCAGAGCTTCTCTACCCTAGGAAAGACACATTCCCAAAAGCTGTCTGGGGGAGGGGTGGGGGGAAGAGGCATCATTACAACCCAACTCCAGCTCCTCCTTCAAAAACTATAAAAGAAAAAAAAGCCACAACCCGGTGGTTGCACCAACGCGAACACATCGCTGGCGGCTCAAGCGGGAAGGGAGGGCTGGGGACAGTCACGGGAGGAGTGACAGGGACACAGACCCCGAGTTCCAGAACCCCCACCGAGGCCCAGACCCCTGTGCTGGGAGCACAGGTGACAGGCAGAGGACACTAGGAGCCCTTGCCCCCCATGCCACAGCAGCGGTGCCAGGCAGGGGACACCAGGAGCCCTCCCCTGGGGAAATTCCAGGAGAGGGCTCAGCATCACATCTCCCATCACTGTCCCCGGCCACCCCCTCCTACCAAGTTCACATTTGGCTCCTGAACACCTCCTGCTGAGCCCAAGGTTTCCTTGGAAAGCTGGCCAAACTGGCACTCGAGTTACTCACCGTTGCACTCATCCTATGCAATTTCCAGTGTAGCACAAAGGAGGAAGGGGAGCTCTGGTTCTCTATCCGTAGGCACCATGCTACACCTCAAGGCCCTGTACACCACCACCCTAAAGCTCTGTCTACGCCACACTTCAGTCAGTGCTAGTCGAGGAAGACTACAACTAGAGTTTAAGGCACTTCATTCTGAGCGAGCTACGCCTGCCTGTCAGCTGTAGGAGAATTCCAATCCCTCTGTCTAGCTCGGAACATCACCTGTCACCTCCGTGGAACACCTAGGCTGGATATAATACAAGGAAAACTACCGTTATTGCATAGGACTACACTTGAGTAGATAATGCACCGAACTACTTTTACAACATGGTTGCATGTTAAAAATTAATAATGTTGTTATCAAGTAACAGTTATTTGCAGATACAGTAATTTACTCTTTTTTTTTTTTGTTTTTTTTTTTTTTTTTTTTACTCTTATGTCAGCCCCGGTGCTGAAGTAGAACACAAATTGCTCTAACGGGTATATTAACTACATAGTTATGTTTCCAAGCATATTACTACTTTTTTTTTTCTGTATCACTAAAAATAAATATGTAAGTTCAGTTTCTCTACAGAGTTGTTTTATTACCTAATCTAAATTTTTACTCTACCTTAAATGCATTTAAAAACATTTTCAAAGTGAGACTGTAATATACAAAATATTCTCAAAATCTCTCTTAAAACACAGAACCCTGCATAAAAGCTTCCTTTCAAGTGTTTACAAAGAACGCAGAAAACTTCCAATGAGTTGTAAAAATGTCAAAAAATCGCTGCAATATTAAGAGGCAAAAATCTTACAAATGAAATACAAATAAATTTAAAACAAAAAGTTGAGGATAACTAAGGAATCCATGCAAATCAAAAGAAACTGTACAATGCAATTTAAAAAAAAATAAAGCCAATTAGATATGTACAACATAATGTGCCCAGCTGATAATATGCATAATTTTTTTTGTCCAAAGAGTGTATCCCAACTTACAGTGCTCCTGCTTGGTTTGCCATTGGCAAAGCCATCCATGTGTGTCACGAAACAAAATAAAAATTTAAGAGGAAAAACTTGAACCATGATCAAAAGGAAAACCCAAATCAGCTCAGAGTAAAATTAAACAACACTCTGAGACACGCACATCTCCCTGCAGTTTCAGCAACAGCATTTTATATCACAATCAACACAATCAGGATGTCTTAACACTTGGGTTTAGTTTGTTTTCTGAGTGAAGTCGGGTGGGTATTTTCCCTAAACACTTGTCATGTAAGACCAACATATGAGGGACACTGTATCTTTAAGGCAGCACTATTCAATTAATACAATTACAAATTGGACTTTTTTGTTGGTTTTGTTGTTTCTTTACATTCTTTAACTTTACATTTTGTTTCCAAGTAAATAGGTTGCATTTACAATCCTACAATTGCCCCTTCCCCTCCCCCCCAGTAGAAACAGACTCTTCATCTGTAATTCTATTGCTTTGAGTAGATTTGACCAGTTCAAAGTTCTTGGCGAATCCAGTTCACAGATTCTGTACATATGCTGTACAATGTTTTGGAGGCATTGGTAGTTTTAAAATAGAATATACAAGTTTCTTCACAAAAAAATTCTAAAAAAAATCCTATATATATAATATNTCAAAAATTTCTACAAAAGGTAAATTATCTCATCTACTGATCAAGAACCAAAGCAGTTGATGAAAGGTGTGCCAACAGGTGCTAACAAGCATGGTCAGTGTCCTCCATGCTCACGCTGCTCCGCCTGCTACTCGTCTTCGACGCCCCGGGAGACACGGAGGAGAGCAGGGGGTCTGTCACCCCCACGGGGGACAGGGTATCGTCCATCAGGATATCTTCCAGTTTGGATCCCATTTTGGCAGGGACACTGTAAGTGCCAGCTGGTTCAGTCACGTTGCCCAGGTTGTCGCTGAAGGTGATGGTGCCGTCGGTGAGGTCCAGGGTGGTGGTGCAGGACAGGTCTGTGTGGTGTGGTGCCATCATGTCTTGGCTGCAGTTGTCCAGCACGGGCTCCTGCTTGATGACCCTGTTGACCATGTCAGGGGAGCAAAGGCCTGTGGATGGGACAAGGGACAGTCCGTGTGCCCGGGCTTGCATCTCGAGTTCCTGTGAGGGAGAAGAAGGGACAGATGAAAAGAAAATCTGGAAGCAAAATCTGTCATCTTTATGCTCATCTTGCAGCTTCCTTCTCCTGAGCACATTCCCTCCCTTCCCCATAGTGACAAGTGCTTGCACCTTGCACACCCCAGCCCTGCAGATTTTCACCTGAACACCTTGAAGAGGTGGGTGAACACCATCCCACACATGCCCTTCACACTCCTCCTCAGCACCTACAGCAGAGCCAAAACCCAGCACCCTGCAGCACAGACATGTTCCCCTCAGGCTTCTTCTCAAACCAGTGCCAGGACAGGCAGGTTTGGCACCAGGTAAGGTGAAGAAAACATTTAAAAATAGGGGAAAAAAACCGAAATAGCAGAAGCATGGGTTGAGTAACTTTTAAAAAAGTCATATGTGAAGGCACAGCATGTCTGTGTGATCCTTGTCAATCCCTGCTGAGACACTGGAGGGGACATTTCTCACTCTACAAGTCTGGCAGAGCTGGAAGAGGTCAATCAAAACTGAGCAACAACACTATTCCTGTGCAGAAAAATCGCAAAGAAGTCACAGGAAGGTTTCAGACTTCACACAGAGCCAGGATTCTTCAAATTTCCACGGAAAGTTTAAATCCCACCTTCACATTTAATCATACAGAAATGCCTTCTCACAAATACATCAGTAAAACAGATGATTTGCTTCTACCTCTGCATTATATTATGCAGTTACAAACTCTGTTGGGATTATGCTGTTTCTGGATATTCCTGTCACTGAGGCTGATTAATAATCCTTTTCCACCGTTTCCAGGCTAAAACAAGCTTGCAATGGCACACTGCAAGATCAGAGGAGAATGTGGGATGAGCAAGCACTTCTTCCATCAGCTAACAAGCCAGAATAAGGAGTTCCTTATTCCATGCTTAATCACAATCAGCAAAAAGGGAAAATACACACTTGAGGTTATTTGCTGCCAGATGTATTGCCCGTTTTTCAAGGGTCTGAGTTTTCTGGTATTTTGATTGAAGGAGCCAGAGCAGATGGGTAATACAAAGCAAGATGAAAGATGTTTAAAAAGCAGTGGTGTTTCAAAGCTAAGATCTCACTTAGCTTTGAAACACCATTGCTTGATGTCTCTCTGCAAAAGGGCTGTGTGTTTTTATCATCCCATCCTAGCAGCAGATTGCTCAACCAAGTGCAACACTGAGCTGAGCCTCAGCCCTGGCCTGTTCTATTTTAAAGCTGTTTACTTCCACACTTGACTCTCAGGTATTTGCAGCTTCATTATCTCCCTGGTGGATTAGCCGGGCTGTTGAGGGGTCTCCTGGCAGGCCACAGCTGCATGCAGAGCTCAGCTGTTTGTGCTGCAGGGGATCAGCAGCACGAGGATATCTGGGATATCACTGCCTCTATGTTAGCTGTTCTTACACCCAATTCTGGTACACTTCTTTAATTACCCTTCTATGGAGAGGGGTGGCTATGCAGGAAAAAAACCCTGTGTAGGCTTCAAGGTTAAGGTTTCCTGTCCAGCTTGAGGTGGAGACAAAGGAATTAATTAGAGAAATGGAGTTTTCACCCTTAAATTTCTGTGTAGCTCAGAACATTGGGAACCTGGGTGATTCTAACAAGGCAACAACCCACAGAGGAAATATATTCATGCCACCTACTGCTTTTCAGTGCTGAGGAGAACTGCTATACAGTCCTACAGACTTCAAGGAGCAGGGAAAACTCCCAAACAGCTGAACTTAATTTCATGACTATCAACAAAGATATGATACATGAAGTCCCAATTCCTTAGGCCTGGCAAAAAGAAGAATGTATTACTATATCAATCTTTTTGATGGTATGGTTTGGAACTAGCATTGGCCATGGTAGAACAAAACCAGACCACTCGTAAGTGCTTTTACTAGAGTGTTAGGATTCTGTTTTCTTTTTCTTTTCAACTAAGATATCTTTGGCTTTTTCTGGAAAAATCTCTGCAGGCATCTCAGCACTGCCCACCGTTAATTTAAACGCCGGCTCCTTCCAACCCACACCCCACAAAGCCACCACTGTTTGCAATCACACGCTGCACCACCGAGAGGATTTGCAGCTCGTTTCTCAGCAAACCTGTATTCTGAGCAGCAGGTGCCTGTTGGCATGTTCCAGCTTCTTCTGCCTGTTCTCCAGCTCCTTGGTGCGCTGCTGCTCCCTCTGCAGCTTGCGGATGTAATCCACCGACGCCTTCAGAATCGTCCCCTTGTTCCAGCGCATGTCCCTTTGGGATCAGCACAAAAGGACAAGGTCAGGCTCTGCTGCGTGGCTGTTCCCTTCCTGTGGCTGCCCCTTATCCAGACATAACACCCAGCTACCATTTATCCCGAGTTTGTGGATACAGAAGGCGTCTGCAGTGCACTAGAGGGGGCTGGAGCACAGCCCTTGGGAAGCACGTTTGCTTCAGAGAGAGAGAGAGGCTGCGGCATCACCATCTCCTCACATCATCTCACTTGCTCTAAATAAACAAAAAACAGCTTGCTGAAAACTGTCAGAGCAAAGATACACCTGTCCTGTAGGTTGATAATGAGGGATAGTGTCTTGCTGGCCTTGGAGGAGGCTGCAGAGCCTCTCTGCGGAGGAGCTGTGCAGTTGCTCCACGAGCAAGTGCCTTAAAATAATGGAAAATCTCCCCAAAAAGCATCACAGGGGCATTGATTCAGATTTAAGTGGACTTTAAAACTCCAGAGTAAGAAAGGTTACTTGCTACCGAATCAGCATTGGGGAAGTGAAAATATAAGCTAAAAGCAATAAAATAATTGTAGAATTATTGTAAAGAACATCTGGGAAATTACAACAAACACTGACAAATTATCAGTGAGCAGGCACAGTTACACTCTTTATTTTCCTTCTTTTTTTCCCTTGGAGGGAAGAGGAATGTGATGGCTTCCCAGATAAACTGCCCTTCATTTTCACTGAAACAGGCACCAGTTCTGTCTTGTCAAGCTGTAACATCTAATTACTTAAAAGAATCATTTAGCAAGACATGTAACCATCTAAGCAGCCAGAGCAGTACAAGGTTTCCTATCCTCACAGCTCTGCCTCTGGTAAGGCAGTCAGACACTCCCAGCACCAACCCTAGCTTTGAGACAAAAATCAACAAATAAATACAAATACAACCAGGTTCCAAAAGGGGAAGAATGAACCCCTCAAAAAAAAAAATCTTCAAAAAATATAATGGAACCTTTCAGGCATTTATACAGCCACAGAGTGCTAACAGCAAGAAGAAAACATAGGAATTTTGGGGGAAATTTTTGTAAGTTCTTGTTCTTTCTCAGGATTTTTTTACCTCCTCCCTCCCACAGCCTCCCTGGGCATGTTGTACTTACGGGTCATTTGACTTGGGTATCAAGGTGCCCAGTTCTTTTATACGGTCATTAATATTAAATCTTCTTCTTCGTTCAACTTTAGGAAAAACAGCACGAATGTTACAAGCAATATTCACACCCAATTACAACTTATTAAGTGTTTCATCAGAGATTTCTTTAAGCACCATTGAAATGTTTGCCTGAAGCTTAAAATCCAGTGATAATTTATTTTGCTCTCCTACACAAGGACTCACTAAGACAGAAGTTCTGTATGTACTGTAAATTTTGGGACTCCTCTTGTCACAGAGTTTAATTGAGACTAAAAACCAGGATGACTGAGAAGCAAACATTTTTCTAGGGAAAAGTATCACAGACAAATTCAGAGACAAGTATTTAGATGCTCAAGGAAATCCCCAGACAGAAAAAGGGACCAAAGGCACAGTCTCTTTTTTCAAGTAGTCTTCCCTGTGCAACATTTTGAGGATCCAGAAGTCAAATTTAAATACCAATTTTCCTGCGCTACCTTTTCATGCTATGGAAAAGGCTTCTGAGTGACTCAAGGAATGACACAGTTCCTTTTTTCTACTACTATAAAGTATAAAAAGGCAAGTTATGGATCCTTCAAGTCATAAGATGCTCATTATTTTAAAATGCTTTTTTCTTCCCAACTTGGAAATATGAATTCCTTTCAAAAATGTAATTTATAGAATTGCCATACTGAGGATCCACACTGTTGTTTAAAGTTACAAATTGACCACATATCTAATATAAAAAAAAATAAAATTAAAGTAGCAAAATTGTGCAAGATGGATTTGTCAAAAGCAATTGGGTCACATGTTGAACCCAGCAATTCCATTGATGACAACCTCTTGGTTTATTTTAAAAAAATAAAAATAGAGTTAAAATTCAATGGTAGATTTAAGGACACATTTCACAAGAATTTGAGATATTTGATCTATGGGCATAACACAATGATCCAGTGCTTTATACTACATGCAGTGCCTCATTCAGATTTAAAACATCAGCATTTGAACATTTAGTGCCCAAAATCATTCCAAGATTTGGTGCAAAATGTGAGGAACCAAAACTTACTCAAGTTGTGATTGTCCTTCTTTTGCCTCTCCTTAGCCAAGGCTCTGGCTTCTGACTCTGTAGGGAAAATACATGCTGTGCATGTGAATGAGGTAATTAGAATTAAAATAATTCAATCACAACCTTTCAGCCTGTGAAGTATCTGCACAGGAAGCCTGATGGATATTTGTCACACCAATTATCACCCCCATTCCAAGGAGCAAGAAGGGCCTGTGGATGCCAAAACACAAGGCTGGGACTGAGCTTCACCTGTGGAGCATCTCTTGCCACACTTCCCAGAGTGACTCCCAGGATGGGAATGTTTCCCACGGAGGCCCTGACTCAGCAAGGTATTTGAGGACAGCAAAGTGCTGAAATGCAGCACACCTTCTCACACGTATCCCACGGGAGCTGAACCAGAGGAACAGCATGTCTGTGGCACTGCTGCCTGCTCAGGATGTGACACAGGCAGGAGTCACAGGCTCTGCTCACCCAAATTAAGGTTACATCCTTCTGCAGCACGTGCACACACATCACCACAACACTCAAGGGATAACTTAAGTGACCTGTTAAAAATAGTGTATTTTCCAACTGCACTGACTGTTCCTAGTCTGGGAAAAAAGAAGGTGAAGAATTCAACACCTTTCTTAGCAATAAAGCTGGAAAACAAATCTTGTTTGGTTCTTGCTTTGGGAAAAGAAAAAAGGAATGGCAGCCATGCTGCACTGAACTTGTCTCCTCAACTCAGAACTGCCCTTCACCGTGCTCCACACACTTATTATCTATTTTTGATTATTTTATTATTACTGATATTATATTCTATAATAATAATATCATTATGAACTTCAGCATGAAATAGTTCTGGCAACAGCACAACTAAATTTCTTCTTTTCAGTTCTCAGTTGGTCCTAAGCTTCTCAATTAATTTTAAGTATTTTATCTTTGCTCTACCTCTTTTCCTTTTTTTAAAAGGTAAGGACATTAATCCTTGCCCTGTTGTGCTCAAATCTCCAAACCAGCAAGCACTTTGGATTTCAGTGAGGAGCAATGAGTGCATCATCTTTTATCACATGTTCCATTGTGGAAACAATCCCTTACTGTCTCCAATAAGTTTCTTTTCTGTATTACCTTATTTTGATCAGAAAAAGACTCACCTAAATTAATTCTGTGTACAGGTGAGTGTAGCACATGGACATTAAACTTATTTCAGTTCTGTTTTGATGTATTTGATGTATTGAGGACTTCCGTAAGATCACTTCACTCACCATTTCCCCTCTCTTTCTGCCTTCTTGGCCTGAAGTCTGACACAAACACCTGCAGCAAATCCACCAGTCTGCACATCTAAGCTGGGCTGAGTTTGCAGCCTACAGCCCCTGGAACTTTCTGTACTTGGGGCAATGAAACTGCAGGACTTGGAGTAGCTCTCCTCCCCTTCTCACCCTCCTCTCACACAGTTCCATCTCTGTACAAGCTTTGCTTTTTCCTAGCAGCCACAGATAACTGTGTGTGCTCTCCTGGTGCTGAGCTCAAATTCTGTGCAGTCCTAGAAATGCAAATATCCGCCGGCTCAGAGAGGTGGCATTTCCTCCTGGCCTATTAAAACTGCTCTGCTTCAACTAATTCCTGCCCAGAACCTGCTTTGCAGCTGAGTCAGCCTGTGAGTTTTCACAACAGAAACCCAGAAAGACAACAGACAAGAAGGAAACCAGGCCCCTACCCTACTGCATGGTCAGTGATTCTCTGTTGGGCTTAACAGGCATTTGTGGGCATTAATACGATTTAGATCATAGTTCTAGAGTGGATCTCCATTTGTTCAGCCTACAGACAACCACACCTTGTACAGGTACCCTATCTGTGCTTACATCCTCTCAAAATGGAAAGCAGAAATGAAACATGCCTGGGAATATGGAACTTATTATTTGCTTCAAACTCTCTCACTCCTGTACACTTGTACTTGAGAGAAAGAGGCTTTTAGTGCCCCACTCTCCTGCCCCTGCCTCCCACAGCTTGTTCAGAGCATTGCTGCAGGAACTGGTATAAAAAATTTAAGGAACACTTCATTTTCATCTTAATTTAGTGATGCATATTCATAGAATTACAGATTAGCTTGGGTAGGAAGGGACCTTAAAGATCATCATATCCCAATCCCCCAAGTGCCTAATTTTACATTTTAAAAGATCTCCATGTCCAGATCTCCCAGTATAACAGCTTATTTGTTCATTACTGCCCTCCCCTACTGAAGTAAAGCCCCAGTGTGTATCATTCCTTGACATGAATGCCACAGAGACTCCAGATATGAAGTTGTTAAAGTTTGGTCTTGATAAAGCAAACAGTAAGCCCAAACTAGAAACAGCTCTGGAAGAAATGCATGGAAACTTCCTGGAGCACAACACAGTGCAGGTGTGGCTGTAACAATTAAGGACTTTATCTGAACTTGTGACAATGAACACACACACGAACACAGGCTAAAAATAACTGTTCACCCATATATTCTTTCTCAGAACAGAAATTATCACCAGTATCACCTGAATTCAGAACAATGATATCATTATCTCCAAGGTGGTATTTTAGATGTTATTTACCTGTGAGCTCCCTTTTTATATTAGGAAGATTAGCTGGACATGAGTTGCTGATGTTTAGTCCTGGAGGAGGCATGCTTTGGTTGCCATAAAGGTCAATCAAATTGCCAGACACAGGCAACTGGAAAAGATAAACAAGGAAAAGGATCATTTGGTTTGCCTTTATGAATGCCTTTGTACAGAAGAACAGAATCAGGATCTACTAAAAAATCTGTGCTCTTTGCCATGTACAAACAAGAGTCTACAAGAAGGTCAGCAAAATCTACAGATATATATGGGCATGAGAGATAAAACATCTACACTGGGAAAATTCTGTGCTCTCCTCAAAAATATGCAGACTTAAAATATTAAGAGGTAAGAGAAGAGGTAAAATGCTGATGATATTGTTGCATTGCTGCTCCTTATTTTTCACAAAAACTATTATATCTATACCCCCAAAACTTCTCTCACATCTGAAAGAACCTACAGAACTTTCCTGGAGAAACCCCCCCCTTTTCCCAGGGATACGTGAGTGGAAGTACTTTGCAAGTTGTCACATGCTGGAGGAAGAACACTGTATTAATTAATCACATTTTTCATGTGATTTGAAAGCTACCTACACAGAAAACATTTCAGTTTACTTTGTTTTTCGCCTTACATAACAAGAACGCGCACCAGTAGGAGGAAGATTATTTTTACAGTAAGTTTCCTCAATTACTTGTTCACTCTGCTGTGTTTGTTTAGGTATTCAAACAAGTAGATTTATACAGAAATAGGACAGTATTTCAACAAGATCTATCAAAACTATCCCTTTATATTGAAACATAATTAAAGAAGCTTGCAATTATCTTGAGTGGATTATTTTGCCCATCTCTTATTTGGTTTTGAAAAGACAGGTATAAAACACTCTGGTATCTCATCTGAGTGGCAACACTTCTTATCATCACTGCTGCAAAGAAAACCAATCCCTCCAAGACACTGATCCTGCAGAGATTAGAGTAGGTATTAACTTTACAGCCATGTAAATAATGCTGGTGAATACAATGCAGTGAGTCACAGCCAGGACTATTAAACTCCTACTGATGGGCCTTGCCAAACTGGGACCTAAGAAAATTTCTCTGCCATATGGAAGCAGATGAAATAGGAGCTGATATGTAAAGTACTACCATGAAGAAGGTAGAAGCCATGCTGTTGAGAACAGATAGTGACCCACAACAAAACCAAAGTCCCTGTCTCAAACTTTAAGAGACAGAGGAATAAATGCAACTGAATTCTCACTATGAGTCAGCCTTATTAAAAAGAAAAAATTTTAAAAAAGGAACATCTAATAATGCTGCTCAGGTCACAGCTGTCCTGGCCCACATTAGTGTCAGGGTGACCACTCAGTCTCACTGCTTTACAAGGCTGACCCTTGTCTCTTTGGGTCCCCCAAACACATCCCTGACACGGCACAGCAAGAGCATCACACACGCTTCTGACTTGGATGTGCTCCTCCTATTCATGCTCCTAAGCATGGAAAAAACACAAAGACCTTGTTTCTAGCCCAAGGACTTGAAGTTCAGAACCAGACATGTGAAATCTAATTAGGAACTTCACGGAATTTAGGAAAAAAAAATAAGATTTTTTGTTAGAGAACAAGAAACTGGCATCTCAAAGCCTGGGTAAAGCAGCCAGGTTGTAATGAAACGTGGAGCTGCTTTCCTTACTGCAGGATGGGCCCTGATGGTTACAACAGTTTGTGATTGATTTTCTTCCCCAAGGGTGTCAAACACTGAGCCATATTTCCATGTCAATAAACAGGACCAGTGTGAGCAATGATCACAAAGGGGGACAGTGAAGGCAGGCAGCAACTGCTGAATGTGCTCATGTGCATGGCTGCTAAAGGCTGTCCACAGGAATGCTCAGCAGGGAAATTCACATCAGGGGGAGATGCCAACAGACTCCACTTAAATCAGTGATCCATGAGCAAAGACACTGATCAGCTTCTTTCTTTGACCACTTTCCCCAGCATCCAAACTCCACAGCTCAAAGCTTCAGCTGTAACATTTTCCTGCACATGGTCCATGCTCAGTATGAGAGGCCTGTTCTCCAGGATGGCTGCAAGTCACATCTTTGGGACTAATTCATACAAATTTCTTTCAAATGAAAACATAAAGGGCATGCAACACTTCGGGCCATCTCACAAAAAATACCTGCAGCTAAAGATAAGTTAAAATTGAGGCACATCCTCAGTTCACGACTTTGTAACAGTTCCCAGAGGAACAGAATCAGTTGACTAAGGTAAAACCAATAATCATTAGTGCAGGGTTAGAGGAACTAGGAAAGGGCAGAGGACCTCTGTGCTGAGGATATTGGTTTGAGATGTACAAGACAGCAGTGTGGTGATCACACAAAAGCAGCCACTAGACTTAAATGGGACAAAAAGAGCCCCAAAAAGGGTTCATTATGTGCCCATTGCAGTGACACCTGGGCATTTATTTCAAATGCTTCTTATTAGAAGAAACTGGAAAAACATTACACATTGTTTGCAAACATTTCAGCTCTAAGACAGTCAAGTCTTTCACCAACATCCTCAAGATCAAGATGGGAAAATGACAAAATTTCCACAGCCATTTCATAGGGAAGATGGAGTCTCAAGCTTGGAGAAAGGTGTGGAATTTTCTGGTCTTCCCTGTCTTCTCCAAATTCTTGCATGTTTCCAACCTAAATATGCTTTTCCTTACAGCTTTCTTAGCTATTTCTGGCTAAGAAGAAATTTAAATACAGCATCAGCCAGATCATCCACCTTTACTCTTCCAAAAAAGTAAATGAAGGAAGAGTGGTTTATGCCAGGCTTAGCATGTTATCTTCATTGAAACAGCATGATTGAAAATGTTTTCACTTGTGAGATTTCATATTTCAAGGTCTTGGCATGACAAATTTCACAAATACACTATGTAAAACAAATTTCAATCTTCTTATCACTTTGCATCTGCTTCTCTTTTTTTTTCTAATAATGGCTTTTATATAACAGAAATTTGAAATATGGTAATTATGACTGCAGATTCATCCTAGTGTACATTCATGGGAGTCTGAGGCTTTCATTTCTCCTCCACTACTCCAACAAAACAAGCACCCACATTCTGTCTAAAATCACTGAGACATCAGCTGTGTGATCAACAAGGCTGTTTCTAAGGTACCAGTACATGCTGGAATGGATTCTGCACCCCAGCTTGTGCAGCCCACAATGTATTGTGATGTTCCCTGACCTACAAGCACACGCTCAGCAGCAAAACTCCTCTGCTGTGGAATTTAAATTCCAGAAGAAAGACACATTTAGAAGTGGAGCTGAACCTACTCAAAGAGCCTTCCATACCAGGCTCTGGCTGAAGTTGATTAGTTGGATGAATTAATTGTCATCTCCACAAGAGCACTTTACACAGTACTCATTAATTCAATTACCAGGTCACATTTAGGCAGAAAACCTTCTCTATAAACTAGTGACCATTTTGTGATATTTTCCACCACAGATCTTATTCCACTGAATACCAAAGCTGACAAACACTTCCACAAGCAGTTGATTGCAATGGGCCATTTTTAATTCAAGGTACTTGGAAACTCCCTTAGCTTGCTCTGCACAGAAATCTCTGATTTTGCTTATCAATTAAGTACTGTTACCAACTGTAACAAACTGGTCCTTTTGTTCTTTGTTGGTTATGGAACAACAACTGCCTTTGTCACAGTCTCAGCACAGCTATTTATAGGTTGTGTTTCTTCAGAGACCATTTCCTCTCTTGATTTCTCCCACCTCGACTTAGCTCAGTCTATAGGCATTAATTCCTTAATTAATAAAATGTTGTGTGTTTTAAGAGCTAATCCTGTCCCCCAAAAAAGTGTCTGGTTCATTTTTTTCCCTAAACCAATAGCTGAGAAATGTGGTTCAATTTCCATCCCTTCAGGACTGGCACTAGGCTGATTCAGAGACTGAAATATGCCTTTTTCCTCCCATTATTTAAATGCATTTGTAAAGAAGTCTTAATTTCTCTGTTTCATATCCTTAATTTTCAGGCTTTGCCACGCAGAGTGGGCAAATTCTGAAACTCCACAGTAAATGTGGATCAGGCTGTCTTTACGAGGCTTCTTGTCATGCAGCAAGCACAGTAAAGCACAGGAGGGATGCAGACTACTCTGAATATTGACATAGGCACTCCTTGCACCAAAAGAGTGCAGAGCACCCTTCTGTCCCTGTCTGGTAGCAAAAAGCCACTCTGGGGTCCCTGTGAAATGAGAAAAAAAGAAAAGCATAAAGATATCCAAGCCCTTTCTGAATTAATGGGTCCCAACACAACGGAACACCAGAGAAAGGACTCCAGAAGAACCTCATCCCTCAATGAAAATAAAAAAAAGAAAAATTGAAAAATAGATTAACTTTTTGAAATCCATCTTTTGACAGCTTCTTGAGGTTTCCTCTCAAATTCCAGGACAGCTGCACTTTGCAAGTGATCTCAGATTAAAGGAGAGTTTATTCTCTCCAGCAGGAGTGTGCAGCTCTTCCCCTGTGTGCTCAAAGGGCACTATTTAGAGAGGGAAGCTGGTGGGCCGCTGCCTGCGTCATCCACCACGTCTCTGAGAGGGCTGTGGGAATCTGTGGGAGCACAGGACTGGGTTAACATGACATCAGACAACTCCTGTCAGCAAATGTAAACCTATGCCACAAAATCAGTGCTCTGTGGTAAGCTGGAAATTCTGGCACTAGATGAAACAGAAACAGACGCCAGCACTGGCAGACATCTACTCAGCCAGATCTAACAGCACTTAAGCCTAAGGCAAAAAATTCACTGGAGCTACCCTCCACAGAAGATCAAAATCAGATTATGCCAGAAGTATGATTATATTAATTCTCAAAGCAATGTGAACCAAACCAAAAGAGCCACTTGGAGGACACCTGCGCCTTCCCCCAGCGCTTTCTGCACCTCTGTGCTCTTGGCTTTTATCACAGCCTTCCCACGTCCCCTGCCTTGTTCAGTTTTCAACTTTCTTTATTCTGTCCCCTTTTGTTTATTTTGAAGACTGCTTTTGTAATTTTTTCCTCCTCCTAAATTCTGCAACATCCTTGATATAGTCTAGCTGGGGACTTCTCCCCACTTGAAATCAGTCAGAGATAAAGCTGTGATGTTAGAGATAACAGGGAGTGTCCCTGGATAGGGATGCTAACACATGGCACACTATTTATCACTTGAATTTGACAACATTCAGGAACCTGGGATGCCAGAGGTTCCTTCTTTGCTGAAACCAAGTATAAATTCCATGAGAATCTTTAATACCAGTGGGAATGAGCTACTCCTGGTAGCACAGTTTACTCCTCTGTTGCAATCCTCTCACCACTAACTTGGAAATAAGAAATGCAGAATTGTCCCTTGTATTCTCTCAACCTGATTCTACCTTGTATTTTTAAATTCAGGTTTTTCATTGCAACTGCATAACCTTAAGCTCTTCAAAGGAAAACTAACTGCTCTCCGCAGAACAATGCAATAACTACTTAATTGTAAGGAAGAAAAGTCCTGTTGCAGTTTTGCTTCCTCTGAAGGAAAACCAACTAGACTTAAGAGGGAAACCAGGAGGAAAGGACCATTGTACCGTGTTTGCCATCTGCAGGGCTGGGTCCACCAGGCCAAGGATTTCTTCATTATAACTGGACTCCAAACTAATTATGTCATCGATCACATCATCCATCTGCAGCAGAAAAGGTGGACAGAGAGAAACAGAACAGTTATCAGAATCACTGGGACACAGGAGCCTGACAAAGCATTTCAGCCTCACAGCAGAGGTGCCTGTGCAGCTGTGCCATCCCAATGACTCCTGCTATCCAGGCAGGACATTTGGGTCATGGCAGAGCTGAGGCTTCATGGTGCAACCCCCTCTCCCACCAGCAGCTACCCTGCACCACCTGCCCACAGACACACTGCTCCTCCAGCAACAGCAGAGGAGGAGGAGGCTGCCCGTGGAATAAGGGACTCTGAGGACACAAATCCCGCTCCCCACTGCAGCACTGCTGCGTCCCCTCCCTAAAATGGAACCAAAACCTGTGCACAGGAACACCAAGCCCTGGACACTGCAGGGAAGGAGAGGGAGCAAAGATTTGCTGCTGGCCCCTGACAGCAGAATCCATTGGATTCCTGTCCCTCATACACCCTCCCAGGAAGCACCACCCAGGGGCAGCTCAGAGCTGATTTTAGGTGGTACAAGACATCTTCTTTTAGGGGTTGGGCTCAAAGGTGTCTCTCTAAGCTCCTGCACAGGCAGGAGGAAGCAGCCCTTCACAGCACCCACACAGGTGCTCCCAACTGTCCTGCAGGATTGAGTATTTCAGGACAGGACTGACTATTTCCTCTTTGCTCATTATAAAAAAGGAGCTTAAATGACAGAGATCTACAAAATCAATGCATAATGGTAATGGTAAAAGTAGCAGTACATGGGATTTTTTTATCAGCTCCAGAAAGTGTGATCACAACAAATTACACTGACTGGAAGTGAGGGCAAGAAAGGAACTAACAGTTACAGCCCATACCTGAAGTCTTGTTACTGATTCTGGTGAGAAATAAAAACCCCTTAGTTTTAAGAAAAATAATGAAAATATAAAAGGGTGACTACTGAGGATGAATTACCACAGCTGGATTAAAGCCTTCTCATATCACTTTTTAAAACGCAGGTGTGATCTGCATAGAAATGTGGACTTAGAGATTATCAGGGCAAAACCACATCCATGCAGTCTTGGAAAACCCAGTTAGAAAAAGATTTCCTGATGCAAGACCTTAAAGCATGGTTAATGTGTTCTTCTGCTATGGCATGACAGTGCTAGAACAGCACGAGCCTTTTCCAAGTATCTTCATGCACTTTTAACATCACTGCTAACAAACAACATTCTGTATTGTACCTTAAATACATCTTATATGCAGCTTCTTAAAGACACTGTGGGGCAAGTTTATTTTTCAACATATCATGAAAGAAACATGCTCATCAGAAAAGGGACCTGTGCTCCACCTCCTGTGTCATCCAGTACCTGCATGCATGATGCTCGTGAGTGTGTATTCAGAGCCGGGCACTCACTCTCAACCCTGCTTTGCTCTTCAAATTTATAAAATCCCTGCAGAAATAAAAAGAAAAAAAAAAAAAAAAAGAAAAGAAGAAAAAAAAAAAAAAAAAAAAAAAAAAAAAAAAAAAAAAAAGAAGAAAAAGCAAAGCATGGATCTGAGTTTATGGCACAGTCTCAGTACCAAAAAGAGCACGAATGAAATAGTGTCATGCACACATGTTCCCGATGACACAGCAAAGTGAAGCTGTAAATATCCTCAAGAAAAAAAAATGCTTGGGTACAGCTGGGACAATAGGATGGAAATATCTGACTTTCATTTATTTTGAAATAATGGAGCACAAGTATTTCCCTTGCATGTGCTAAGTATGTTCTGTAATAACTGTTTTGCTCATGGAATGCATCTGTACTAAAAATCTGGCACAAAGGCTTGAAGGGGGGAATGAGGGGACAAGAGGAACTCCACAATTGCCTCCTGCTTTTCATGTTACAAAAATTCTGACGTGATTCCTATAGTTGTTAATAGCTTCCCAACCATTTTCCCTTGGAGCCTGAGCACATATGTAACATCTAACTCAGTTTTTGCCATTCAAGATTAAGACAAGGTTGCAAAGGACTTTCAGACATAGGCTATTGAAGTCTTATATTTGCAGTACTGGAACAGCAATCAGTAACATTTTAGGGCAAATTAGCTGGGATAATCTGGTCTTCCAGCTTCACAGGAGACTTGCTCAAATTTTACCATAAAAATACCTAAAATATCTCCAAATAGCTTTGGTTTTTTTCAGTTATTTTTGCTATGCTCTTTGCACTTTCTAGACGAACGAGCCATAAATAACATTATTCCAGAAAGCTACAGCTTACAAAGCTGCTTTGTATTCTCCAAAGGTCAATTATGCACTGTGTGTATCAAGCAACAGGGTGGGGAACAAGAAAAGTAGTTTTAATAAGTATAAACTAGCTAAAATAGTTCAAACTAAAGGAAGCTAGACGGACATGGGTTTTTTTGCAAAAAAAAAAAACCTATTAATCAGGCAGACGCACGGGTAGCAGTCACATTTTCACAATGAACAGAAAAGATAAACAGTGAGCAAATACAGTTTAAAACAACTTCATTAAAGCAGATTACAGCTCCATTTCACAGAAAACACCAAGAGGAGTGTTCTTACCTCTTTCTCACAGTTGGAGTTGAGGGTGAGCATAGCCATGGGGCTGTTGGGCGCGCTGCTCCCCGTTCCAGGTGGCATGACATGATCCCCAGGCTGGTTTGGACATGGCAAGCTCAGGGCTTGGTTGGCATGTTTATTTGCTAGAGTGGTAGAGAGGTACTGCTTTACCTGCTGCCGCTGGGCCTGCTGGATGTGGTACTTGGTTGGATTCTCAAGGTGAGTCTGCACCTGCACGACACAATTTTAGAAGGATCTTAGTGTTTCACAACAATCACTGCAGGTGCTGTGGATCTGAGCTATACATTTGTGACATAAGGACCAGCTATTTGACAAAGCACAAACCTGTGCAGCTCCAAGGAAGTCCACAGTGCTTCACTAACTCACATTTGGTGGCAAGAAATCAGTTTACGATTTGGTCTTTCAACAATTGACTTTCTATCAGTACACCAAGAGGTTCCAGCTATTTTTCTACAACATGAGATTTCTCACTTAAGACCAGCACTTGGATTTTCAGTTGTTACACACACTCCAGAACAGTCACTTCTGAGTTCAGACCTTCAGCTATGTGACATATAGTTTTTGCTAAAATATGGAGAAATGACTTGTACTGCAGGACTCATTTTACTTGTTAGTAGCTAACAATTAAAACCAAGAAGCATGGATTGCTATCCTTAATCCAGTGTCAAATAATAGAGAGATAAAAGGTTTGTTATTGGTGGTTTTAGGTTTCGAATGTTTGGGTTTTTTTTAAATTAATACCTTGATTAAAATAGAAGAAGAAACAAAGACACCTTTTCTGCCTACAGATTATTTATATCTCAGATATACAGCCTAAATCATATACAAATAAGACAGCCTGTTTATAAACACATCATGCAAATAAGATGCAAGAAAAGAAGTGTTTCAGTTCAGATCAATCACTGTCGTCAGCAACAGCTATTTCTGTATTTAAGATAAGCTTCTCAGTACTTAGGAATTTTTTACATACAAAATATGAAAATCCTCATACCGAACAACTGTGGCACACTCTAAATAAGCCAGAGAAGAAAGGCCATTTTTTTTTCCATTAAAATTTTCCACCATATCCTGGAAACTCTTTGTCACCTTTTGTTGACCACTAACATTGTTATCGGAAGGTAGAAATCAACCCAAAATACAGGAATATGCTGAGAAATTATTTTGTTTTAAAACAGCTCCACTAAAGTGACTTTTGCTGTTACAAGCGAATATGCATGGCCCCCCCTTATTGGTGCGAAAGAAATTAAATGAAGCACCCAAGACACCAGAGAAAAAGAGTTTCCTGTACACTGTACACCTTCTTAGCAACAGGTTTTAAAATAAGTCTCCAATACCAACTCACCTGATAATGGTTATACTCAAGCATTTCCAGCATGCTACCTAGAGGCTGCAAGAGAAGCGACTCCAATATCCTTTGTCTGTCCTACTCCAGTTTGAGGGATCCACACATGGAAGCACAACAAACCCCAGAAGAGCAGAAGAAACTTGATGGCCACTGCCCAGACTTTTAGTAACCTATGCTAATTAGCCATGCAAGTGGACAAACAAACAGTTCACACAAGGCCTCTTCTTGGAAGTTATGCAAGTTTAAGTTAAGCTCTAAGTATTGGTATCTTTTTTTTTTTTTTGCCCTGGCTTTGATGTCATGCTTTTTCATAAACATAAAAGGACCTTTTAAGTGATGGGCTATCAAAGTCAGATTGACAGTTCGCTCAAGGCTAATTCGCTATTCAGCTTTCGTTCCAGTCCTACAAACACACAATGGTAGTTTTCTTTAGTAGTAAGGTTAAAAGTTTTTAAGTACAGAGTAAGAAATAACTGAATAAACGCCCTATGAGCCTAACACATATTCCCTGGCAGTGGGTGCCCTGGATAAACCCACAGGGCTCTGCAGTCCTGTCCTCAGCTTCCCAGCACAATCCAGGACCTGCAGCACCTGAAAAAGGTCTACCCCATCCTCAGCTTCCGTGGTGCTTCAAAGCCATTCATTCTGTCTCAATTTAGAATTGCAAGAAGTTTTCCAATTCAGGAACGGCTGACAAAGGGCTAATGCATGTTCCAAGTGCACTTATCTGTACCTGGGCACAGTCCCTACACCTTCCAGAACTTACTTTTTCTTTCTCTCCAACTCCCTGACAGAAGTCTCAAACACAGGCATAAAAACTGCCCAGCTGGCATTATTTTCTGAAGCCTCAGCTCACAGGGAAGCATGTTAAGATAGCATTTCTAGAAAGTTTAATCTGCTTTGTTGCACTGTATCAATAGACAACACTGTGCTATGGTAAGTACAGCAATTACTTTGTCAGTCCCAACTGCATTACCTATTTTCCTATCATCAGTGCTAAGAGCTACACTATCCAGGTAAGTCTGTTTTTCACTATATTTTCATTCTCCAAGCAGATAAAGTTGTCAGTAAACACATTATTTTTGTAACACCTATCTTTGAATATGTTATTTTAAAGAACAAGCCCTACTTGCCCGACAGAATCTGCACATTCCTTTTCCTCCACAGGCATCAGGTATCACTGCTGTTCTCCATCCCAGGATGGAGCAAAGTCTCTCGTCTCTGCACCCATCACCTGTCCACCCTCCACACTCCCAGGAGAGAGACCAGCAAAGTTCCAAGATCCACACCTCAACACTGTATCATCAAATACCACATTATTTATAATATATACCAACACATTTAACTGAATCCACTACATGGCAAGTTTTGAAACACACGCTGCCTAATTGACAGATTTTTGTTGGCAAAACACAAATTTATTTCACAAGGACATACTCTCCCTGTGACTTTGTTGTGCTATTCTACATTAAAATATTTTATTTAGCTACTCGATTATTAATTTAATTTTTTTTAAATGGCCTGCACTGCCCTCAGCATGCCAGGGAAGGCAAGTTCTGACTTCACGTGTCACAAGCTCACACAAGTCCAGTAGAGAACCAAAGAACACAGAGAACTGCCTTTTCTGTCATTAAGCTGCTCCAAAATGACACAGAAGATATTCATGACTAAACATTTTTAATCCACAGCTGCTCAAACACACTTTCACATTCAATACAAGGATATACAATTATTCTGTGAATGGGGGAGAGATGATACAACAATTCCCACAAGGACAGGAGCTCCCACAGGACTGAAGCAGCTTTACATGTGCTTCTTTTTGGACAACTGTACCTGTTTGAACTGCTCCTGCTCTGAGTGTGAGACCTGACTGGCTACACAGAAGAAACTTGAGTTTGATTCTCTGTTTTGTCACTGGCTGCTCTCTTGAGCTGCCTTAGGAGTTCCATCATGGGTATCTGGTGGGGAGCATGTTAATGAACTCCATGCTGTTTGCTGAGACTCTGTCTTTGGCCTAGAGCATCCTATTCTGCAGACTCTACATCAAAGGCAACCCAAATGTGCCTTCTTGGGCAAAGAAGATGCCCCAGTGTCACCCTGTAGATAAGCCATAAAGCACTCTTCCTTCCTTTTTGACAAAATATCTCATGAGCAAAGAGCTGCAAAAAAAAAAAAAAACAACCCTACAATAAAATTCCACTACCCTGAACTTGAAACCGTGAAAAAAAGCTTTGACTTAAGATCTAATTTTGGTTCTCAGCCCCTTCTAGCATTTAGGGTGAAGAATAGTTCTTGTTGTTCGTCCAAATTCATGAGACACAAAGTGCAAGATGACAAATTATTGGTTTGGATACACTTCCTAAGAAATGTGACTGAATGAGGACATGAAAGGAAACATAAACCAACTTGAAACCAAATCCTCAGGATCTCCAACCCTTTATCTCCTGTAATCTCAACCCAAGTTTTGCTACAGTGTTACTCAATTGAGTAGAACATTGGGTTTTGGGCATTTTGGTATTGACAAACACGAAGTAATGTAAGAATTATTATTATCATCTGCAGAACTTCAGAAATGAGCTAAGACAAGATGGCAAAAAAGCTAAATTTATCACAGCCTAGTAACACAAGAATTTGGCTACAAGAGTAAAACACTCCTTTAGAAGCAGAGCCCCAAAACTGGTTCAGTTGTAGAAGAGCCTTCAACGCCAGCTCAGCAGCATCTCCACTGTCTCCATGGGCTGGCCAGAGCATCAGGCACTCCTGCACTGAGTCCCTCTGTCCAGCTCCATCTGCTCTTGCTATGCTGGCACTGAGGAGGATCTTTTTTCTTCAGGTGAAGCACAGGGAAAGGCAGTAGAAAGAGATCAACTCGACTGCACCCCTGTGTGACCCAGCTTAGGCCCCACACGGCTGAGCTGGGCTAGAAAAGTGTTGGATGGAGCCACCCTGACGACTCAGCACTCATCCCTCACACTTTGGGGTACTCTGGAGAACAACATTATCTGAAGCAGGGGAAAGGCTTTCTCATACCTTCATTCATCTTGAAATGTGACTGCTGATTCCAGTGCATACATCCAGTTCAAGTATCTAAGTAGCTGTCTATTTTCTTCCATATCACAGAAAGAACAGTAATAAGCCATATAAATAGAGCAGACTTCCCAGGCCCTGCGTCTGACACCAATCAGGCAAACATTTAATCAATGGCTTTAAGCACATACACCAAATCAGTGGGAATTTCAGGTGTACTTCAGACAACATTCTCCAAAATCCACATTACACATCAGTGACAGAACCCCTGAGCAGACCCACACACTTCCTTCAGCTGCCAAAAGCAAAAATATTTCCCGTTAAGTGATCAGGGGGTTCAGGAATTCAAACACAAAGCATAGCTGTGTGCTTAAGCACAAAGAACATGGCTCAAGTAGTTCCTCTGCATGAAGCCAACACAAACAACTGAAACAATACTGCTGATACTTGCTCCTTCTGTCGAGTCTTGCTGGGAATCACTCAGACTTAATTTACTAACGACTTGCTAATGATGGCAAGAACTTGGAACGATGCTTCGTGGCAGCAGAGCAATGCACCACCACTCTCAGTGGGTTTGCACCAACCAAATTCCTTCTGGAGAGGCACCCAGGAGAGCTCACTCTTGGGCAGGCACAGGCCAGGGCAGCCTAATGGATTGGCAAATGTGTTTTGCACAGCATAATCCAGAAACTAAATGGCTAACAATAAAACTATCAGGGGACTTGTACCAGAATAAAAATATTTAATGAACTGTGGAATTACTACTGATCATCCTCTAGGAAACCTTCAAGGTCACAGAATCATAGAAGTATTTAGGTATAAAATCAACAAATTCAACCACAGCTGGGAGTCAATTAATAGCTGTAGGACCAAGCTTTGAGTCACTGGTACATCTGGATGAAGGTAACCAGTTAGTTGGTCTGGGTTACTGACACTCTTGAATTTGTCCTTGCACTGGTTTGATTTCTCTGCAATGGGTAACTTCTGGAAGCAAGCACAAACCCAGCAGGTCTTGTGCTGAGAGTATTTCTTCAAGGTGGAACACCAAGTATTGGTTTTCCCATCTCAGTTACTACTTCAAATCACATCATCTTACTTGTTGTATCTCCAAGTACCGCTGCTTTCAAAGCAAAGCTGAAGATGTCCCAAAATCCTGTGCTGGTGCAACACAAGTGACCAAAGGCCAGCACAATGCCAGCAGCTTCAGGCTGCTCCACTGTTGAGGCCCCCATGAGTGAGGAAGGAGCATATTCCTGTTCCCAAAACCACACTGAAGATTTTTCTCACCAAAAACATCCCTAAAGCTTCCTGTGACAGTAAAGCTGAAGCATTCAATGCTTTATTTGAGCAGGGACATACTAGAGATGTTCAGAGGACAGTGAACCAAGGGGGAGGAAGACTCTTCTCCCCATCCCAAACCCTTCTTTTTCTTTTTTTTTTTTTTAATTAAAAAGACCACTTGTTTCAAGCAAATTGCCTTAGGACTTACAGTTTACAATTACAAGTAAAATACTTTTGGGTCAGTTTTCTCGGTTCAATAGAACTTTTTGTTGCCTAGACAGCTAAATGTCATGGGATTTTCAAGAAAGGTTAAAATTCTGTGTCATTTAACAATTAACGGCACCCAAAGAAAAATGACACAAAACCACATCCACTGATGTGTTCTGCAAGGGCTCCAGGCTCCAGCTGTGTCCCCTGCACAACCATGCTTGTTAACCATGCCAGTCCTGGGCTTCAGAGCTGCCCCAACCCAGCACTTCCAAGTAGAAAAACCCAACAACAGCAGGAACAAGTTATTTTCTAGGACTTTGAATAAAAACAGGGAGAAGTATAAATAAGCGTCTGTTCTTTGTCACTAGGGGAAAAAAAATTGAAGAGAATGACATCTGAGAAAGATAATCAATTAGTGCCACTTACAGCAAAAGTGATTTATTCTCCAAAAGTTTTCCAGTACAGGTTCAAGATTCTGCTAATCTTATTCACCACAGGTTGGTTACCAAGTCTGAAAATCCTAAAGACCATAAAAGCCCTTCAATTAACTTCATTAAATATTGATCATGGGTTTCACTGCATTGCCAGGGAGTACCCTCCTACCACAGAACTTGGAGCAATCCAAATCACCAGCCAGACAATGGCTTAACTCATTCTCAAAGACATCTTCTCACATGCTGCATTCAAACATTGAACAACAACATCACATTTTCCCCTCTACGGACGTCAGAAGCCTGAAGTAGCTTCACATGAAAAGTTCAGTGCTCTTGCTTTCTGAGACCTTCCCAGTCCTCCAAGATGGAACAGCCACCTCATTTATAATGTCATCAAAATTAAGGTGATAGGGTTGTGATTCCCCATAGGGCCACTGTGAATTTAGTAATAGATAAACCTTTTCAGCAGCTTCTCCAGCTGCCATTCTCCCCTTAATGCCTAATTTTTTAGAGCACATTTGCTCCAACACTGACCAGAAAGCCCAAGAGCAAGAAGATGAAAAGCAACTTGCACTGACAGGGGAATAACAATCATGGTGAGCTGATTCCATCATTTTACCTTAGGATAGAGCAAACACAAGCAAACTACATAGATTAGCACAAAAAAACTCTCTGGTTACCCAATTCACCCCAAACTACTCTGAACTTGAAAACCAAAGCAGATAGGAGAAAGTTATTTAAGATCTGGCATCATGACTGCAGTCAGAGTAAGTGGATCCAACAGTCATCTTCAAGCACAAAGTTATGGAAAAGAAAAGGCACATTGTACAGAATTACCATCATTTACACAACCAGGGATTGTTTAGCCCATCACCAAAAATTCCTCTGCGTAATATGATTTTTCATCCAAGGGAAAGACATGAATCAAACAAGAACAAAGTTTTTGTAGATTAGTATTTAAAAACTGTGCTTTAGCTATAGGAGCACATGACAATCTAAGGAAATTAAAGAGAGTTTAGCCAAATGTACTCACGGAGATAGGAATTGATGTAATTTGCACATTAGTGGCCTGCTGGCTGCCATTCTACAAGTGTGGCTTTCACTCAGGATTAGGTCCTTTGAAGTCCTGCTACTTTTCTGTTAGGAAACCAACATTTCAGCTGTTTCTTTACCAACACATATGCCATAAATTTTTATTTTATAACGTTTCTGAGAAGATACCAAAAAACACCGCAACATTTTAGGACAGACAGGGAACTGACTCCATGAAATGTCAGCCACAAATCTTTTGCAATGATTTTTACCTACCCCATGTGCTTCAGAGCGTAAATATTTTGACTTCACAGGCAACAACAGCAGCCACACAACTACATCTGACACACAAGTTTGAGTTATGGTACTACCACAGTGAAAAGCTTGATTCAAGCACCATGTATTTAGGTCCACTTCTGCCACCCTTCTCTCTCAGAAGGAAGCTGAGCAGCACTTGCATCAGCACTAGGGGGTTTGGAATTACTCACAGTAGGGCACCAATGACTCCTCCTCACAGGAATTGTCAAAGATAGACATAAAGTTGCTTCCAAAATCTCTTGCAAGACTTGGCATAGAGATGTGAATTCAAGAGGGAGCACAGTCATAGGACTACAGATCTGTCAGCTGCCTGAAAACCCAAAATCAGTCCAGGCAGATGGTCTGAAGCCACCTCTTCTCCCAGCTTCCCACTGCAAAGCCTTCCAAAACCTGAGCACAGTCCCCCCACCTTGCTACAGCCCAAGCAGCACCAACACAAGATTTACCAGACCACTCCAACACAGATCACTCCTGGCTTGGAAGAGTCACATTAGAGGGGTGAAAGAATTTGTCCAACCTTATCTTCCTCTGGGAGCTGCCAAGCACAGCGTCAGCCAGGCCAGCTCGGAGTGGCAGTCACATACTGGCAGCCTGGGCAGTGACATTTCCCAGGGGTGACTGACCCTGGCACTGTTCCAGCCCCCAGTAACCCCTGCTGGACCTGAGGGACAGAGCATGGAGCTCTCAGGTCTCTGGTGCACTGTAAGACAGCTGGGAAAATGGGTGTTTTAATGACTTCACTGCATTTCCCACAGCAGGAAAGGGGTGCAGAACACCCACCCTCTGCCCAGAAGGGCCTTGACAGGTCAGACTGGTGCTCAAATCACACCAACCTTCACATGTGCACAGGATTTGGAGATTCTGGGTATATTTCTGGAGCCCAAACCTGCACTCTGCTATACAAAAGGAGGACCATGAGTTTTCTCTCAGCCCCTGAGAAGCCCTGAAGATGCAGCATCCATAGGTGAGAAGAGGCATCCTTCTCCACACCTGGTTTTGCTCAGGTTGCTCGTCCATCACTCATTTGTCAAATGTGAAGAACATAAATGGGACTGGGTAAAAATAATGGCACCTTTCACACAAAATTAACAATGGAGAAAACTGAAATGAGTTTTATAAAAGATGTTGGTAAAAAGTAACTAGAGATAAGCTTATAACAATAGTAGAGATGGCACATGCTGACTTTTAAATAAAATTCCTTATTATCAACTTCCTAGAGATGTAGATTTACCCATGTGGAGAATGGCACAGGTTGTTTGCTCATCCAGACTTCAAGAAATAAAATACAAGTAGCTTCAAGATTTTAATGCAGTAAATCTACTTTGCCCCTGCATGAACTTCTCTTAATGTGCCATGCAATACTGATTTTCACAGGTGAAAATTAACTTAAAATTGGCTGTTTTGGCAAACCGCAAATAAAAAGTGTAAGAGTGGGAAAAGCACCCAACCTGTTGCTTTCATAAATCTTAAAACCTCATACCCTCAAACGTGGTCTCATTTGTCACTATAAAATTTCTGAAGGTTTGCTCAAGTATATAGCACAGAGACACACACCTGTGCCAAGGTAATTTCCAGTGTTGAGGAGTGTAATTCTTGGCATTTTTGGGCTAAGGAAGGAGGGAATTTGATTTACAAGTCTTTCAAATCCCCAGCATTGGCCTGTGAGAATGAATTGGTGTTCAGAATAGTGCCTGTGGGTTACTGAAGTATTTATTTACAAAACTTCAACATTCAGCACTGAAACACAAAGAGATGTAAAGATGGCACCAGATCAAACTCTATCAAACAGCCAAATGCCACACAGAGAAACAGTTGTATCCTTCTCTTTTTAAATAAAAGCCATTTGTAAACTCAAATGCAACTCTTGGGTTATAAAAGAAAAAAACCTCCTCTTTTTGGGGGCACACTGCACATCAGCAGGACGTCATGGAATAGTTTGGGTTGAAGGGACCTTTAAAGGTCATCCTGCCCAACCTCTACATCTTGTTGCTTACTTGTCCAAAGACATCTACACTTCTGACCTACTTGTCTGGAAAAGATCAAGTGAAAGACTGCTCCATTCATTGTTCACATAATTCCACAGCACATGCTGGGCTGCTCTCAAGGTCACTTACACAGCACATACCAAGAGAATGCCCAATCATGACCCAAATATGAAAATAAAAACACACCAAACCTAACTAGTGCTTGCCGGAACGGCTTTCAACATCAACTGAAAAGTCTTCCTACCAAACGTTTCAAAGCAGCATCCCAAAATAAGTGTGAAAATAATTCAGAAAAGACCATTTATTTTAACAAAGCACTTAACTCAGCACAACACTCGGCCACAGCACAAAGGACACTTCTCCTGGAACACACCTGTTTGGAAGGGACCTGCTTTACAGCAAACACACAGAGGCACCAGAAGAAGCAAGAGAATGAAGATGGTGTTAATTCAAACCACTTTTACATGGCTAACATGCCCTGAGCTTCTACATGTCACAGCTAATAAAGAATTAGAAGGACTTAGCTGGGCTCTGTACCACTTTCCCTACAGCTGATGATGTCTCATGTCAGCCCCAATGTGGAAGGCTTGAGTAAGCAGAAGAATAAAGCACTCCAGATACATCCATTTTATTCACACTAAAATGATCATTAGACACAGCCTAAAATAATAATAAATTGCTGACTTCACTTACATGAAGGAAATGCAAGCTGGCTTACCACTGAACTCCTTGATTTTTATCCTTCTGCTCAACGAGCTGTGCTTTTATTTATGGCTGTATTAAAACCCACTGGGTTATAATAAAAGAGTTTCAGTACCTCAGAGAGCTTGATCATCATGCCCGCTAAGGTAAGACAATCCAAGTCACCTTCATGCAAACCCAACTGGCTCTGATCTGAAGCATTCTGCTAAATACCACAACGGGGATTTTTTTGAGGACTTTGGCAAGCCACAAAGGTGGGTCACTCCTTGTGTGGAGTGGCATGACACCTCTCTGGAGGAGAATTAACCCAGGGGGTCAAACTGATGTCACACAGAGCATTCAAACTGAAAGCCAACAGTGTCAGGGTTACTTCTGAATGATGGGGGCTCTTCCTTGGGAGTGGGGTGCTGAAGTCCAACACTTCCATTAAGCAACATCACATCTTTCCTTTCCTGACATGTCACTCACAAAGCAGATGCCAAAGCAGACATCACAGTAGCCACAAGAGATTAAAAGCAACAAGAGTAAGAAATTAAGTATGCTTATTCCACTCTGATTTTAAACCCAGAAACCACAATGGAATTTAGAGCTTTAGTTATTTCTCAGCTAAAGGCATGTCACCATAATAAATTCTGTAACAGAAAGACATATTTAGGACAAATAGCCATTAGGCTGCATGACCTTGCCTCTGCACCCCATGATCTTATTCCCACAAAAGTCAGACAGTAGCTCCCAGAAAAAACAAGATTAACATGGGCTCGTTTATTAAACAAGGATGCCAACACTTCAGCCCTTTAAGATCTCAAGCTTTACATGCGTGGAGTCATGGCATCACAGTCTATTTTATACCTACAAAAACAAGATACATCCCCTTGGCTGATTTTGTAACCTTCCCCACACCTGCCCCTCCACGTCTTCCTGAGATGAGCTGTTGAAATCCCTCCTCCTCATGTTATTTCACATATGGCAAGCAAATAATTATTTACACTGTGAAATGAGAAGCTGCTGTCCACATAAATGACCCTTGAAGAGGCCAGAGGATGGGGCACTGGCAGGACCATCAACTGAAGAAGTGGAATCTTTGACAAATCCCCAGTCAGCTGTCAGGAGCCCTGTTTATATTGCAGTTGTAATTAAGAACTGCACTCAGGTTCATGGCTTCAACAGATGTTGCACAAGCATGTTCCTTATCACAAAAACTTTTAGACTGAAAAATGGGTTATACAAAGAGACAGTCTGAAATTCTACCATGATGTTTTTCCAGCATATGTACAAACCTGTCCCAGCAGCATTTGCAGTATGTGAGCAAATATAAAACCTCCAGCCTGCAAGGGACTACAAGCTCTTGATTCTCTCCTGTGTGAAGCCCTGTCAAGGTAAGGGTTAGGGCTCTTTCTGCAGGACTGGAAACACATTTTATTACAGGACACCAGAAAAATTCCACCTTTGTAAACATCTTACAGAAAACTCTTTTTAATGATTTCTTCTGAACTTCAAAAAAGCACAAGCCACCGACTCACCAGGGGAGGCACATTCACAAAACACAAAGAGGAGTGTGTGTTATCATTCCAGTTCTCCAAAGGTTAGCTGCAAATATGAGGCACCAAGAAATTCAGAAATATTAGTTTGTCAGAAGATCAAAATGTCTTTTGAGAAAGAAATTCAGGGCCTCTAGGCTTGGTCTCAGAAGAATCATATTTGAAACCACACTTGACCCACACTAAGGTAACCCTTGAAGTGCTATTGCAGGAACAGAACTGTGCTCACAAGGGGAAAGAGGCAAAGTATCTTTCACTAAAATTGCATTTATGCAAAAAACCGTGCATCTCCTTTTAACACTGAAAAACGCAAATGCGATGACATGTATTTCACATCATACACCTCTCATCACTGATTGACAATTTACACAAGGCTTTAGCTGCTCAAGAAACTGTATGGGAACATAACACAATTCAAGGCAACCAGATGCTAGAGCTAGGGATGTAGAGACTAGATGGGGATTAACTTAGATCTTAACTCAGACTTCCCCACCTCCCTTGTCCTTTTCTAAACCTCAAGTATAAATCCATTTTAGCATGTCACTACTTTACATGACAGAAGAAATTTTTTTAGAGATCTTATTGCTTAACAAATGCAAATAAGCTCACACTGTAGAGTTTATTTTAAAGGAAGTTTGAACAGATGAGAAATAAAAGTTCAGGGTATTTTCACAACTGCTGGAATCAAGGAGATGCCAGTACATCCACCAGAGCCAACAACATGGTCTGAGATGTGGGACTCACAGGGGAATGGTTCAGAACACTATGATGCATTTCAAGCCATTGGTGTCAGAGCAGCTCTAGTCTGCTCTCACAAACTGAGCTCCCAGGAGGGGCTGGATAACACGAGGTCTCATCATTTAATTTCCTCTGACAAGAATCTAATTAATACTCATCAACAGCACTGGGCAAAAATAAGCTAATATGCAAATACATGAGGGCAACCGGGAATTTACTTCAAAACTGTGTTGCTGCTCCACACTAAAGGCAGAATCAGCCCCAGAAGGTGCCAGGGCTGATGTCCAACTGCTTGTTCTTGCCCTGCCACAGCAGCTCCTGGTGACACAGGTACAGATGTAGGACTACACCAGGACTTTTGCAGGACTACACCAACCCATGCAATCAAAACCACTAAACTGGTTTTTAAAAAGTCACCTTTCCATGGCAAGGGGGTTGGACTACATGATGTTTGAGGTCCCTTTCATCTCAATTCATTCCAGGAGATTCCATGACTGAGTAACAGCCAAAGCTGCTTCTGATTTACCCCATCAAGTTGCCTATTGGTTATGCACAGCTGGCAGCAATAGCTATCTGGGCATGTTTTCTGGAATTGCAGCTGCCAGAGAAGAAAATGTGAAGTTGAACTGTGTTCCTCTAAGAGTTATCTGTCATTGTTCCCTGGGCCCAGCAGCACTCAGCACATTCTCCACTCTGCACCCAAGGAGGAGCATCCAGACACTGCTCAGATCATACAGAGCCACCAAGACCAAACTCCATCCTTGCAGCCTTTAACCAAAGCAGATAACCATAATTAATACATTTCCTTGGACAAGGTGCAAGTTCAGAGAGAAGGGTTTTCTAATGATAATCCTGCAGAAGCCCTGGCTGGAAGCCTTCTCCTCATTTCTTAGATCAAATACTGCAGGGAAAGGCAGAAGGCAATTTGGAGCAGTGACCCACAGAGGAAGTGGCACTTTGCTGATTGCATAAGCAGCACTCCAGAGCAGAAGGCACCACTTTTCTTCCCTCAAAAAAGCCAGTGTACGAAAAGGATAAACTCTTTTGAAAAGCCACAGTAGCATGATTAAATAGTATTTTTCCTTTTACACAGCAAACCATACAGGGCTGAAC
Source organism: Drymodes brunneopygia (assembly GCA_013400955.1). Taxonomy (NCBI): domain Eukaryota; kingdom Metazoa; phylum Chordata; class Aves; order Passeriformes; family Petroicidae; genus Drymodes; species Drymodes brunneopygia. Next base: position 397,854 of record VZTZ01031704.1, read on the forward strand.
CCTTAAGGAATATATGAACTTTCATGTGAATGGAGCCCATTAAGTGCCCTGCAATGAATGGTGCCTGTGGTGCAGAATTCATTTCCTTTTAGAAAGCAAAGAGCACGGAAGGCTTGCAATTGCTACACACGAGTGCTGACTCATTCAAAGTCATTTTATTCCCTCCCTAAACAAACTGTTTCTTTGAGACACAGGTATTTCAGCAGAGTATGGTTTTGGTGGCAGTCAGGAAGCAGGATTGTATAACAGACGAATACTACAGAAAAAATGCTTCCAGACAGCTCAATGGGCAACTTTTCCATCAGTAACTTATGACAATATAGATGATTGCCACAGTTTTTTAAACAGAAGTTTCACTTCTCATAATTTTCTGTTTAACAAGACAAAACTTAACTTATTTAAAGCAATAATATAATTAATTTTAAAGCAGTTTCTGAAAGGTTAACATTGTTCAACAGAACAGCCCTACTTCACATGAGGCTGTAGCAGAACTTACAGCAGGTCTTTCCCCCAGTAAAAACAAGTTGTCTTGCCAAAAGCAGGTTTATCACTTAGATGCCATTGGGACAGAGATGCTGGTTAAGGGCAATGGCACTCTGGATCACTGATACTGGTAAATTGGAATAAATTTTTCCTGACAATATCACTCTCAGGGCTACCCAAACCCAGAAGAAAAAAAAATATCACACACCTATAGAAAAAGCACAAGCAGAGAAGCCACAGCCTGAGGAAGTCAGAGGTAGTCTTGAAGACAAAGTTTAGTGTGTTGCCTGCAGGTCCTTGGCATGACCTTTATCAAACCTGAGAGAGGCAGATAGGCTGTTTGCTACACCTCAGCCTTCAAATGTCTTGAAGGAAGGGACTATTCTCCAAGAGGAGAATTTCCATTAGTTGCTTGCTGATATTTTCCTCTGAGAGAACAGCAAGATTTAATTCACAGCCAACCATTACACCCACAAACTGAATTTTGATGGTTTCAAACCAGGAACTTCTTGGTGTCTTTTAGGAAGGCAGCCTGAAATACAAGCTTCCTCTCAGATTAATGGGCTGGTTTTGATTCTAGGTGAGGATAACTTGAGGTGCCTGATTGCTGCTGGTGCCCCGAGCTCCTGCCGGACGTTCCGGAGCCGCGGCACTCGCGTGGCTGTGATGCTCCTGGTGAGCGGATCTGCCCCTCCCTGCTCTCAGGAGAGGATGGACACACAGACAGAGACAAGGAGCACATTGTCCCAAGGCAGAAAACCAGCTCTTTGAAACTCTGGTTTCTCAAGACACACTCCTGCTGATGTCAGTGTGTCCGTTGGGAGACAAGACACAGATTCCAGCCAGGTCAGTAACAAAAACATTGTCAGAATTCAGGATTCGTGGAGGTGTGGTGACAGAAACAGCTGATGCCTTCTGTGCTCTGCAAGCCACATTTATTTAGAAATACACTAATATCTGCCACTGTTTTCACTATGGCTCCAAATAATTTTCCTTTCTCTAGCTGACATTTTCTACAAAATCCAGGATTTGTAGCACAAAGCAGGAAGGGGCTGGGATTTAATGCAGAACAGTAGTGTCTTACACAGCCGTGAGGATTGGGAATGTTCAATGGAAAACTTTGTCTATTAACCTTTTTTAATGTTCTAGTCTTACCTGCTTAAAAAGTTTATTACTTCTGCTGGACACCAGGAGCAGTTTTATTTAAAAAAGGCAGCCTGCCTTAGTTTTTGAATGCAGTAATTATCACATACAGCATTGTACCTGGTTAATGGCTTAAAGGCACCTCTGGGAAAATAAAATACAGGAACACAACCAAACACCACGATTAGAAGATTGTGTTAAAACAAGCTTAACACCTGAGTACTAGCCTTCATTGGTGAAGGGAATAGTCTAGAATGATGAATTCCCTGGCAGCTGAGACAAGGAATGCACAGTCTTGGAAACCCTAATGCCATCTGCTGAGAAATGATGGAAGTGCAGCACCATGAATTACTGTTTAATTACTGTAACTCTGCTGTGGAAGTGCCTGCTGCTGGGGATCAACTGGAAAACAATCTGTTTGTACTGTATAACTTAGACAAGAATTTTCAAACAACTGACTGGGAACTTCAGCTACTGATATTCAGTAAGTCTAGGACACGAGGTCACAGAGGTCCATAATAAATATTGTTTCAGTACATTAAGATAAGAATATGATGTGTGAAACACAAACTATAAATTTGGCATGGACATTCCAGCTTTACGAAGACTGGTATTAGAGTTTTGTTTGTTGGGGGTTATTTTGGTGTTTCTTTAAAAGATACTCGATTTTCTGGTCCACATCTTTACAAGCTAGAAAAAAACAAACCTAGTTTAAAATCGATTTAAACTATCAAAATAATAAACAAGCAGGTAACTGGCATCCAGTGGCAGAATTTCCAGTGACAACCTGCAGGGTTGATCTGCTACCCCAGCACCCCAGAGGCCTCCCTGCAACTGTCTCCAGAACAAGTTATTTTCAGTGTCGGTGACAGAAGAATTACTGGCAGAGTTATATTTCCACAGAGGCCATCATATTTAATTTCTTTTTAAATTTACTAATCTGCCAAGCATATAAAAGCAGATACATGGGTTTTGCTGGGTCACAAAAGCACCTATGGAACACAAGATCTCCCAGAATAAGCACTACCCCAGGGGATGGAAAGGGATAGATAGAAGAACAGAAGGAGGATGATTTTGCTTATTTGCACTGAAAGATTATATCCAATTCTGCTCCAGATCATACTGAGGGGTTTGATGTTCAGCAAGTCTTACAGAGGATTCCAGACCTGGCAAGCCTGCCATCAGCATTGCCTGCTTTTCCTCTAGCCCACAACAGTTCAGAAGTGTTACAACCTAAGAGTGACATTAAATATTAAAGGAAGATTTACAGTAAGTTCATTCTTTAGTTCAGGCAGACTGACCCAACCAGATCCAAGCAACTGTTGCTGTAAGAAACTCAAAGTGGATCCTGAGATACTCTCCCAGACAGTGCACAAGCAGCAGTGTTGGTCCAGTGTTCGCCTGATCCTCTCATTTAACTTCCAAGTAATGCTGTTCCCACCTCTGAAGAAAAAGAGAGACTGTTGCATGGTTTCCTAAGGAAATACAAACCAGATGAGTTCTGTCCTCAGCTCGGGAAAAATTTCCACTACAAGCACAAAAGGGATGGCTCAACAAAATGGATCATTTTGCTCAAAGAACAAGGCATGTAGCTGGCACTCACTTCTGAGACACAAAGGGTTAAAACAGTTACCCATTTCCTCAAATGGACGACTACTACTATTGTAAAGTCCTTATTCAGCTGAATTCCATCAGGCCATGCTTTCTTAACACAATCTGACATGCACCTCTTCAAGATCTTGCGTTTTTTTCCCCTCTTCTCTGCCTCTCAGCAGTAGACACCAGAAATAAATACACCCAAAAAGCCAAATGGTAATCCAAACAAAGTAATATTTAATTATCAAGCTGGGGAGACTGATGACCAGACAGAATAATTTCTTTTTATAAAAAACAAAACAAAACACACTTGCCAGGTCCTTTGCAGACAACACAATACTGGGTTTTGTTTCAAGTTCATAACTTGGCTCTTAAAGTAGTTGATAATGAACCAGCAGGCATTATTTTAAATCAACCAGTTTTATTAAATGAGCCAGAAAGGAAAGAGGCAGGGCTAATTACCAACATTCCTTGATGAATTACCTAGCGGTGTGTGGTAAATCTCCAGGCGTCTTTGTCTTTATCCCCAAATTTATCCCTTACTTATTTCTCAAGAGGTTAAAGGACATGGGGCTAATTAAGGAACCAATCCAATGACAGACAGAATCATTCAAGGTAAGGCTGGTTTTCACTCTTTCAAGCTTTTGCATCTCTGCCTGGTACTTCTTAATCTAATTTTAAAAAAAAAAAAAAATTACTGCTGGGGAGGGGGAGGAAAAGTGCTAATCTTGTCACGGTCAGGCAGGTTGAAATTGCCATGCAGTGCTGGGCAAAATGCTACATATTTGTAATTTAGCCAATAAGAAATTCCTTAAGCCTCTCTTGAATGGCAGGAATGTCTCCAGCTTGTCACTTTGAATTCATTCACTACACAGGTTCAGCATCTCAGAGAATAATGCTGCCAAACCAGCTGAAGAACTGAAATATTTGTGAGTATACCTAATACCCAAAGATTACTTTAAGCAGATCTGAGTTTTCACATTTAAAATTTAACGCCTATCAAAGGTGTCAGCAGAGGGCCCCCCTGGATCTCCCCCCCAGCCCCCACATTTTCCAGCACTGTGTGTGGCTCTTGGCACTATTTTCTGCTAAATTAAGCCATGGCTTCAGCAAACACAACTGCAGTGACCAGCACTCACCCTCTCCTTACAGCCTTGGCTCCAGGAGCAAGGTGGTTATTAAATTCATGCTGCCTGACAAAGGGCTTGGTTGGTACAAGCTGCTAAAACCTGGGGGCTGTGGAGCCTCATCAGTGCTCTTAATACCCACAACTATGGGCACCTACACATCTTAATCTGCAGAAGATTAACTCATCTTCTGCAGGTCCAAAACAGCCACTGACACGAGGTGAACCACCATTTTCCCAAGGTCTGGTAACTCAGCCAGCAGATAATATGTCTAGACCATAAAAAAAAGAGTGCTTTGAAGCTGTAACAGACCGAAACTTAGCGAGCTCCTCTTAATTTTGTGGATGTTACCCTGCCAGTGGGAAGACAAGCAAATCCTCAAGACCACCAACTAGGATATAAACCACCAAGCATTTCCAAAGAGCAATCAGAGCTTGGACCTCCAGATACCTGTATCATTTTGTCTGAGTACATCCTGATTTCCTCTGTGTCAAAAAATGTTATTTCGAACTTCCAGGTAACTGCTCCGAACTTGGAAGGGCAAGAGCCCTGTGACAAGGAGGATTTTCACAGCTATTTTCCCACTCTGCTCACACATCATTTTCCCAAGAAATCCCCTCACCCCCAGCAGCATCACAGTTTGTCTCACAGCTTTGGGAGCTGCACTTTTGTGCCACAGTGACCACGGCTGAAGAAACAAGATGGAAAGATCAGACATCTTCATCAGAAGCAAACATTTCTCTCAAGAGCCAAGCCACACACGTGTCTGCATGCATAGGAAAAGGGCATTTGGGACGAAGGCTGAGAGCAGTGTTTTGCACTAGCAGTCAACCATCAGATACTTGTACACAGAAGTATGTTGCCCCCTCAAATTCCATGCATTTTTAATGTCTAATACCCTGGGTGTTAAGCAAGAGTTTACATTTTACCTCTATTACTGACTGCAGACCTCAAGCACCACTGCTTGCTTTAAAACAGCTTTCAACCCACTGAGCAAGCAAAAGATTTAAGGCCTGAGAGATATTTTTACTTACATGGAGGGACAAGGCAGACTTTAGTGGTTCTGGAGTTAAATGCAAGTTCTTCTTTATGAAGAATTTGCTGATGGCTTAAGGTATGTCACCAAGTGTAAGTAACCTTAGTTTAAATCTTTTTATCTGCAGCTCACCAAGACACAGTCTAGCAAATCACTTGCCTCAGTTTTTGATTGCAAATACACACCACAGCTTACCCAACACACCAGCACACACCACTATCTACCATTGTCAGGTGAGATTAAATTAACTTTTAATCAGATAAGCCTGTCCACAAACACACATTTGCTGGGGCAGGTACTACCACACATTTATCTTGCCATCCCATTGTTCCTGTTCTTCAGAACTGTGAGATAAGTCCCCTACACAATGAAGTTTTATGGTAATTATTACACCAAGAACACTACTGCCAGCTGCCCAGCCTTCCTTGCCAGGCAGAGCTTCCACAGGTCACTCTCTGGAAAAAGAATAGGAGGAGGTATTTTTTTGATATATGTCCAACAGTCATTAACATCAAACGGAAGAAATGCTTGGCATTTCAAAAATGAAGAAATTCAGGGTTTCTGATGCAAAGAGCTTATTGTGGTGGCACATTTAAAGTCTGAATGAATAATGACACAAGGGTGAAGGAGACAGGCAAGGCTGGCTGCCTGCTCTCCTGTCCACTCAGAAAAACTGGGAATGGGGAAAGATGAGCACAAACTGCAGCAATGAGATGGCACTGAGTAAAAGACAATCACAACCACTCTGGTACCAGCAGTGATCAGCCCACAGTACAGCCATGAGGTGGGCAAAGATATTGGAATAATAAAGGAAGAGAGGGAATCCAGTAAACAGTATTTGGTTCTAGGCTTTGAAAAGGTTTCACTTTGCTTAGGACAAGAAAGAAAGGCCACAGTGAAATTCTGCTCCAAAGAGCAATTAACATCTACCATGAAGACACCAAACCAGGCAGTGTAGCAGGGGGAATCCTAAGTGAGGGCTTTAGTGGCAGACAAATTTTTAAATATTTAGTGTATTATAAGCATTGTTGTACAGAAACAGACTGTTAAAAATGCCTTAATGACAAACATTAAAAATGGGTTTATGGCCTATGCTTCCATACATATGTTTTTATATACATATATATAAAATATACATATATATATTTTGAGGTGAACTGCCCTACTAGTAAGGGCAGGCACAGGTAGAGTTCCTCATCCAGAAAGCAGAAACCTCGACATGTAGATCCCCAAAGCAGAACCACCTTTTCCAGATCCCCTGGAGCAAGGGAACTGTTTCCTTATTCTCCAGAAACAAGCTAAAAGGGGGCAAAATAGATCTGCTACATCATCTACTGGTGACGAGACCTGTTTTTACCTTATCACCCGCAAAGCATTTATGCAGTGCTCAAAAGGTATCTGTACCACTGCAAGTTCCCACTGGCTTTTCTTGGCAGTAGTATCAAGCATCTCCCATCTGTGCCAGAGAAAAGTTACATTCTTCAAACCCCAATGGCAAACAAAGAAGGAGGAAGAGTTATGGGGAGTCCAGCAGATTTCTATCGTGCTCTGCATTTGCTGTGACAGCACTCAGGAGGAAGGGGATGTGCAGCAACCTCATCCCTGGGAGCATCTGCATCCAGCAGCAGGGACAGGGACCCAGAGCACATCCAGTCTGGGCTCCATCAACCCGTGACCTGGTGCAGCACATCAGAAACACGACAGCAAGTGCCACATCCACGCAGCAACTGAGAAATGCCAACAAGTAACGTGGAGGGACAGAGGGAAGAAATGTTCACCCTCGATTTTCCACCTTCCATCTGCTTAGTGAGACATGCAGAGGGCTGGGTGTCAGCTGCCCACCAGTAACGTTTTCAATCCTGCAAGCACTGGTAATATTTTCAGTGGAGTTGATTTGCAATTCTGTGGGCTGGTGCTGGCCCTGAGCCTCCTCTGCTGCCTCCTGAGGATGCTCCTGTGCTGCTTCTCCCACGGAGGACACAAGCCAGCCACAGTTCCTGCAATGCCACACTGTCTTTTGGGCAGGCAGGTGTAAAGGATTTGAGGGATTGTGCCATACTTGTTCTACACAATAAACTTGATCCAGAGATTAGGCTAAGCAATACAAGACTCACAGCACAGCCACAATTCAGTTTTTGTTATGTCTCTGTAGGAGCAGACAGATGAGTCCCCACTCCTCTGGATTTCTGCAGCTCACTTTCAGGACCACTGCCAATTCTGTACATGAGACAAGTGGACTTATCAAAGAGAAACAGAAGAGAGGAATCTTCAAAGGAAAGCTGTAATCAATATCTTGATTCTACTTCTGTCAGCAGAACTTCTCAGAGATTAACCCAAAAAATGGGCAGAGGATCCTGCAGTCTTTCTTGTGGGAGTAAGGCCTGATGGCTGGTCATTTCAACCTGTAGAGTCACTCCTTGGCTTTTTACTCCTGGAACTTAGAGATGTTTTAGACAAAGGAAACTCCTTTTCCATTTTTGTCTCTTAAAAGCATGAAGAGGGTGATGAGCTCCAAACCCAGACCACTACAGTGCAGCTTTGGTGAAGATGCCAGAGGGACACCATGTAAAACTCTGTCAGTCAGTGTTTCTGCCTGCTGAACAATAAAATTCTAAAATCAGCTACCTGGATTGACATAGAAGACTGGAAACTATCCTGCAGATGAGGCCAGGGTATCACAACCTATCACAAAGGCAAGGAGTTGTCCTGATGCTGCCAGGAGCTCGAGAGGCAGGAGATCACTCACTTTACAAGAACCCTGAAAGCTGCTTGGTAGGAAAGGAGCAGGGAGTGGGTGAGGGGGAGGGCATGAACAACGTGAAAAGCAGAGCCCAGTAACTCTATCACATCAGCAGGAGATGCTCCCTAAATAGCTGCCAACACACAGCTGCTCAGACTACAGGAGAAACACTAATTCAGTGATTTGCAGCAGGAAGACAGGAAGGGATGAAGTCCAAGACAGCTCAAACAGCCTAGGATTTCACAAACAAATTCATCCCCAGGAAATATGGGATTAATAGCAGCACTGCTTTGCAAATGGATGAGTGAGGAGCACCAGGTCTAACCTGTCACCAGGCCTCAGTGACTGCAAGCAGGGACCTGAGCATGACCTCCCCAATTCCTCAGCTAACCCTGCCCATAGAAATGCAGCACCCAGTTCCCAGAGACCAGCTCTGGAATTCTGAAACTGAGATCTGACATCATGCTTCTGCAGAAAAGAGAGCAACTTCAACCACCAACAAAAAGAACAGCTCCTTAATATTAATTGGGTGTGCAAAACTAAAATGCACCTGGATGGAAGAAGTATGAGGCCATCTTAAGATGAACTCTTTGCAAAGGTGTTAATCCTATAAAAATAAATAAATAAATAAATAAAATAAAAATATAAGCTTACTTTGTACCTCAGGAATGGGTCTTGATCTTTTAGGGCTTGAAACTACTCCAGTAAATAACTTTTAATGTTATATTCCTATTTCCAAGGCAGAGAAAGAAGCTGAATTACAGCAGAAGCAAAGAATTCCTGGTGACATCTCTCTGTAGTGTTGGAGATGGATGAGAAGCTGCTTCAAGACAAACCAGCCCATGAAGCTGGTTAGAGACTTTTTTGTCTCCCAGCTCTGCAGAAGGATAACCACAAGCTGGAACAAATCTTCATTCTGCTATTAGAGTCGAAGAGATACTGTTCCAAAACCATCAAACCTACTCCCAGTCCATCTCTTAATTAGGCAGCACAAAGCAATGCAAATTTTGAATTCCAGCAGGTCATCTCCTACCTTGCCAATCTACATGACTTGGCAGAGAAGTGATGCAATGAGAAGTCATTACTCAAGAAAATGAAATCCCATTTATTCACATGGCCTGGAGCATACTGTGTTATGCAATTTGGAGATGCCTATGCAATGTGACATAGATTAGTACATATTTCTCTTTCTGTATTGTTTCTAAATGGACATCTTGAAAACAAATATAAAATCCAAGCTCATTAACACCTCTGGCTTCTTTTTAAATCAGTCATTCTGAATTACCATCCTCAGATATGCAAGCATTATTCTCCTTCTCACACTGTGAGATATGGGTGAAAGAGCAAGTCACACAACATAATTAAAACCACAAAACACTGACAAATTCACCAGGCTTAGAGTGGGATTTTTTGAAGCAAAGTACCAAAACAAACAAACAAAAACAACAACAAAAACAGCTGCTGCAGTCGGTCTTGTTTGTGAAGTAACACTGAAAAAGATCACTTTTAAACTAACTTGCCTTGCAGATTAACATTTCTGAAAGTGTAAAAATCCCTTTTTTGTCCATCTCATTCTTTAAGGTCACTAAATCCAGACCATCTGGATAGTAAAGTTAGCAACTCAGTTCCCTATTTATCTATTAAAACTTCTGTACAGCTCATATGGAAAATTTGTCTACAGCTAAAAAACAACTGAAGTGTAAAAAGCAGCTGCAGGGAAATGATGTCACTGCAGGCAGAGCTGGCTGTCAGCACACTGGCACCAGGAAGATCCTGAGTTATTGTTAATCTCAGCTTTTGAGCCAAATATCCTATTTGGAAAAACAAAACAAAACAAAAAGATGCCCAAAACAGTCTCCCCCAAAACCACAAAGAAAATTATAAGGATCTTTCAGCCAAATCCCACTCTCAATGAAGTATCAGTGGTAATTTTCAGGAAGACCATGACTTCAAACCTGCCATTTTGTACTAATTTTTTTTTTTTTTACAGAACTGGTCCACTGTTATGAGTAAGGATAAAAGGGTGAATCTTTCACTGCTTTCCTCCACCAAAAACACAAGCAGCAAAACTATGCAAAGCAGTCTCTCTCCTCTCACAGGCTGAGACCAAGAGGACTTGGTTTTGCTAATTTTGACTGTTACTTTGGAAATGTAGGTGATGAGAAGACAGGCATCATTTTGATCCAGCAGGACGCTCATATTTCCACAACCATCACCTTTAAAATGCAATTCCATTGCCAAAAGGTACCTGTTGCCAGTAAGTATTTTTATTTTACAAGCTGCTTAAGGACACATTCTCCTAATTTTTCATTCTACAGGGTCATGCACTCTCGTTTGGACTAAAGATGAGTGCAGGAGAGGTGTCCTATCTCTTTCCAGGAGATCCTTCTCCATCAGAGGGAAATGGGGGACAAATACCACTTTTGGAATTCTAAGGGATGAGGGTTCAGGTTCAAGTCCTTCGGGTGAAGTTTCCTAGCAATGCAGCAGGTTACAGCTTTGCACACAGATTCTGTGACAAGCCAGGTCCCAGGAACCCCACTGGCAATAACTGAGCATCACCTTCTGGCTGCACAGTTTTCTGAACTTTGTCCCTCAGAAATCAAGGGCTGCCTTCCATAGAAAGAGGCATTTGTAAAATGAGCAATAATGACAACTGCTAATGCTTTTTCAAGATGTTACACTCCTTCCTTATCAGTAAAATACCATCAAAAAGTAAACACTTTCCTACAAGCTTTCACAGAGCTTTAAAAAACACCCTAAAATGCGTGTTGTAACAGATTATGATGAAAAGATGTAAAAAATGTAATATATGCTTCTTTAGCTAGGTGCATTACAAAAAATAAAAACTATTTCAAAGCACCTACACATCTGCTGGATCTAAATTGTAACTACAGTTGCAACCTGGAAACAAGTTGAAGAAATTGTTATACACAAACATTGTGAGTAACACACAAATGTCAGACAAAACAATTCTTCCCAGACAATTTCAGATTCCTTACCATAGACACATGCTCACGAGCTCAAAGAATATTATATTTAATTTTTAATGGAAATGTGTGTGTATGGAGAGAGAGAGAATTCAAAATTCAGTTGCTGCCTTTTTGCTCCTAGATCACATACTGGACTATGACTCTACTATCCCAAATCAGTGTTAGTTTTAGCACTGACAATACCACAATGCAGATTCAATAAATAAAATTACCCCGTATCTTCCCCATAAACCTGTCACACAGACCACCTCGAAATCCTGAGCTGGCAAGCCTATTTTAAAAGTGAATTTTTGACTGCATATCATCGGTATAGAACAGCAACAAGCAAAACACGAGCGGTTTGTCACCAAGCTCAGCTAACGTATGTGGTAAGAATATGCTCGCTGACTAAACAATAAACTGTAATAAAAAGATTAGGGTTGGACGCAGAGCAAACTCCTCAAAATTGGCGAAAATCGTATTTTCCTGAAATATGTCAGCAAACTTCTCCAAAACATTTGACATTGTTTTACTCACACATTTCACGTTGTTTCAGCCTACTTGAATTTAAGCAGTGCGTGAAATTATCTCTTTTCTTATAGCTGTTCACGTTTTTCCCCGAGTAATTAGCAAGCTACATGCCCTTTGACAGAGGGACACTAACAAGCTCCTGCAGTTTTTCCAGTGGGACAAGGGATCCAAAGCTACTAATAGCAAACAAGTCATTTAAACAAAAAAAGGATTACAAAGACTTGTTTGCAAGTAGCTGGAAACTCACCCATATTTCAGATTAAGGCTTTCTGAGGAGCTCTTTTGTAAAGAGTTTTGACTCTATCTTACAAAACTATTTGTTTTCCATTAAAAACCAAAACATTGATTTGCTATCTACTAATAATTTCTTCGTATTGAAAGTAATTAAGTACTAGGAAGATGGAGAAGCGTTTTCCAAAGGGAAGATGACGGGAAACTTAAGTTTTGTTACAAAACCTCCCTCCGGAGATCCCAAAATTGAACGAAAACACAAGTTACACAAACTTTTTCGAAAAAGTTTTTCCATTCTTCCCTACCAGGCCAACGAAACAAGGTGCAAACCAAGCCAGAGGGCAGATAATTGTAAAACCTGGTTGCCGAAAACACCCAGAACCACATCCCCATTAAACAAAGTGGGTTTTGAGGAGCTCCTGAGCAGAAAGGCGCGTACCTTGAGGACCTCCATGGGCACCTGGGTGGCGGGGGGCAGGCTGGTGGGGACGCTGACGTTGATGGCAGGTGTCTGGCTCACGGGCACTCGCTGCTGCATGAACTGGGCTGCCTGCTGCTTCTGCTGCTGCTCCCGACGCTCCTGCTCCTGCATCTGCTCACGCATGAGCTGCTGTCGGAGCAGGATTCGTGAGGTCATGCTGGAGGAGCTTAAGGGAGGCTTGGAAGCGCCAGGATGCTCGGAATTGCTGTGGGAAGACCAGAGAGAGACAGCTCAGTTTCCACGAAGCAGGATGGCGGCTCAGGCGGCCGGAGCTGGTGGAGGTTCAGGGAACATGGGTGAGGATCCGCGGCTCCGCGGGAGGGGAACTCGCAGCCGACCTACTTCAGGTACTTAGTGGCCACGTTAGGCTGCCTTAACCTGACTGCAGCCAAACCATTCCCCAACGCCAACATCCAGCTGTAAAGAGCCGTTTGCTCTTTCAAATTTTACAGCAACCACCCACGAGAAAAAACAAATGCTTTTATAGACAGTAGTAGGCACATATATTCCTTTTTTTTTTTTAACAAAAAAAATAATGAAGAGCTGTAGCAAGTCTAATGATTGGTATGGGTAATACTCCAGTCCAATGATCTAGCTCAAAGTAAAGTAAATCTACACAACATAACACAGTTCACTTGCTTCCTGCAAAACCCTTAGGGTTGGACTTGCTGGCAGTGACTTTTCAAAGTTAGAAAACAGATCTCCACAAAAAACCCAACTCCCACCCGAGGCCTACCAGCATCTTCTGAGCACCATCAGATACAAAACCAGGCAAAATAAACAACAGTAACAGCTCTATTCCAGTCATACTTTACAAAGAGCAACAGGCTGGCCCAAGCCAGCACACAGCACAGCTTCACCACACCTAAGAGACACTTCTAAGCCACAGGCAAGCTAAGCATGGGACAGAGCATGGGACTTTGCCATGGACTGCAGGGACGCTTTCTGGAGTAACTCATCACTGTCTTAGCCCACAGAACCAAAATCCATGGGCCATGCCTTGGAAAGCCAGAAGTAACCCTCCTGGCTCTAGGAGGAGGCTGCTCTTGAAAACCTCCACCTCTGGCTCCAGTGCTGATACCTGTGGGATGCTGGCAGCTCACACAAGTCTGGGAGCCAGCATCCCTTCCAGGTCCTGCTCAGAAGCTGCGGGCACCAAGTGCTGCTTCTGCTCAGACAGCCAGAGCCAGCACTGCTGGAAGTTTTCCAGCTTTGTTTAGGACTGATGTTGAACACAGTTCAGGGCAGATGCAAAAAAAAAAAGGAGAACCCACACTTACTGCCCCAAGAGATCAAACTCTGCTCTTCCACAGAGCACACATTTTGGGGGCAGGGAGGCAGGGGACCATCTTGCTATTTAAGACCTGTCATGTTGAAACATTCACAGAGACACTGATCCTTTTGATAAAACAAGAGAAAACCTTTGTGGTGAAACTAATGCAGCTGCGGAATAATCGTACTAATTAGCTGCTCAAGACAAGTCATTGACTGTGATACTTGTAAAAAACACTCCCTTTTCAATTAAGGGTGAAGCATTCTCACATCTAAATCCAGCAGCTTGTTTTCTGGCTGCACATCTGAACCACTTTCACATTTCCAAACAGAAGATGCTTTATTTCCATGACCAGGATAGGTATAGATCAGTGGTCTCCCAATAGTTTTGATTACACATTTCTACCAGGAATGTCTGAACATGCACCCCCAAAATGTTTACTTATTTATTTATGAACTGTATACATGTACTGCTGAAATGCTTATAATTTCTTTCTGCCCACTAAGAACACCCTGCATCCCACCTCAGCGACCACTGTAATACATGAGAAAAAAAAAAGGCACCCACATGCTGCTTTCAGGGAAGGATTCATTCTCCTCATGTTGGAAAAAGGCCAATTTTGTACCACACTTGTCAGCATTCTCATTTGTGTGCTACTGGCAATTTTTACAGATACCTAATGTTGCAAAATTGGTAACCCAGCAGTTCCTCCCACCTTCTTTCATTTTGAACCGTTTCTCCGCCTACCAAAGACAAGTGTGCTGGAAACCATCTCAGAAGAACCTTTCCATACACAAAAATGTTGAGGAAAGAGAGGGAGCAGGGAGGATAAATTATTTCCACAGCATTTCAAAAACAGCTCCTGCCAGGAACCTCATCTTTCTCATGCAATTATTTTATCTACTTGCACCAAGTGTCCTCCTTCCAGCTTCCTGCAGGTGATTTAGGGCTCTACTGTTGATCAAAAACTGCAAACAAAATCCTCAAGTATTGTGTCTTTTAGTGAGACAACAACCCCAGAAAATGTTCTGCCAAATTCTTCTCCAAAGGGCAAAGATGCTCCCAGGCTTTATTGCTTCTGCAATTCTGCTCAGAATTTTACGTGTCATAGTGGCAGACGAGCCCTGAACACAGACAGTGCAGACAGCCATCTGCAGCTACTGCCACAGAAACATGGCACTGGTTAGGCTGGAAGAGATCTCCAGGATCATCAGGTCCAAATGTTAACCCAGCACTGCCAAGCCCACCACTAAACCATGTCCCCAAGTGCCACATCCACATGTCTTTTAAATACCTCCAGTGATGGTGACTCAACCATCTCCCTGACAGGCTGTACCAGTGCTGACAACTCTTTCAGTGAGAAATTCTTCGTAATGTTCAATCTAAACTTCCTCTGGCACAACTTAGGCCATCTCCTCTTATCCTATCCATTTTTAACCAGGAAAGGGAGATGGGCACCCAATCACCACACCATCAGTGCAGGTGAGTTCAAATAATGCTTATTCTGGGATAAAAGCTGCTGCACAACACCTGCCTGCCTAACCAGATGTGTCTGTCACAAGCACTGGGAAGGAACATGGACAGATTTCCTGTTATTTATTCCCAGGGGGCTGAAAAGCTCCTCCTGTGTGCACGATGGTTTTCCCACACCAGCATTCCTTGCACCCGCCATGAGTGGCACTGATCAAACATGGAAAACACTTGGGAACTTTGGTATCTCATCCTCTAAGTCCGTCCCATGCACCATCCATGGGTCATCCTCCCATCCAGCTTCCCTTCTCCACCATGTCTGCTCATCAGAAGGAACAGAAGATTTGGGTTTCACGACCATGTACCTCCACAGAGCAAACAGAAGGGTTGTCAGAAACTCACTTTTCCAACCAAAGAAGCGATTAAAACCTTGTTATTTCAAAAGCTTCATCCAGACAGTTTTGAAAATGGTAATTTTTAAAGCTTCTTGACCTTTACATGCTGGAGCACAGACAGATCTCCCGTGACCAAGCTCGGTGCCATGTACCACACAACAACCCAGAGTGGACACGTGGTTCCAAAACTCCCCTACACAAACTGATTCACCCCCAGATTACGTGGAGCCAGGAGCAGAGCCCACACACAGCTAATACACGATGCAATTCAGATACTTCCTGCAAACAGTTTATGGAAACCATCTAATTGCAATAAATGAAACCGACTCATCCTTTTAATTGACACATGATTAAGCCAGTTATCCATTAGCACTCTAATAAGCATAGTGTAATACAGACTGGGAGTTATTAGTTATGTGTCATGTGCCAATCCAATTAATCATGAAGTGATAAAGCTTTATTAAATAAGTTTAAATTACATATCCTTTGCACAGATGCCTGGGAAATGTTAGTTACTGCATACATCAGTTATTATGCAGGTGGCCACTGCATAATAAAAGGCAACTGATCACATTAAAATCAAGTTTGATTTTGTTGCCATCAACCCACAGAGACCATAACCTTCCCCGATGTTTACTGATTATTTCATCTGTCTCCTTAGGCAAAAAGACAAACTCATCTTTTGTTGGACAGTTTTGTTTTCAGATTCTATAAATTGATCAAACAAATGCTCTGGTTCACATGCATTAGTTATGAGTTATCTGATGTACAAGCATTACTTTGTACTATCTATGCATTGATTAAGAAACTTCTCTGGAGACTCTGAACCAGAAAAAAAATAATTAAGTCAACTTTGCTTTTTAACTACTTTAGAAACTTTAACTACATTTGAATATTTTTAAAGGAAAAAAATGTTTCCAATGTAATATTTCTTGGACAAATTAGACAAAGAGCCTTCAAAGCCACTTGTTCTGGGCATGATGGACTTACCAGCTCTAAACTCAGAAATGGCACATAAGAGGGAGGCTGCTGCTCTCCTCCCTCCATTCATGCCAACTGTTTGTTAATGGGTTAGTCCATAGAGAAATCAGCCAAGAAAAGCAGATTTAGCACCTCAAGAAATCCACTGAGCTGCACCAGATCTGAGGTAAGAAGTAACACCGGATTTAAACGCTTTTGTTTATGTCTTACCCTTACCCAATTCATAATTATTCATAGAGAAAATAAAGGCATCCACATTTGAGTTGTAATGTTGGCAACCTCTCATCTCCTTGCTTCAAGGATTAAGATTGTTCTATACTAATGGTGGATACTTAAATACTTGTCCTCCAGAAGACATTTTCAGAGCAGACCACCACACAGGTCCTCTTTCAACACCCATTGTATAAAATCACTAGAGTTTCTTCAAAATTAAAGTTGATTTGTACAAATTCTGTTTTCAATCTCTCTACCAAGCAGTAAAACCTCAAGAAAACTTTTTGTTCCCTATACTGTATATGTGGCTGAGGCAACAAAGCCTTTAGTAGCTTCTAACCTGCCAGCCAGCAATGAGGTTTGCCTCGGAAAGGAGTGACAGAAAAGCAAAGAACAGCAAAAGAAAAAAATAAAGGCAAGGACAAGCCAGATTGTACACATCACCACCAACCCAAAACAAAAAAACTAATACAAAATGCAGAAAGTCCACAAACAACAAAACAACCTCTACACAATCCCTTTCCCCCCATCTTCAGCCAAGGTAAGGGATTCCAACTACTACAGTGTTTTCCCTGGAGCACTTTATACTTCATTCCTAACATTTAATAATTGATTGTGGGTTCCAGCGACGCTCCGCTCACCGCGCCAACTGCCAGGCGCTGCTTGAAGTATCAATGCAAAAAAAAGCACAAGCCCAAGATTTGGCACCCTCCTATGTCCTGACTTGCCAAGGACAGAGCAGTTACAAAAACGGTGTGGAGACCTTTATCAGCCTTTATTATAAAGCCAGGACTACGTTTCAGGCTCCTACATGAAAGGTTTCCGCACTTGAAGGTTACATGTTTAAAGAGACAGGATGCCTGCCCCTGCTCTATCAGCAAGGTAAATGTTTTCTGTGCTTTTGTATCCTGACCTGCACCATGGCCTGCACCCACAGAACAGCCCACAGCCCAAAAGGCACCCACCCACCTGTCTGGATGCACTGAGTGCACCTGGCTGGGTAGGGAAGGAAAAACCCTGCAACATCCACCATGCACACGTCCTACCACCAAGGAGCTAAGGGCTGAATTTCAAATCAAACTAATTCAGTTGACCAGCTCACTTTGAAAAAAAAAGAAAAACATTTAAAACCACACACACACAAACAAAACCCCTCCAACAAAACCCAGCCCCACAAACAAAAATACTCAATCCTCAGCTAAGAATTTTTCTAAGTTGTTGTACACCATGTAGTAGTTTTCCATTTTTCTTCCTGTCTTTAAAACACACCTTCACAAGTGGCTGAACATAATGCTTTCTGAACTTAATGAAAACCTCTCTCATGACCCAGGAGCACTCAGTAAATAATTATTAAGCTCTGGAGGTGGCTTTTGCATGAGTGTTGACTTAATAAAATGCCGTAAGTTGATCTGCTTGAATGCCCATTTACTTGGGGACACAGCTTGCAGTATAGCCTGGAAAGCTTGATCTTGACCAGATTAAGGAACAAGGTAAAATTCAGAGGTTCAATCCAGAAGCTGCAAAGGTCACATTTTACAATCCTTTACTATCAATACTGATAAAAGAGAGATGGATAATTGCAAACCTAAAGTACCCTCAAAGTCTTCCATAGTATAACAGTGATAATGCACCAAGGCTTTTAACACCAAAACTGAATCTCTGTGTTTTTGCCCACATCCGTGTTTTTGCCACGAAGAAGAAGAGACACATATGTATATGTATTTAAACACATTATGTGTCTTCCCCACCTGAAAGTCGCCATCAGTACCTGAGCAGGTCAGCCCAGCTGCTGTGTCTCTGCAGAGGACAGTGGCCAGTCCCAAGCACAGGATCTTCAATTCCCAGAACACAACAACCTCCACCACACCAAACCAACCCTGCGACAACCCGCTGCTCACGGTGCCCCGGCAAAGCATCACTCACAGACAGAAGCTGTCAAAGGAGCAGGGCATGACCATCTGCACAGCTTCCATCCTTTCCCCCCAATTTTGTGTCCGAGGGTTTTTGTTGAGCACCCCACGGTGAAAGTCAAGCGGCGTCCGGGCCCGGCTGTGTCTCCAGGGGAGGCTCCAGATAAGGACCTGGCAACTCCAATCCCCATGGAGCAGCAACGCGGGCAGCGGCTCCCGGCACTGCAGACCTGTGCAATCCAGCACCTACCGAGGAGAAAACAGCGGGGCTGGAGGCTGCACGGCCAGGGGGTGTCATGAAAGGACTCCGAAACAGCCCAGGAGTTTGCAGTCAGCATCTCGCTGCGTCCCGTCTCACCTGCATGGGAGCGCCGCGCAGCCTCCTGATGGGCACGGACCCGCAGGTTCCTGGATCCGCGGGATTTGGGGTAAATTCCCGGCACTGCCGAGGGCTGAGAGGATCCCAGGGGCTGCACCACCCTCACCACCCCGCAAGGAATGGGAGAAACCGAAGAAACGGGCTGGCATTGAAAGCGCTTCTCCCATTCATTAATTAAAAGGGGTGTGATCAAGCCATTAACACCATCAGTGGATAAGGGCTGTCTGTAACAGCACCGTTTTCTCACGATCTTTATCACCAAAAAGATGAAGGGAAAGGGTGGGTGCGAGACAAATTTGTTTTCTGGGATGTTTGTATTCAAGGCTCACCTAGGGGAACCTCCACCTAGGAACCACTGGACACGCATCCCGCAGGAGCTGGAACTACATCTGGAAAGGTACAGAGTCCATGTGACAGTGCACAACATCATTTCACCAGCTCCACCTCTGCTCAAACAGGCTGATACCTTCAGAAAAGCAGCACCCAGGTACACAAATACCTCGAGCTCCCAAAAATGTCCCATGAAGGGATAAAGGAATTTGAAATGTACCTGACTGCGTTAGCCAGCGTTTGATTGATGCTCTTCCTCAAACTAAGTTTCCATCACAAATGTAGAGAAAATGTTACCAAAAAATAAAAGAGGAAAAAAAAATGCATGAAGTGGATTTGTCTTTCACTTAAAACTCTGACCTTGTTAAAGGCTTTTTGAACCGTTTTTCAGACACCACATCTATGGGCACTTCGCTCTCTGAAGGGCTCTATACAAATTTGCAAAACAAAAAGCCAGATTGCTAAAACAACCAAGAGGCGATAAAAGAAAAAGCGAGGAGATAACACTCCACCAGCAATCTCTGTAGTTTTTGATTTTGTAATGCAGAATTTACCTTTTTTTATCTGGGTAAACAGAGACGATAACACCGTCGCTGAGAGGGAAGATGACGTATGACCACCACACTTACAACTACACAGTGCCCAGGTCTGGCTTCACAGCACCTTCCCCTCATATCTTGGTTTAGAAATTATCACTTGGATAGCAAGTTTATTCACAAAGGCAGTTTTCAGCAGAAGACAAGACTCAACCATGTTTTGTCCATAGCTTGTACCCACAATTCACACGCCCAGACTCCTTCCCAGCTAAAAAGCCACCGTGCTCCTCAAGGCTTACCAGGACCAGCAATTCCCAGCCTAAACCCTTCCATTCATCCAAGGTTTTCTGCTTATTGACTCCACTGTTACAGCACTATTCAATGCTTCCCAAAGAGGATGAGGCAGCTGGAAGCCTCATCTCCTGCAGATGACATCCTCGCTCTGGCATGCTGAGCAAACAGGATCTTGAGAAGCAAAAGGGAAAGTGTTTATGGAAGATTTGCTTTAAATGATTAAGAACCCCAAGCAGTCATGATGAAAACCACACAGTGAATTCTGTGCTTGGTATGTTGGCATTATCAGCGCGTAGGACTTGCTCACAGCACTAAATACAACGTGCAAAGGAACAAGCAACCCCTAACACATCACTGCAACAATTTTAACATTAAACCAGTCTTGGACAGATATTATGCAAACTCTCACTTCAGTCTCTAGCCACAGCACTAGCTGTTCATTACGGGACCTGATCAGATCAGCAAATGTCTTCAGCAACTCCTCTTTCTAACAAAGCAACTCTCCAGGCAGCAGAAACCAATTCCTCAGTGCCCCCATGCTCGGAGCACACTTCAATTTTAGAGTCCTTAAGCATTGCTCAGTCTATATTTCTGTCAGTTTGTGGAAGAGTTATTGGGGCAAAGAGGATTGTGAGACTACGCAAGCTGAACTTCTTGGGGTGGGGGTAAAAAAAGCCCTTATTCAGCAACAAGTTACTTTACCAATCATTTGGATATTTACACTGCAATTACGATTTGCAATTGCAGGACAGATGTGCCAGACTTGCTGCCTTGGGTTTTCACAGCACAGACAGGAAGGTGGGATAAGCTCCAGCTGTCCATGTAAGAACATGAGTGATGTTCACAAACTTGCCAACTGAGGCCAAGCAAAATGGAGGAATTGCCCAACTGCAAGCAACTAAAGACAGGTGGCCTTCAATCCCCTTGCTTAGGCCACTCAATGCCCCCACAACATCCCTGACATGGGAGGATCCCAAACCAAGGCTCCTGGAGGAATCAAACCTCCTCAGTTCATCAGGCATCACTGCCATGCTGCCAGCAGCATCCTCAGTACAGGCACACCCAACAAACAGCATTTCTGTCGCCAGGCACCTCTCCTAAATCCCAAGGATTCCCCAAGCTGGGTACAGTTTCTGTCTGCTTACAACCTCAGGGTGTGTGCTGTGGGTCAGGATGGCTGGGGCAGGACAGGGGAAATGTGATTTGGAGGGACCTTTTCACCTGCCACCCACCCAACAGCTGTAAATTTTGTTTTAAATTTGTCACATTTGCAGGAACTGCAGTCTTTCACAGAAATATGTACCACTGGTTTAAAGCCTTCAGCACTGGGGAGTTGCATCTCCAAGGACTGTTATGGTAATTCCTCCTCTTCCCTCATCAAAATAATTCTGCATCTTGTTTCAGGCCAGAAACTGCTCATGAACATCAGAGAGGGAATGAGGAAAATAATTACTTAAACATGGGGTCACATGTAAATAAAAGAAATACCAAATGAAAACCATGGCACAGACAGAAGTCTCATTCAAAATAAAAACATGCAAGCAACACTTATACCTCTTCTCTTCACAGAGTCAAAATATATACAGAAAGATCCACTCGAATCTATTTATAGGTCTTTTAACACCTCAATTATGGCCCTGCTAATACACAGCCTTGATTTAATTTTGCAATCACCCTTCTGCTCTGCATGTCTTATGTTGCATCAAAAACGCACAAGCACGTATCAAAGAGGAGACATCAGGAAAAATCTTCAGAAATAACTTTATGCAACCAAATACAATCTCAAAAATTAACACAGCTGCTGAGTTTCTAGAAAAAGGGTTTTTCTCAAGTAAAACTGTTCAGCACAGCCCATGATTTGCAGAGTTTAGTGACAACTGAGCCATGCTGTCCGTGTCACTTGCTGCAGGAACACCAGTTCATACTTTTCAAAATACATTACAGCCCTCGGTTTACTTTTGAAAAAAAACCAGCCAACTCAAAAGTATTTACAAGCCTTTCTGTTAGACCTTCCTAATCTGTTCTGGGCTGCCAGAAGCACAGCACTTGAATGGCTATTTCTGTTCAAAGCTATATTTGTTGTGGAACTACTGCAAACTCCTGAATCATGTAAACAGAGGCAAGAGCCAAAAAATGTTTCACTGGTCTTGAAGTTCACATCTGCCTTAGTTACTAGGACAAAAAAATAAAGGCAGGGCTTAGCTTATAACCAATAAATCCTGCAAAGACTAGGGTTAATCATGCATTCCTGCAACAGGGTTTTGTTTAATCTGGTTTACTTAGCATTTGTGACCTTGGCAAAGTACCTGCGGGAGCACCCACCATTGTTGTGGAGCAGCATTTCACACCTTCTGTTATTTCAGGCTGCAGCAGGTGACTGCACAGTGCTACATCAGCCAGCCAGGTTCATAAACACGCAGCAAAGTCACCTGGAAATGATGTGCAGATCCAGACTTGCTGGAGCCCAGCAGCCAACTGTACTGCTGTCCCTAAAAAGCAGAATTGTAGCAGCTCTCGGTCAGGACCTGCAGCTGCACCTTTGGGTGAAACAAATGCTTGGCAAACTGTGCTGCTGGAGCAAAGTGACCCTGCCATTTCTTCAGCTCCTTGGCTCACAAAAGTTAGTGCAATAAACCATGCCCTCATCTCAGCCTACCAGTGTGAGAGAAAACTTCACCTTCTCTGCACTCACCACTTTCTATTCCTCACGATCCCCCTCCAGCAGGAAAGATCTCCAATATTCTCAACACGCTGGAAACAAAAGGCAGCCCAATATTCCCAACAAGCTGGAAACCATGAAAACCCCCAAAACAACAAGGAAAGCCCACAGAAATGTTTGATCCCGACTTCCCACAGATTACACAGGTCTACCACTTCAGGCAGGGGCCAGTTCTGCCCAATGGTCTTTGGCACTGAACTGCAGCAGAGGAACTGCAGGCAGAAGGACAAGCAGAATGTGTTTGGATAACAATGGGACATCACAGGTGGATCAGGGAAAATAAAAATTATTTCTGTCATAACCCACATAAGAAACCTGGATTAAACCGTAGTAGTTTTTTTGTGGTCATACAATCATTTGCTGAATTCAGGAATTTACTGGCTGCCTGATACTTAGTTGCCAATATATGTTTAATACACTGAAAATATTTTTCCCTTCCTTTTAGAGAAGCTGATGTAAAGACACATTCGGGAATCTATGATTGGCTTTTGAAATATTCAGGAAGAAAAAATCTTTTTTCTACAAACTTCAGAAAAAACAAGATGATTTTCTATTCCTTCTTGTTTTTAAAAGCAGATAATGCAAGTATAAATGGATAATACATTTTGTCATCTATCTTACTGTAGTTTATTTTTGTAAAAATCTTGAAGTTCATCTTAAACTAAGATATTTTACCTTTAAAGTGTTATACTTCTGTGTCACTTCCCTTCACACAGCTACAACCTGGCTACAGAATTCCTAATCTTAGAAGAAGGATATATATTTAATTTTGCCTTGAATTGACACTACAGCCTATTTAAAGTTGCATTAAAGATGGTATTATCCTGCACACATCTCCAGAGTACCAAAAATGAACCTCAGCTGTCAATGCCAGAGTTATTCAATTAACACTTGCACAGCTAAAGCACTTTGCAATCCTATTCACAAGCTACAAAAAAACCCCCCAAAAAAAACAACAAACCACAACCCCAAAACAAAAACAGCACAAAAAGCAATCCCCATGCCTGGGCTAGGGAAAGCAGCTTCTGTAGGATTTCTCATTTGGCCAGCTCCCAGACATCTCCCTTTCCACACTAGATGGAGCTTTGTCCCCTCTTCCCCAGCCGTCTGGCATTGCCCTGAGCTGGGATAAAAAGGGTAAAGAGGCAAAGGGTGAAACAGCAGCGTCACCCCAAATAAACAGCCTGCAGCAGTGGCTTCAGGAACAGCGAGATACCAGCAAGGACTTGGGCTCTCAGCGTGCCCTCCTGGCTCTCTGATTTTAACACAGCCCTGTTTTGCCATTTTCGAAGAATGAAAGGTTTCAACAATTCCAAATCCCAAACAATGCTGAGCTCCCACCAGCCTTTACCATGGCTGCAAGGCACTGCCTGAGCTCACACCACAGTCAAATTACACTTCTTTTCCTCCCCTTATAAAGGGACAGCATTTAAGCTTATTACCAGATTACACACCTGAGTTGCCCACTGGCTTTCCTGTATCCCTCTTCATACTCCCAGTTATTATTTTCTTTCAAAATAGCTCTTCAATCTCTTCACTAGTAACCTGAAACATCTGTCCCAAATGCCTCTGCTCAGGCTCCAGCCTTGGATTCACTGACACTTCGAGGAAGCAACTCATGGATAAAATTCCCCTTGATTTGTATCTGTTGGATTTGGTCTGTATTATTTCAGATCACAGGTCAAGAGAAACAGCTCATCCTTCTGGTGAGCTGCCACAACTCCATTAGGATCGTTCAAAGCACAACAGGATATGGTACATCATCAGTATTTCTCTGATGAATTTAAACTCGATGGGACTGAGAGGAGCCCAGGGGAATGAGTCACTCCCCATGTCACAAGTGGCCAGCACTGCAAAGCACAAAAAGGAGCAGCCTCAGGCTGTACTGGACAAGGCAATGCCAGAGAGGATGGAGAAGCACCGGTGTTCAAAGTGCAAAACCTCTGTGTGCCTTATGGGCAAGGGCTCCTGCTTGGGCAATGTGCTCAGGAATAAGAAGCTAAAACTGAGGGGACACGGGAAACAAGCCCATGTTATAGTGGGAAGCTAAAGAGAAGTTTGGAGGTTGACAGGAGTGAGTGTTGCTGTCTATAAATACAGCAGAGAAACAAACACCCAGGAGAGAACAACCCTGGCACGTCACCAAGCGATATAAACCAGCTATGAACAAGATTAAATTGGTATCAGCAATCTCATTCTGAGAAGTTCAGACCTGAAACCGTTTCCAGCTGGAGGACTGGTGAAGGAACAACGTGCTCCTTTGCAAATAAAGACTGGTTGCCTAATCAAAGTAGGTCACTGTGGAATAAAGCAGCCAGTAACGAATTGCGGGACACAGGATCACACAATCAATTAGGTTGGAAAAGACCCATAAGATCATCAAGTCCAACCTTTGACCAACCACCACTTTATGAACCAGAGCAGAGCACTGAGTGCTGTGTTATTTCCTGGACACAGAAGATGCCCTGCAGCCAGAGGCTCCAAAAGGAGAGAGGCAGAGCAAAGCAAACTCTTTGGCAGAGCAGATAGATCTGAAGTAGTGCTGTAATATTGCACACAACAGCAACTCCTGCCTTCACATACACCATGCTGAATTAAAGCAGTAAATAACACCTCAAAAATGCAACCCCTCCTTTCAAAATTAAAGATTAGAGGTTCCCCCAAAACAAAGAAACTCAAGAAATATCTCCTACAAATAGAGACATCCTAAAGTAGACAGAAGGTATGCAGGGCAGGAGGTTTCATCCAGGTTTAAGGGGGATACCTTTTGAAGACAAGACAGCAGCTGGAGAGTCCAACAGCCACACATTGCCTGCCAAGATACCACCACCCATAATGACTGCCAACACAAGGCTTTAGAGCAGAGCCCCTTGGGGGTACACAGCCTGGGCAGCACAGACAGGAACTGAAACCTCATTTCTAAATGCCAGAGTGCTCCATCCTCTGCAGCCAACAGCCATGTCCTGTTATCCTACTCAGTACAAGACACACCTGAACCTGCCAGGTTCTCACAACACCTGCTCACACGTTTAGCAGAGAAGAACCTCTCAGTTTCTTACAGCAGTATGAAAACCCAAACCCTTGACACCCAGTAACTGTTCAACATCCTGGACATGCCACCGAAAATTTCCACCTAAGTTCAAGAGTGGAGCATAATGAAAACACCTTCACTGACCATGTTATTTACAGCCTGGGAACAAAGAACTCCAGCCTCCAGTGCGCTTTTAATACAGGCTAATTTATGCTGAAAAAAGTAATAATTAAGTACACAAAACCAAAGTATGGAACCTGAAAAACACCTTCCTGTCTGGCAGAGCAAGTGCTTTCTAAGGACACTTACACTAGGCTCCTGCTGCTAAAATCATTCATTAAAAGTAACTGGGGAAAAGCAAAGATGATCTCGAAAACACACAGGAATGCTAAGCTGAAAAATTACACTGAAAAAACCTGAAAGCACATCAAATCCAATAATCTTGTGATTAAGTCCATATACAAGCTGTCTGAAACTGAAGTCTTTAATATTTGAGTGATTATGTATGTTTTTAAAAATCTTACAGCTGTTTAGTACTACTAAAAAGCCAGCACATTAAATCTTTACAGACTGGGATTGAGAAATTCCCTGAAACAAGAGGAAAAAAGCCCTAGGCAGAAAACCATAATAATCAATTTTCTCCACCCTTCCCACCACATGCCTCTGCAGAACCAGCATCAGGTAAACTGGGGATTGCAGAGTCAGCCAGAATCATACAGTTCCCAGGCCAAAGGGGTTTGGCTTTCAAATAGGTCCAAGACCTCGGTACTGTGGTGGCCCAGGATAGAAAATGCAGATGAAGCATTAGCAAGTGCCAGGAGGGAGGTGCTGACACCAAAACCAGCCTGACAGTTACTTCTGCAGGTAAATTGTACCACTCTTTGCTTAAGGGAAACCTCAATATACTGCCATTAAAAATAAAAAAGGCAATAAAAAGCTACTGTGATTCCAGTGAATGCAAAAGGTGATTGTTTCAGAGGGTGAAAAGCCCTTCCCGTGTCCACATGCAAATAACAGCTGGAGCTGGCAGGGATGGGCTGAATCACCTCAGCCTGGTGAAAAAACAGGTTTTAAGCAGAAAAAAACCCCCGATTTATCATTTTCACATTGCATTATTCAACAGCAGCATCATATTATCAGCCTCTCAAATACTGCCCTCCAAGAAGTAATACACAAGGGGTTTTCTATAAAGTTTCAAAAAAAAATTGATAGCAAAAAAAAATTTGACAGCAAAGACCATCTTTATAATTTTTCATTTGAGATTAAGTGTAATAAAGTTCCTTAGGACTAAAAAACCAAATATGCAAATCTAAGGTGGATCTCAACCTGCAGGCATTTTTGTATCAGTTAACATTTCACATGCAAAAAAATGTAAACAGGGAAGTTCAAGCCAGAACGAAGTTCTTTCCTCAGTTCAGTTAAAAACATGAATATAACTATTTATCTTAAAATAGTTTGAGCAACCTGGTCTAGTGGAAGGTGTCCCTGCCCATGGCAGGGGAGTTGGAACTGGATGATCTTTAAGGCTCCTTCCAACCCAACCCAATTTATTATTCCAGGATTCCCAGTGGTGTTGGAAAGTTATAGATGCATGGGAAGAAGACAAGGAAATGAAAAACAAAACAAAGTGCCTACAGAAAACAGATTTAAAAGTGTATTTCCGCATGGCAACAAAGAAACACGCTGCTTGGAAACACCCTTACATTTCTGTTTAACATAATGGTGGTGGGAATTCCTGCCAAAGTAAACTTCAAAAATTTGTTTGCCATGGAGAAAAACCAAGCAAACTGGAGTTCTGTGTGCAGAATCCTGTTTCAAGAGGGTGAAGGTTTCTTTGTTCCCTTTAGTGCCAGGTCACTTCAAACTTTTGTGCCTACATACTTTATAATGCTTGCAAAACCTTCAAAACAATAAAAAGAAAGAAAACTAG
The DNA here is from genome assembly GCA_013400955.1 of Drymodes brunneopygia. Classification (NCBI taxonomy): domain Eukaryota; kingdom Metazoa; phylum Chordata; class Aves; order Passeriformes; family Petroicidae; genus Drymodes; species Drymodes brunneopygia. The sequence goes on from VZTZ01031704.1 coordinate 425,655, forward strand.
AGGATGAAGAATTTTAATAACCCACTCCTAAAAATCAAAAAAGCCTTCCAACATGCCATGTGTAAAAATATTACCACGTTTGACATCTTATTCTATCAATCTACTTCCAAAAGTTTGGCATCTTTGAAAACAAAACATTATTTCACAGAAGAGAGAAGGTTTGTTTTTTTAAAAAAAATATTTGCATATAATCCAGGAAAAAAAAGATGTATTTACAACGTTAATACAAATTACATAATCTCTCCTCTTAGATGGCAGTTTCTGACCATTAACAACGGTAAATACAGATAAGACCTTTTATTCAATTATCATGCTAAATTTCACATTTCTGTAAGCAGATAAAGCAGCTCAATCACTCCTCCCTTGCCTGTTATCTCAGTATCATTTCTGACACTAGAAAAATGATTGCATCTTTCTAGGCTGTGGCTCAGCTGTCCCAACAGATCCCCTATGCACTAGCAAGGGTTTTCCTTCTGCATCTCTCCTTTCTAGTTAGGTCTTCTGCAATTCCATGGTTTTAGGTTTGTATCCTCGTCAAGCAGGCATCTGGGCAAACAGCAATTCCTGAAATTTGCCACTTATTCAAGATATTTCTCACTGTATTTGTCACAGCAACCTAAGGATGTAAACTCAAATTGCAAATCAGACTTTTAACTGGTGCAGGATTGGGGAGAAAAAGAGGCTGATTGGGATTATCAGACAGCAACTCTCACTGAACATTTAATTCCAGCACTAAATTCAGTCATGTATTCAGCACACCACAATGAAATTTAGGTGGGACATAGTCCCAAACCCAAGAAAATCAATAGGAGTATTTCATTTTGATTTCCAGTAGAATCTCTGGGCACTCCACAGCATTTTGAGCCAGAAACCTGCCTGCCCTTGCTGCACCAGAGGAAACTGCCCTTGCAGGCAGCGTGGATCCCACCACGTACAGAGTCAGCTCTGCAGTCCACAGCATCTGCCACGGAGCAAACCCTGACCCAGCTGGCTGCACATGAAAGCACAGGCAAAAGGTCTTGTGCACGCTTGTTCAGCTGGTTGGAAAAAGAAAAAGAAATGAGCGAGAAAATATTGGGAGTTTTTTGTGGTTCCAAGTCAGGTAATTTCTCCATTTTATTCCTACCTGGGCCAGGAGGAGAGAGAGAAAACTGAACTAAAATGATCATACACCACTGCTTGTTCTCCATCTCCTAGCAGCCAGCTGCAGGAGCTGCCGTGCAGGCACAGCCCCAGGCTGGCGCCAGCAGGGACAACTGCTCTGTGGAGCTCTGCTGCAGCTCAGAGAAGAAAAAGGACCAAGGACTTACCCAAGGGATTCATCCTTTCCCGTTTCAATCCAAGGCAAGGCAAGAGTTCCCTGGGACCTGAGCTCCTGATGGCCACAGAACCAAGACTAGACAGAAAGGTCTTAGTAAGCACTGGCTTCCAGAAACTGCACTTCCACTCCTACCATCCACCTCCTAACCCTGCTGCTGCATTTGTGGCTGCCTTTGTTAGAACACTTCTGCAAATGAAAACAGATGAGTAACTATTGCTGCTTTAGCAAACTCCCAAGCCCATGGTCACTAATAATAGCTTTGTTCCTTTTATTACTAAACAAAACAAAAAAAAAAAAAAAGTTCAAATGCTTGTATAAAATGCACATTGCTGAATGTTTTCTTTCATTGATCCAGGGCCGTTTCCCCATATGAGCTTAGGGCCAGGACTCTCGAACAATTTCTGTGATCAACACGATGTGGAGCAATCTCGGGCTGTTCGAAGGGGCTTCCCTCAGAAAACAAAATTTCAAAAATCACATTTTGTGCTCCTTCATTTAAGACATTAAGAGTTCAATTAATAAATCCATCTGAGCAGAGACATTCTTGCACAAACTGGAAGGCAGAGGCAGGTCTGAGCTGCCTGGCAGGAGAGCAGATGGGTTCAGGGAGGCAGAGGTGCTCCGGCAGCTCCCGGCACTGGCACAGCACCAGCCCTGACTGTGCCAGCAGCAAACAGGTGGGACACAGGGAAAGGGCAGCGTGTGGGGAGGAGAAAGGAGAAGGGCAACAAGACAGGAAGAGAATGGAGAGGGGATGAAGCCATTGCTGTGAAGTGACAGTGGGGGAACGACCGCAGGAAAACCTTCCCTTGTACGAGAAAAAAGAAACAAGAGAAAAGCCACAAGAATTACTTTTGGTACAAAATTCTGCTTTTCCTCTCTGCAATCAAATCAATTACAGGAACTTCTGAAAGCAATAAAAATAACCGAGTCTCAAATCACCCCAAGTCTGCCAGGCTTTATTTGGTGGACCCTCCCACCACACACCCCCTTTGGCCTGGGATCAGCCGTAGCCTCCTGCTCCTGCCATGCTCATGCCCATGGCCAAGCAGAGGCCACGTCTCCCCCCTTCCTTCTTCTGGGGTGCAGGTTTGACACCAATTTTGGATTGGACTGTGGCACAACCAAGCCCAGGGCCTCCGTTATCCTGCACAATGGTGCTGGAAAATGACTCGGAGCTGCTGGGCTTTGGCTGCCCACACTGGAAGGTGAGTAAACATCAAGGAAAAAAAAATGCTGAATATTCAAAAGTCAGGCCACAGCATTTTCACATTGTTCATATCCTAAAGCTTCTAGGAGTTTTTAGCTTATTAATTTCTACTATTGGACTGACTGCTGCTGAATGATCCCAAGCATCGCATGGCAAATGTTTTTTTTTCACAGGAAGCAACCAAGCCAAAAGCAGCGAAAGCATCCTCTTGTTCTTGTGTGAGCCCTTTATTATTATTTTTTTTCCTTAGTTTATTTGAACAATAGCACCATGAAACAGCCTACAATAATGACTGTTACAAAATAGGAAGCTGAATTATTAGGCAAGCTCTGTCTGCGTAACTCAATCAGCCTAGGGAGGATATGACAGGCACGACCAAGACAAAGGACTGGACTCTGTGACCCCAGGCCTCCTTCAGGACCCTGTTTCTGAGTTATTAAGGGCTGAAGTTTGCTTTTGCTCCTTGATTAGAGGCTGCAAAATACATATAACTGCAGCAGCAAAGCACTGGCATTTCCCAAGAGAGCGGATCACCAAGTGTGCACAGAGAAGCAAACACTTTGGAGAGGTTGGGATGAGAACTTTACCTGAAAATAAGGTTCAAAATGGAAATTCAAAGTCTAGTATTTAACCTTTTAGGCACAGAGGTGATGCACATAGCAGGACAGGTAAATCATCAGGCAGTCTTTAAGCAAATGCCCAACAACAGCTTTTGCAAACTAACAATAAATAATTGGTGAAAGTGGTCTTCCAGCAGTTGAAAGGTTCAACAGCACAGAAGTCCCACAATCCTGCCAAAAGCACAATCAGGACCAGCTCTGGAGGGATATATTTTGGCCCAGAGAACCAGTAACCAAGGGCAGCCACCCACCACCCTGTCATTACAACAACCCCACTGAAACTATGAAAATCAGTTCTAAGTGCCCGGCTGAGCAACACTTGGGAGCCAACAGCAACACCAGTGACTGAGCAAGAGCAATACAGGAACCTGCAAGTGAATCATTAACGAGCAATGATTTCTCCATTACTCACTGTGGATATAGAGTTACTGTGGGCAAGATTTGTTTCTAAAAAAAGGGAACAGCCACCAACATGAGCACCAACACATTCATCAAAGCCCAGCACGACGTGGGAAGGAAAGAGGAAGGCACAGCTATCGGGCAGGCTTTGTCCAGCAGAGCTGCTCATTGAGGAGGGCTCCGTGGGGCAGAGCAGACGTGCTGGGAGCAGCATCTCACACCATCCCTTCCACGGGGTCCATGCTCAGGGGGCTCAGGTCAATTGGGTGTTGATTTTGCATCACACCAAGAAATTATTAACTCATTCTACAAAAGCCATACAGCTGTCAGGCTGCTGATAGAGATCAATAACCAGCTACTAAAACGTCAACAGTCTGACCTCTAGGCAAGTGCTTCCATAGCCCTGCGCCCATGTTCTACAGTAAATGCTCCCAGTACATTTTCCCCAAGCGTTTGCAGCCTGTGCTACTGAGAATAAGCAACAGGAGAACTGAGCTGACATTCTCAGCCAATCTTTAGGCAAGATTAGCAAGCAATTAAAGCTGTTGTATGAGGAATTTTAAGTGCTCTACAACTTCATGCCAAACAAGAGCTAGTCAAGCACTGGAATTTATTTTTTGCAATTCTGTTCCACACAGAAACAGAGACAAATTTAAAGAAAAGATTTTTTCAAGCAAGGATTCAACCAATTACCAAAACATCTATTATAGTTTAAATACTAATATATGCTGAAAGAAAATCTGCATCAAAAAGGGACGTGCAAAGCATTATGATTGCTTCCTACCAGAACATTTCATTTTCAACTGAACCAGGGGGTTTTAATCACTTTTTGTTCTTTTGTTGGTAAAATGTAATTAATGGTAATGCTAATTGCACCCTAGCCACTTTGGGTGCAGCACATCCTGGGAACACTTTTGAAGGCCAGAACTGAATCTCAGCCCCAAAAGGAAATGATAGCTTTGTCACCCCTTACCTACAACCAGACCCAGCAGGACAGGTAGCAGAGAATACAGCTTTTGTACCAAGAGCTGATCATTAGGTCCCAGATAAAAAGTCTTCATTAAGTTACCAGGAAAACAAGACAGAGTAACAGAGAAAGCTACACATTTCATCAGGGTAAGAGTTACAAGATGTTCAAGAGGATAAACTTGGTTTTAAGTGCAACAGAAAATAAGGCAGATTTGGGGAACTGTCACCCCCAGCAACAATTGCACAGCTTGCATGGGTCTGACAAAAGGGTTGAAAATAATGATTTCCAAAAAACACACTCACTGGAGCAGAAGAAAATGTTACAATGAACAAAGCAAGTAAGCAAAGTTAAATAAGGTAAGTGAAGCCTGAGGTACAGTTTCAGACTGATCTGCTGTTCACATAAAGAATGCTCTAGTTGAAGATTAGGGGTGAGAAATAAGAAGTCATTAGCTCTTCTTCAAGGTTCATGATTCAAATCTGACAAAACACACACTTCAGTGTTTCCAAGCTTAAAGAAAATTCCAGCAGGGTCACAGAAGTCGCTATTTTTAGCTGGCTTAATCTCTGTGCACTCAAACACAGCTTTTGTACATGCACATATTTTGTTAGCACTTAAATAAAGAAAAAAAAAACCTCTGCTACCAAAAACTTAATCATCCACAAGTTTTGAAGATGCAAATGAGCTTTCCTCTTAATATTAGCTGCTTTTGAGTGAACAGCACTGAGAAACAGCCCATAGCTTTTCCAGCCAAAACTGCTACCGGAAAAAAAAACCCCAGGTCCTGGAAAATATTCAGTGACAAAACCAAGAAAGAAGAATGTGAGAAGTTACCAGCAATTAATTTCTTCAATAGGAAACAAACTCTTCCCACCCACAGTGTACCTATCAGTACAGCTGGGAATGTTCTGAAACCTGGAACATGCAGGCAGAGAAGAGCATTGGGAAGTGCCGGGCACTGGCAGCTGGAAGGAAAAGCAGCAGCCCCACAGCCCTGGCATTGCTGAGCCCTTTGACAAAAAGGAAATACATTAGAAATCAGTGGGCCTGCCTTGGTTCCTGGCTGGCTGCTCACTGCCAAGATGGTTTAGAGCTGGGGCTGCTAGAAGGGCAAAGCAAAGGGGGTCAGACAAAGGGGGTTGGTCCAGAAGACCTTCGGGGGTCCCTTCCAACCCAAATTATTTCTGGTGCAGAAACGGTGACATTTAATCCTTGTCTCTTAATTTTCTTGTAATGTACTTAAAAATATTTTGTTCATCCACGTTAGAAAGGTTTCAGCCACAGGATCAAGAATGACATGGCCCAGGCACTGCATCAACCACTGGAAAGATCAGTAAGAACATTTATAGTTGCACAAGACTCTTGCTACTCTTCAGTAACTCCTCTGTGTTGCTACACAGGCTCTATACAAGTCATTTACTCTCTGGGCCCTTGTTGTTAAATTCTTTGTTAATCCTGGTAAATTTGTCTGTTGATCTACTGTAATTTTAAGAGATTCAGAGACTGAATGTTCATACCAGCCAAACTCTTTTAATAGAATCAACTGGAGATACCATGTAAGCTTTTAATAATGTTGACAACTACTAAAATTCAGTTAGCTGAGCCAACAAGAAACCACTGAAACCTTACACATGTTCTCTCCTCATCAAGCACAGAACTTCATGTGGAGGCAGCAAATTTCCTGACTGCTTTCTTAAACACTACTGGATCAAATCAGACTGCACTGTGTGGCTGAACTCCCCTTCTTCCCCTGAAAATAGAGTCAACCTTCAGCATTCTTCCTGCTCAAACACATGCACACACACACACAGGCTGTTCAGCATACTGCTATTCCACAACAGTGCCAGCGTCCCAGAACTCTTTTTATCACCTTTAAGCAAGTTAGGAGAAGATTATGGCTTGGAGAAGCACCTTCTTTACTGAACATCAGTATCAGTGACAAATCCACAATACTGAGTTAATAGTTATTCCGAGCTGAAAACAGAAGTACTCGGCCAGTGTATATGCATTGGAAAAAATTAATCAGAATCAGTCAGAGTCTCTCCTTGTTAGTTTTCTGTAAGTGACAGAAATATTCTAGCAGTCATATTTCATAACCAGCCATCACTTCTCTTAAGGTACGCCCCAAGGAAACTTGATGTACATCCAAACTTCTGCAAGCTTGCTCCTTTCTGTTGGATGCATCCCTCATTCTCCCTAAGAGTGCAAATCATGTTCTGGAAAGGCTACAGCATGCCAGGGATTCTTAAAATAGAAAGGCTGTAGCTGGTGATACTGCAAATATAAATACAGCTATTGGTATAGCAGTGGGAGCAATAGCAGTGACATGGACCCAAGAGCAGCCCAGTGGCCAAAATCTGCTGGCAAACTGCCCATGGCTTCCCAAAATACAGGCAGGAGAAAAGGAACTGCCATTTAACAGTCTGAATGGGCATAATGTACATCAAATGAGTTGTGGCAAATTCACAGCACAATCTAACCCTTGGGCTCCAACGTTTCTAAATTTAGGTGTTTCAGTGCAGGAAGGGAGGCTGGAGAGCTACAAAAATGCTTTAGTAAGGTAGCAGAGCGAGCTGATTGCAGGTCTGTGTAATTTTGACCTTGCTGTGCAAAAAAAAAAAGCATTTGCAGTTGGCAGCTGGGGCATCGTGTCCAAGTGCCACTTTGGTATGAGCAGGGAAAAGCACAACCCTGGTAATTGTAATTGCAGCCTTTAGAGAAGGATACAAACACCAAAACAAGAACATGAAAGAAAAAAACGGACTGAGAAAGGCTTATCCACCAAACTAGCAAAGCTATGACCCTTAAGGTCTGCTTAAAAATATTAGCTGTCAAAGTTATCAAAGGGCACAACGAGTCAGAACTGTGGCCAAGTCTAATATAATAATGTCATGTTTATTTTTGTCCCTGACTCCAGACTAGGTGCTCCAGCTATATTTGTAGCATTTTTAAGGAAACACACACACACTGACTGAGCAGAGCAGCAGAGGGTGTATTAGATGATCTATTCCAGACAGCAGCCTTGCTGCAGCACCAGGTTAATAAGCAATTTCAGTCAACAGAAATACCAGAGCATATCTTGAGAAACACTTTTCTCCAAACATTCTAAAATGACTGTTTCTATTGGACCAAGGACAAACAATATTCCGTAGCTTTTAGAATAATTTAGTAAGCCTTGTTTGACAGACTAAAATAAAAATATTTCAAAAACTTCATCTAATAGGTGACTAAGCCTTCAGACATGTGAAGATCTGGCCAGTGGTCAGGGCCACTCAAACAGAGTCCATCTGGCAGTGTCACTCAAGGCACCAGACACTGCAGCACAGACATCTTGACACAGCAAGTCTTCCCAAAATTCTGAAGAAATGATCTCTCCAGTTTCTGCACAGTACAGAGCACTGGTGAGGACAGGGGAGACCCCACTGCCCCAGCACTTGCCTCTGATTTCAGCTGCATTGTCACTGACCAGAGCACAAGTCTTTATTTCTGTGCAGAAAACAGACAAGCCAGAAAATCCTACAGAAGCCCCCACTTCTCACATCCCCTCCCTGAGTCAGGCTTTGAACTTCAAGACAGAAAGCTGCCTGCCTGTCTCTATCCTCTCTTTTCCTCCTTCCAGCTTGGTGTTTCTTACCCCTCACCCCACAGTTAGGATGACAGGCTGCAGACACCACGAGCTGGACTCAGGCACCCACACAGGAAAGTCATTGTTTAAAGATCCTGGGCCAGAACTCCGAGACTCAAAGGAGATGGCTCAGACCACCCTTGGTCAATCTCAACAGCACTCAGTACAGCTCCTCTGCCTTGCCTAAATATAAAGAAAACCAGGACAGATGACTGCAGGATGCATCCACAAAGGACTTGTTAAGAGCAGCTGATGAACAAACACGTTCAACCGAGACATCAGAAGTTATATTCTTATAATAACAAAAAGTGATGTGCTCACAGCCACAACGACCACAGGGCACGAGCAACTCAAGAGTTTGCAAGGAGACTGCTTCAGTGGATCAACAGCAACACTTGGAGGGGAAAGCACAAGCTTTTAGCAGACAAATTCTTCAGTAGGCTTCCCAGTGCTCACAGCACTCACAACACCACCAGGCTCCAAAATACACCTTTTTGGTTTGGGTATTTCTCACACAAGACAGAAGCAGGGCACTGGACAAAGCAATTTCTCTCCTGTGAGCTCTGCACGGTTATATTCAACTTCCAGCATCTACAATCTCACATGATTAAGGAAAACTACCAAACGATCAGAAAACACTTTGCTTGAGGACTGACCAAATCTAAAATACCATGAAGTGCATTGCTGTTCCAGTAACATGTCAACATATGGATCATCTTTAGCCACACAGAGTTTTTTCACATGCTACTGGTTGCATAAACCAAGAAAAATGCTGCTATTGTGGAACAACTGAGATGTTTCTATGGTTAAGTTCATAAGGCATTAATTGATTCATTTCCACTGCATTTTTCAGGAGCTCAGTTCTTGGATGCAAAACCGACTCTGCTTAAATTCTATTATTTTTGGGGATGGAGGGGGTGGGTGGACAGGAAATAATAATTTAAGAACAGAATAGAAAAATGCAATCAAGCCTCAGCTTCCAATTCAGTTTTCCTTTGCTGTATGATGGGAACATGCAAATTCAAGGCTGAATTTCTCCTCTTCCATGCCAGAAGCACAGCAAGGCTTTAACATCACTGGCATCAAGCAGTACAGCACCATGCTAAATCCTGCTTATCCCACTTCTAGCCACAGAAGCAAACAGTTCTGAGCAAACAGGCAAAAATAAATCACAGGGAGATGACAGCTACAAAGCACACATTATGGTTAGTTTGGGTCATGGACATAAGGATTAATGGATAGCAAACAGAGGATAAAAGAAAGAAAAGGGACAGAGAGGTCAGAATCACTTGTCACCCTACCCTGGGCACAAAACAAACTCATATCCTGCCACAAGTGCTTGTTCTCCCATCCTAGGCTGGTCTCAAAAGTGGACAGTGAGCAAAATCCTTACAATTTCCACTTGTTAACAAGAAGTTGTTAATACAGAAAGCAGCCTCTCTTTGTCCTGCAAGCTGATTTTGTAACTATAACTACCATTCTTTGTTTCTATATTATTTTCCCATCCTTTGCACCCCAAATTAAGGAAGTTCATAAAACAGGAGTTGTGGGGATCATCCTTGGGTTTGTGCTGTACAAAACACTATACAGTGGAGAGGTACAGCTGGGATTTCTTTATACTGTGAAAACACAACTAATCAAGATCTGGCTGTTAGTCATGAAGCCACAGAAATTTCACTTCTTCAACAGTACAAGGAGAAGACAGAGAATAAAGCGAAAAGAAGAAAATCTAGTACAAAAGGAACAATGCAGTGCAAGAGGCCTTCTCCTTCAGGAGAAAAGGGCACAGGAAAACGTAAGAAATAAAGAGATGCAGAGAAGAAGCTGCCAGGACACAGTTGGTGTGTGAGGAACAATCCCACAGGATGTGCCACAGGTGGGGTCTGTAGCATCAGCAGCACGAGAAAGGCAGGAGACAGGGCAGGTGAGGCAAGAGGCAAAGAAAGACAGGGCCAGAAAATCATGGAGAGCACAACAGAGTATCACTGCAGTAAAGACGGAAGAATATTTGTCAGGGTGTATGTAGAGACAGATGGGACAAGAGATGAATATTTACAGGCCCAGGAAGAACTTAACTATCAGATCTTAAAAAAATTTGTGAAGTAATGTAAAGAAAATAAGCATTAAAGAACTGAGAATAAAGACAAGAAACCCCAAAGGCTTTTGGTTTTGTTCTGTTTAAGGAAAGGACAAGTGTTGTGTAACAAAATCTAAATGGCAGCTGCACCCAGTGAGCCAGTCAGAGTTCACTCTCCGTGCATGGGACCATGAGAAGAGCACTTCCCAGCCCCAGCCACGAGCAGACAGCACAGGAACTTTTCTTCCCAGGAACCCAAAGGATGAAAAGCAGCCTGCTGTTGCTGTTATTGTCTGCCAGGTCTCTCCAACTCAAAGCTCCAGCAATGACAATTGAGCTATCCCTACCTGTCAAAGATAACCACTGCCAGTAGCTTAAGGCCATGATTACCAGTAATTGCAACTAATCCAGGTCTGGCTGCATGGAGGGAAAGGTTGTTCATGTTCTGAAATATTTTGCAATAAACTCTTATTTTACTAACTCAGAGGAGAGTTTTACTTGATAGCACTAACATCAGATGAAATAACTACAGGACCTGGAGAGGACAAGGATTCTGTTCCTCACTGCTGCTCATCTCCATCACCTGAGGGCTAAGCTGCTCCCTTCTCTCTTTCTATTTCCCCATTTGCAAAGCAGGAATGATGATAAAGGCCTCTTCTATAAGGCATTTTTTGAATTAGAAAACACAGCCACTGTTGTCCAAGCGCAAACAATGGTCCCTGTTCTAAAGGAAGTGGAGAGGGGCCAAATGCTTGGCTGTACAATCCAGGCAGAGCTGCACCGAGGGAGAGCAGTCTGGCAGAAGATACATGGAAGGCCCAGAGATGCTCAGCAGCACTGGCAGTGAGGGCAGGAAACACCCCCCTCTCCCTGACTGCTCTTCCCCCTTCCTCCCTGCACCACCCAGCACAACACTCCACACACACACACACACACAACCTTGCACTGCTCGAGCAGCTCAGCACTGACCCTGGCTCAAGCTCCAGACACAACTATAAAGATAATTACAAAAAATGCTGGGATGCTGGAAAATTTGCTTTCATATTCCCAGCGTGTTCCTTTTTGCCTCTGCAGTTTTCTTCTGACGCCTCTGCCCAGATGCGAACCGAAACTGGTTAAGTAACAGTGCAGTTCACCCTTGATGATGCAGAGTTTCTAATGAGGGACTTCCCAAGAAAATAATACCCAGACTTTGAGTAATAATTATTCATACATGTTATAAATAAACACAGCTCCTAATACTTTTAATTAGATGGTTTCCACCGACAAGTTATGCTCCCTTTAAATATTTACGTTGTGAAAAGGAACCATACAGCATTTATCCAGTGATGGAGGAATTCAAGGGTGGACTTGTGTCAAAATGGACTTACTGGAGACCCTACTACAGCTTTCTCTTTCTGACTAGGTAAAAAACTGATGAGGACCAAAAGCATTAATATACTCTATGGTACACATTTGAACAAAATTAATTGTTTAAATGGGTAAGGTTTGCCCATCTGCATTAAAAGTTACGATAACATTTAAAATTATTAAACAAAGCAGCTGCTGAATGACTTGTGTCTGCAATTCCTGACAGCATCCTGTACTCAGAGGCTTCTATTTTGCCACATTCCCTTGATCACATTGGGTATTTTACCCACTGACCCACTACCTGAAAACAGTTTATTTATCAGTCACAAAACCTAAAGCTCTGTCTATATTTCCCCCTCCATATTAGCATATCAGGGGGGTTATGCATATTCACTCACACATACACCAAATCTCTATCTGCCACTTAATTACTTGTTTGCACTGCCACAGCACACAGGAGCAGTCAACACCAATCAGCATCTTGTACAAACAGCACCACACAAATAGCAAACATGACCACTCATGTCCTGAAAAACTTTAATTATAGAAGACAGACAACATAAGAAACATGAGGGGAGACAGAAGAGTGCCAGGAGACAGCAGCAGTCCTTACAATAGATGCTAGCCAAAGGGTTTGTTTGTCTTTTTTAATAATGATAAAAAAGCCCCAATCACTTCCTACTGTGGATCTCTTCTTCCCTTTGAAGGAAGGAGAAATACCTTTTCCATATGAAATGGTCAACTCATTTTGATGCAACAAGGCCAACACAAAGTTTTACTTGAAACAGCATTGTAGCTGGGATTCCTCCCTCCCCAGGTGCTGCTCTGATGATCCTTCCCCTTCATTTTCTTTGCATGAAGTTGATTTTATGCCATGCTGCCACAGAAGTGTTGCAGCAGAAAGCCTCTCAAGATGATCTTTACCCGCCAATTTATCCCCTGCACTGCAAGCTGAAGACTTCATAGGAAAGCATGGAAGACAGAAGGCAAAAAATAAGCTAACAATTCTCTTTCTATTAAGAGCACCTTGTTAAACAACAATCCAAAGAAACTGGAGATGGGAGAGAAAAAGACCATGAGGAAAGAAAAGCAGGTAAGCAGATTCAGCCAGACACCTGCTGCAAAAGCTCTCTGAGATGACTCACCCCGTGTTCTGCTCCCCTCTCCAACTTAGCTCAACACTGGATCAGAGGGATGTGCTACACATCAGGAAAAAAAGGGTGGAGTTGACAGAACATTTCCTGGGCAATCACAGGAGCAATAAGCAGCCTGTTTGTCCACCCGCTGCAATTACAGGAACATCAACACTGCTCAAACACACTCAGCACCACGCCAGAGAGCCCTGAGAACTGCTCCATCAGCCTCAGCTGCCCGAGTGCAAGAGGCTGGATGGAATCTGTCCCTGGGATAGCAAGCTCCAGAGTACAGGGCATCCACTGGGAACAGTGCAGAGGCTCCTGTGTGCCACCAAGAGCTGTAAAAACATGACACCCACTCCCTGCCATCTCAACTTACAGCACAGTTCCCTAATAAAACCATTTTAAACGGCTCACAAAGATAACAATCATGGAACACAATCTGTTGGACACAGCAAAAGCTTTGGGAAGGCGAAGCACATGTGCTGTAACACAAGACAAATCTGCAACAGTGACTTCCAAGGTGGGAAGGGAGAAGATGAAGAACAGGTAGGAAATTATGGCAACCAGTTCACTTTACTAACAGACAAAACCAGCTCCACGCTGCAATGGCAAGTTTGGGAAGAAAGGGATGGGCAGCATCCTGGGGACAGAAGATGGACACGGAAGGATAAGGAAAGTTCTCACAGCTAAAGATACATTTGACATACTTAATTTCAAGCCAGAAAGAATGAGCAAGAGACAGGTTCTAAAGGCTTTGAGCTCCTCTTTGTGCTGCATAAAAGACCTAAGGATCTTGTAGGGATGCAGTCCCACTTATTCCATCAGAAGGGCCAAAGGCACACACACAACAAAGACAGGGACTGAAGCCAGAGAGAGGAGATTAAGCAGAAACTCACCTTGACATCAGCTCCCAGCCAGCTGCTGACGCCTGCCCTAGAAACCCTCCTGAAAAAGCTCCCTCCAGGCCCCAATGTCTCACGCTCCCCTGCTGTCTTGTCCCCGTGGAACAGGACTCCCAATACCCCATCACCTCCCCTCACACATCCAGCCAGTACCTGCACATCCTGTGCTATTCATCTTTCTCATCTTCTCTTCATCCTCATAGCAGAGCTATTACCTACAACGCTCCTAATCACAGTTAATTGGGTGTCTGCTATATGGAAGAGATCCATAATCTTCAAAGCATCTCCCAAACAAACTGGAGCAGAAGAGATTTCCCCCTCTGCTCAAGGCATTTGGCAAGAGCACAGCAGCAGACATTACACCAAGTAGCCTTTTTGTTTCCACTCCCTGAGTCACAACCCCTATGCATCAAAGATTGATTTCACACCTATCTGGGATGAATGAGCTTTCCTAAACGTTTATGACATGCTTAAGGAAAAAAAAAAAAAGGCAGCAAGGGGAAGGTATGACTCACCAAGTATTTGCTAATCTATAGCTGATCTGCAGAAGTTATTACATCTGTATCATGTTTCAGAAATAAACGTGAAGATTTCAACACTTATCTGAGACCTACAGCACAGCACTCTAGGGGTATGGGTTACCACAGCTGCTGGATGGACAAACCACACACAGTAGCCTTCTCCAGGGGACATAAAAATACCAAGGTACACAGGTCAGTCAGAAATAAAAAGCTTCCTTAAAATTACATACTCATAGATTCAAGCCTTTTTTCTTGAACTCTGCTGTAATACCTAGTCCCTTCTATTAGTGCAAATGGCAGCACAGACTCAGCAGATTCAAGTTTATTTTATTTCTTTTTAACCAACAAAATTCTTCTCAGCTTTCCAGAAGGACCATGCTGTCTCTTCCCATCCTCAGAGGTATTTGGCACAAGAAGAGGCAACGCCTGTACCAGAGCTGAACAGATAAACTGTCTCTCTTGGCTGGCTGAATCACCGTCTTAAATTAAGCACAAGAACACGGAAAATCCCAAGCTTTCCTTTGCCTCCCCATATTCCTACTCCCTATTTCAAGGGGAAAGTCCTACACAACTTCAAGAATCAGTTTTGCCCCCAGGTACAGGCAAGTAAAGTACATGACAGCAGGCTCCAGATTCCTTGGCCCAGCTTTTTTTTCCTTCTCCCAACAGCAGATCCCAAAGTTACTTTTAGGAGATGATTCCATGCAGAATCCAGCCACACAGGTGGTCTTTATGCAAGGAAAGGAACTGTAACACGAAGAACCAGGCTTGGAGAAGTAGTTCCTTGCTTAAGGAATCCTGCAAATACCCCAGCATAGATTTTTGCACCACAAAATGTTGAAGCCTGCAAAAGCTGAGCAGAAAGAAACGCCACTTATGGAAAAAGCTTTAAATTGATGAAAAATCCATTTTTCATTGAAAGCACCGGGGTGGGGAAGGGACAACTCCCAGGGAGGTTGGATCTACCACAGCTGGTGGTGCCAACAAACTGAACTCTGAGATAGGAAGATGAGAATCGACACTACAGACCACACCATCATTTAATCCCAGCAGCCTTCACAACAGCTATTGTCAAGTTCCATTTTAAAAAGTACAAAACCCAGTTATCAGGAAATCTTATCCCCTGCTATTCCCAAAGCACAGAGCTGTGTCCACTCTAGCAGATGCTTGCTTGCCTCAGAGTCACCCAAGCACATCCAACTCTGCCAATCCCTCAGCAACAACCCAACAGCAGTGACACTCACAGGACACAGGTAAAGGGTTCCCTCTCCCAAGCCACACACATTATTCCACACACTTTCGCAGAAACTCTTGTTTTTTTCTCCCTTAATCATCCAAAGATTTAGGACTGTGCTGTCCCACATACAAGAAACAACTCAATCTTAACGACAAAACTTAAAACGTGCATAAAAATAGAGATGTAAAACCTCAACACCAACATTTCTCTGAAATTATATCCATTGATAAGTTACTGGACATCAAAGCAGACAGAAGACAAATAATTCTGGCAGTGTTCACACCTGATGCAGAACCTCCATGTTCCACTGCCACCTGTCAGATGTGATGGGACACAGAAAGGACATCATGGCAAATCAAGTCATGTCCCTTAACCTCCACCAGAACGAGGTGGGTTTTCTGTTTGGCTGGGGGTTTTCTTGTTTTTGCTGGTTGGTTTTAGGGTTTTTTGATACTGTCCCCCATTTTTTCCCCTTTACTTCAGCAGACCCAAAGCCTTTTTGCTAGTTTTGACACTTTCTTTTCCCCAGCCATATTTTTACTGCGTGTGGGCACTTGAATTCTCTTTGATTACAAAAGAATTAAGCACTCAACTACCTTAAAAACCGTGTTTCTTTTCAGTATGTTGTTCCTATTGTATTCCTTTTATGTTCCCCTTCAATGGCTACTAACATACCAAGCCCAGGTCTTTGTTTTTTTTAAATGAAGCAGATCTCCTGACAGCACTGGCAACAGAAGCATTGCTTGAACAGAGGAACCAACAGTTACTCCTAACAGTGCATGGTAATGAATGAGACAATCCCCATTAACCCTGGCTAATAACCACAGTTTCACACCCCACAAAAGTCCTGCTGCTTGGCAAAAGAGGAACAGGCAACCTTCAATTAACAATTCATTTCTTGTTTAAATATAGTTTCCTGAGCTTACTGGTCACCAAATCCCGTTTCCCTAACTCATGACAGCGTATTATTTTAGTGAGAAAACTCCAAGAGTTCAGCATTCATTCAAATAAAATCTGAAATTTACTTCAGGTTTTCTTATGGGCTTAATGTCACTAGGGAGGAGTCTGCATCTTTTGCCAAGACATTAAATCTGCCTCCCCACCAGGTGAATTCTCACTGGCTAACAGCTGGAAAAGAGCTGGATGAATGACACACACGAATCCGACAACTGAAAATAAGCAGATTGATCTGTTATTCCCATTCTTGCCAGCAAGTGTTGCTGTTTACCAAGGGAAAGCAAGAATGGGGGGGGAAAACCACAAGAAAAAGAAAAAAAGTATTGCTAAATTTTCTTATTGTGTTTGTACCCAAATCTTTCCATGCAGAATTCTGATTCATCACTTGAAACTCAATGTGGCTTCAGAAGAACGTGCTTTCAATAGCTCCTGAAAGCAGAAAGCTTGCACACTATTTTCTGAAAAAAAAAAAAAAAA
>VZTZ01031704.1:442476-465600 GCA_013400955.1 Drymodes brunneopygia
AAAGAATATGCATATGATCTTCTGCAGTGTTGATAAGCACATAGCAAATGCCCAGGGAGAAAATTTGTGTGGGGAGATAACTGCAGAAACTATTCTTAGTAACAGAGTTCTGCATCTGTTAAACCAACTCCGTTTGGCACTGCGCTGAAAATTTATATTCACAAACACGTGTTCCAAATGTTGTGAAAAAGATACTATTTTAAATCCTGGTTTATGTAACCTGAAACATCTCTGGGAGCTCATGGAGATGTTTTCACTGCGCACCAAGGAGGAGCAGAGCCTGGTGGTCCCCAGCACAGAGGGGACTCAAACAAGAGCCAGGGGTGTGAGGGCAGCAGAAGCCCTCGAGTTAAAACCACAGTAAAAGGCAGAGCAAAGCCCCACCACCCACAGAAACAGGTTATACAATCCCAGGCCTAAACGTGGATGAAAACTAAGGCTTTAAAACTGGGGTTTTGCTGTTTAAACCGCTGTCACTCAGCACAGGGAACTGATCTTTAGCAAAACATTTAAGCAAATCCTCAGTGTCCAGTACACCATGACATTCCATTTTCTGATCATGCAGCGACACAGGATTCCCAGGCAAGCAATAAAGCCCTTAAGAGGCCTGCAGATGAAAATAATAAAGTGCAAGCATCGTGTGTGACAGTGAATAAGACAGGAACTTCATCTGAAGACAACGAAGCATTAGATCCCCAGTTTTATAGACAACTTTATTGATCAAACTTCAGTGCTTGTTTTAGTCATCTTATTTCACTCTGCAAACTACTTTTGGTAGGGGAAAAGTTCACTACAGACTTTTTATTCCCTCCTATCATCAGCCATTTTTCTCAGTCCTCCCATTTTAGTTTTGGACACTCTGAGAAGCTGGGTAAGGTTCCTTTCTCCCCAGCACATCAACAGTGCCTCCAAATGTAGACTAAGCAGAAACCATGGCAAAGTACTCATTTTCAGTAACTCCTTTGTGGTTGTGTCTCTGAGTACCAAACAGAACTGGACCCCTGCATGCAGCTGTAAATAATTGCTGTCAAATGGAGTAAGAGCATTCACCTCTAAACCTGTAGCTGAAATCTCATCAAATGGCTGAGTGTCACCTGAAGACCACTGTGACACCTTCCTGAAATTGTAAGTGAACATATGAGAGACTCAAGGTCTGAAAGATTTTGGAGAAAGAAAGAAAAAAAAATGAAGCCTGAAAGTTGCAGGGACTCCACCAAAACTGTCTTTTACTCAGTTAAACAGCCAAAAGAAGTTTTAGATTGTACCACCACACAGACTTGCTCATAACCCCTTCCTCCTGGCTCTCAGGGGTCATATTCTGGTCCCCATTTCGAAAAGCAGCCTCCCCCTTTAACCACCTTCTATCAAAATACTTTTTCTTAGAGCTGAAGGTACAGACAGGCCCTACAGTAGTCGCAGAGAAGGTATTTTTTCCTGCTAAGCCATCCTCATGGCAACAGCCAGAAATACCCTTCAGTAACCCCTACGTGTCAACAAGCTCCATTCCAGCCCAGGCTGTTTGGTATAGCAGCTCTTTCACAAGTCTCTGGTGGGACTGTAAATTCTGGCAGTGTCAAATACATTTCCTTTTATTACAAAACCATTTTGAAGCCATCAGAAAGATTTCTCATTTGTAAACTAGCACTTCTATATTTAGGATGTTACTTGGATTACAGATTTATTTTTTTTCTTCCTGACACTGCAGAAATGGAGGAAAGTAAAAGGCAGGAACACTACCAGAGCCGAGCAGGCAACTTTTCAAATACTGGAAAAGGGTTTAAGTTCTTGGAGAAGGGGACTGCTCCTCTGGATTTGAAGGAAAGGCCCAATTCCCAACTTCCAGATGAAACACTCTCCCTGATTTCACCCCTCTGTAAAATGGAAACTCTTCCTCTGGCCAGGCTCACCTGCAGACAGGTCTGCTTCAGAAACAAAGGGTCAAGGTGTTACAGGGATGTGGGGTGAAAAAGCAAAGATTCATTGAGTACCCAGTCAAGAGAGGACCATTCACTTCCATAACTCCCTATTTTTTCCCTGCTGAAAGCACAAACACAACCTGGTGACCCCTCAGCCAAACCAAGGGAAGCAGATCCCCCCTCACAAGGCATCTGCTCCCCGGAGACAGGAGCCTTTTAGAGGCACTGGGCTAAGTTGTGTTAACATGTACACAGAAGTACATCATGATATGGACTTTGTGAGTCAAATAAAATATGACAAATAAACAGTTGATGAAAGCACAGATTTCAGTTTTTCAACTGAACTAAGACACGGGGAGAACAAACAAGTCTCCTGTGCATGCAAAGATGAACACAGAACACAGCTTGGCATGAGAGACTGCTATGTAAATTCTAAATCAAACTAACAAACACAACTGACAGGATAATGACTGATACCCCATGTAAAGCACAACTCTTTCTGATGGACTTGGGAGATTTTGGTGTCTTGGACTGGATTCTCCCAACTCAGATGAGTTTGTTTTCATCAATTCTGGAATAACCGGCTCAATTCCCCTCTCAGAGTAAAGTATATCCAAGATTTTGATTCCTTGACTAAAACCTGCTCTGCTGCTAAAACTAACACCAAGGCCTACCCAAACGGCTCAGCACAAATAAACTGGGGGAGGGCTGCATACATTACTTCCCAGATCTCTGGATAGACTTTTTTTGGGGGAGGAAGGCACTGTTCCAATAGTTTCTTAAAATTACGGCAGCAGAACAGAGTGTGAAGCTGGGTGGCAAGGAGCTGCCAACACATCAAGCACTTGCAATGATTCATTAGTCCACACTTTGAGGAGTTGTTCCTGGGTTTGAAACAACAAGGGAAGGAAGGAACGAGACACCCAACCTGCCAGAGCTCGGCTGAGTGGTACCAGACCCCAGGTGCTGGGCAAGTGCATGGCAGGGGCAGAGTCACACCCTGTACTGGTCACACCCTGTCTCCAGTGGGAAAGGACACAAGCCCAGCTACTCTCTGTGCTCTGCTCCCCCATCCAGCATTCACAGTCACAAACTGAGGCACAGACCAACCCCAGTCCAGCTGCCTTCAGTGTCTGGTTTGTCCATGAAACTGCCCAACCTTTCTGAGCCTTCCAGTACAATCTACCTCCACAGCCTCCCAAGCAACCAAATCCATGTGTTAACTACCTGCTTAAGCTTGTTACTTTCCCTACAAACCTGTATTATTTAATTTAACAGGTTTACATTTATTTTAATCCAGGTAGGTATGGAAAAGTGGTTCGCATCTTCAAGTCATATATGTTAGCTGGTAAAAGAAAGAATAAACCAAGAGAACAGCCATTGGCAAGGGACCACTTTAATGGTTCAACATTTGTATTCAATCACCATCTAATGTCTCTGCCTGTGTATTTTCTTTGAATGAAAACATTACCATAATTTCCTATTTATTGAACCCTAATCTCTGTCTGTTTTTCCTATTAAAGCTTTTTCCAGGCTTCCATCCTGCCTCTCCCCAGAGAAAGGGTCTTTGAAAAGTTTTTATCAAATGTAATGTGTAATTTAGCCTGCTCCAGCTATTTCCAGATGGCCTCCAGTGTGCTGAAGTTATGCACTCACCATTTTCCAATGGAGAAGAAATAAATGGAAGCAAGACAGGATTTCCAAAGCAAGAACCTTGCAAGTGCCTCAGGAATTACAATACTTCATTTCTTCTAATAAAATCACATGGAATTGGATCTAGAGATACCAAACTGACTATGACTTCACCCTTGTCTCCAACCCAAACAGCCTTTTCATGGAAAGAGAGCCACAGCACATGCAGGTATTCAGACTGCTGGAACACCTTACTGGAATCTCTTGCCTGAAAATCCAGCCATTAACATATGGAAGAACTGGAGCAAGCGCTTCTATTTTTATCGTGCACCATCTTTTCTGAGTTATAATGTTTTCTGCATTAAAGGTATTTGGCAGAAGTCAAAAAAAGACAGAAAATTGTGAATTAGGATCAAGAATTACAGCACAGAGTTTAGCCTGGCCTTCAGTATGATGGTACTGTTTTGTCTGTAGAATCCTCATTCAAGTCTTGGGCTGCACAGTACAAATATTCCTGCAAAAGGAGCTCCTGAATAGCATTATCAGGCAGCTCTTAAAGGAGGGGAATGGGGAGATAAATGTGTCTTCATGCTCCTGTCTAATGCCAGAAGCATCAGTAAAGCAAATATTCTTCTGCTTTCATTACAACAGGTTTTGTCACTTCACCACAGGCATTACTTCCCTGGCATGCCACACCTTCCCTGAGACCCTACACGTGTCCAAGGCCCCGCTGCCATCAATCTCTGGGCTGTAATGAAACACCATAAATTCCCAAAGGGACAGGGCTGGGATACAGAGCCCCAGGTTCTTGATGCTTGAGAAGGAAAGCTGGAAGCTGATCACCACCAATGCCACATTTCTCCAACAACACCTGATCAGTGCTTTATCCCACCTACAAAGGAAGATCCTCAGAGGTACCTCCAAGTGTGTCTGCCCCAACCAAGTCCATCAAGAGCTCTCTTCTGGGCAGGACACAGAGCAGAGTTCTGCCAGCAGAGAGGCAGTGGGTGCGCTAGGACTCCATCCCATCACGCTGACAGCTCTGCCTCATTGTTTCCCCCTGCAGCCATCTGCTTCTCGTGTCTTGTTCTCAGATGGCAGAGCTGCTGTGAAGCAGCCCACCACCTCCCCTCATGCTCACACTGCACCTACCAGCAGCACGGGATGCTGCGTCCCGAGCAGGGACCCAAAGTGCTACAGTGGAATAAGTCATAACACAAGGAACAAAAGCTGTTTACAGAAGATGGTTTGGTTGGAGCTTCCCAGATACACTGCTGACAAAATAATGTCACGTTCCATCACCATTTCCCTGATGTGTGTCAACAATAGAGGAGCCCTCTTTAACCAGTACAGCTGAAAGCACCATGTATCAAAGTTGTAGGTCTACATTCAAAGCTGCTGAGGAGAAACAAGGTTTATATTCTGATTAATTGTTCAGGATGAAAATATGGGCTCTGACATAATGTAATAGCTATTTTGGCACAACTTTTGAGAAGCATGAGTAAGCAGCCTCTCCTAATTGATGTGCAGATCCTGGAGTGGGTAGTAACTGCATAATAGCTTCATGTTGTCTTCTGAAAGTTAACACAGATGTGAACCCTGTCAAACTAGTCCACAGTTACCAGCAGCAGCTACTCACTGGAAGAATTTAACCCCATTTCATTCTTTATCTGCATCTTCTGTCTTCCATGGAAAATGGATTAAGACAAGACAACTTGGCCATCACAGCCTCAGTCAACACAAATGGTTCCAGGCCTCTGTGGTGTCAGGAGGACTCCAGCAGTCCATCAGAATCCCTTGGCTAAACAAGTTACCATCCAGCAGCAGAGCAGACAGAGCAGCCACGTGTGCTGTTAGACAACAGCCAACGTGTTCTAAGACAGTTTAGCTCAGTCTGTAGTCAGAGGGGTTAGTGTTAACCTGCATTACGTGGTATTTGCTATGAACCAGGACTTTGCACACAGATAACTCTTGCTGTCAAGCTGACAGCAGTAAATTATTACACAGAATTAACTAAACTATGCTTGAGCTGTAAGATGATTAGCCTGGTGAGCCTGTATTTTTGGGTCATGGTTCCTATGGAGTAAGCATACAGCTCAAGGAGAGAGCCCTGGCAGGTTAGCAGACCACTGGCATATGCTTCTTCTTCATTTCAGAAATTGAGTATGCCAAGAAACAGGCACAAAACCCTCAAACTGGTAAAGGTGTCACTGGCTGTAAGCGTGGTACTTGTCACACTTTCTATTGGAATGCTGGTTTTTAGATAGCAAAATTCAACCACATAGAAAGAAACAACCATAGGCCAGCAACCATGCAACTCACACATGATTTCTACCGTGTTTTTAGAAGGTCAGCAACATGATTTTAAGTTCCATCTAAGCCAGCATAACTGCAAGCTGCCACAGCAGGAGGAGTCTGGCCCACAGTCTGGTTCTCGACCCCTCCCTCAGGTTGGGTCTTGTAACTGTGTGGCCGTAGCACAAGTCAGCTCTGTCAGCAGATGGAAAACTTTTTATTTTTGAGCATGTGTGGTCCCTTCCCATTGAATTAGAGAGATAAACCAACTCTCCTTACAGCCATTTAGCAGCCCAGATCCTTCTCAGGACTGGGCACAGCCATACCTTGCACAGATCAGGTATAGCACAAAGCCACACCCACGTAGTGCAGAGTCCTTCTGACACTCACACAGTGAACTTTTACCCCACATTACTGCCCTGAAAATCAAGCAGCTAAGTAAGTGATAAGAAGCTATTTTTTACCTTAAATCACTCAAATGATAGCAAAGACAAAGCCTCTGATTTCACATACTTAAGTTAGAGAGGAGATGGTTGGAAAAACACTGAGCCTTCTGCATCTTCACCTTCAACATTTTCTGAAGTGGACAATGACAAAGAATTGGTAAAAAGTGCACCTTTATGTGAGAATGCACATTACAGGGCAAAAGCATGACAGACAGCGTTGCTCTGCAAATGCTCGTGCTCTGAACTGGAGCTGTTACAGTCTCTGGTTCCCAGACCAAAAAGAGATGTGTAATCAGCATTTTGTGCATGCAACGTCCATTCTAAAAGGGGAAACCTGCGCTTTATCCTTGCAGTCATCTACAGCTCCTGAGCAGCAGAAACTGGAGCAGTTTTCCAAACTGTCTGAGGGTCTGTACCTTATATCCAAAGGCAACTCAGCCTGTACAAACTGGTGTGATGCCAGCAGCCCAGTCCTGAAAAGCACAGGACTTTACCAGCTGGCACATACTCCACACATACGTGCAATAAACTGACACTTGCTGCGGAAAATTAAACACATCTGTACTCGGGGCTGGGAGCAGTTAAACAGTCCCCTTGCCAGAGGAGCTGGGGACTTCTCTTTATAACACTAATGGCTGTGGTGGGATGTAAAATCCAGGCACAGCAGCATGAAGAGCTCTACCAACTAAATCACAAAAACCAGGCCAATTTTTGGGAAGCAACTCTGCTGCCTCCAGGTGTAATTCTCCTTCATGTACCACCTTCTGCACCTCTCTCCAACAATAAACTCTGCAGAATATGCTGGAGTTGGGGTTCCATTAGAACAGAAAAGGGGATCTTCATCTTTACACACCTCTCCCAGCCCCTGCAAATGCCTCACACCTTTTGGTAGCTGCACAGTCACAGCCATCCCATGGCCAGGTTTCAGAAAAAGCTGTACAATGAACCTCAGTGCGACAAAAACTCAGTGTGCAACATGACAAATACCAGCTCCCTTACTAACTCCCAGATTAATTCAGAACATCTCAACCTTTCAAGTGCAGAGGCAAGACTGTGCCTTTAACACACTTCTCATTAAGAACTCAGCTCCTAGCACAGCTCCCTGTAAACTGCATATAATCAAATTTCTGCACTACCCTGTTTCGGTTTCTCATTACTGCATATCTTTCATGTTTTAATTCACATGACATTAGATTTGCTGCACTAAATGAGCACCTTCTGAACTCCAGAATAAAATGGAGGTTAATTACTAAACCAGATTTTTAAGTGAGAGTAAAACTCTATTAACGCCTAAAGCAATGCTAAATTTGACAACTTAATTGAAGTTAAGCATTGCAGAGTTAAACTGCCCCAACAGCTTTACTCAAGCTGCAGCTCACACATTAAGACCTCCCAGGATCCCACATTTCACCCAGACAACAGAGGACAACACTCCTGATCCAGAATCCTGCATTTTCAGTGAGCCACTCAAGTGGCATTTTGTGATGGCCTTGTAAGTAGATGCCCAGACCTCTCTCCTCTCCTGTCTTGTCCACACCACTGAGCCTTGGGATAAACGAGCAAAAATGAAAAGCAATGAGTAAAAAGAGCTCTCACTTCATGGATTACAGGTAGAGGCAAAAACTGCTATCAACATCTGCCAACATTCAGCATTCACATGGTGGTAATTCTGTCACCAAAGCACTCAACAGCTAACCATGCCATAAGTACCATCCACAGTCACCCTAATTTACACAAGAAAAAGCCCAAAAGGATTGCATAAATGCTAGTATTATCCTCATCTAAAATCATGAAGTAGGAAGGACCACTGAGTCTACAGGGTCTCTGGTTCCTTTGGAGCTTCTAGACGGCATTAAGAAATCTTATCTCTTCCCCAAAAAATGCTGCTTTGGGAAATCACCCGTAACTTTCTGCTTATTTCTCAACAGTTATTGGAAATGCAAAAGGAACGAAGTCTGGAACAGTAAACACGGCTTATTTTCTATACTTGATGTTTTGCTATTGCCAGTCAACCCCAATTATCCAAACATGTCAGAGCCTGAGAATACAGAGAAATGAAGGCAGCCCCAGCAAACACAGACTGGAGATTGTACATGGTCACCTTGATGGCTGATTCCAAGTGAATCAAGTGAGCCTGCTGTGGCAGGGAATGGCACTGTACTCTTGCTTCTTACTCACAGTATCAATAAAGATTTTTATTTAATTGCTACACTTCATTTTACCCTGGAAGACATCTCTGAAATAAACTTTTCCAGTAATTCCAACAAAATTTTCTCCAGCATAAAGAACAGATTCTTCAAAATCTCCAGTTTGCTGGCCCTTGAAGCCGCCAAAAACAATCTGCACAAAACTGAAACATAGTCCTACAGAGTCAAGATAAGATCAGTCCCAACTGAAGATTAGATGCTCAATTCCATGAGATATGTATTTAATATAGCTTGGCCAAAGTGCATTGGATGCTGTCCTGATGAACAGAAACAGCTACAGGTTACAGAAAGTCACTTTGAGCACAGCTCACCGAGGAACCCATGCTAGAATTATCCCAGAGCAAGAAATGGCCAAAGTTCATGTTTACTATTTTAAAAGCAATTTCAACTCCAGTGTATGAATTCATAGCAGACAAGTTAGTGCTGGTGCATCAAAGAACAGGAATATTTTAGTCAACAGGCTGGTGGAATTATTATACATGTTGAACAGTCCAGATAACATCGCAAGCGATGAGCATCTGTCAAATGCTCTGCACAAACAACACCAAGGCACAGCTCTGCAGCACTGGACACCACCTCTGCTCTGAGGCTGACCTGCTCATTAAATGCAAGGTTATGTTGTAGGGTGCTTTGCATCCATCCACAATGGGCAATGGCAGAGCTAAAAACTAATCTGTGTCAAACAGGGCTGAATCAAAATGAGGAAGAAAACTTGTCAGCCCTTGAGTCACTACTGAAGGATGCAGAAGTTTTGCCCACCAGGTCTTTAGCTTGAGCTGTTCAACCCACTGTTTTTAGGGCAAAACCCAAGAGTTTAGGTAAGAAATGCAGCCCTTTGTTTTACTTCAAAGAGCAAAGCTGAGGGAGTGCAGCTTGGGGAGGAGATGTGCAGCCTCCTGCACAGTTCATCTTGTGTGCACTGTGACACAAAAATCAGGAAATTGTTTATGCATAACTCAAAAAATAACCCAAAACACACAAAATAAAAAGCTACACGCTTTTTTTTCACTGTGAGGGTCATCAATAGTGGATCATGCCATCCAGAGAAGTTGTGAAACCTCTGCCTTTGGAGATACTCAAAACCCAGCATGACCTGGCTCTGTGTAATGGGGCTGGCCAAGATGACCTGCAGAGGTGTCACCTCGGTGATTCTCTGAGTCTGTCTGGCCACTGGGAAAAGCTTCAGACTGCTGCAAATAACCATATCCCAAACTTTCAGATCCTGGCCATGTGACACCCAGCTTCAGACTTGACAACATTGTGGTTGGCTTTGAGAACAACCCAGTTTTGGATCCAGAAAGCTGTGGTCATATCCAGCTCCTTTTCCAGGGAAACCACACAAGCACTCGCTGTCACAGGAGGCAAACACACCCATGGGGGCTGAAGGAACTGTTCTGTGTGATAGAAGCATGTGCACATCTAAATACACATCTCAAGCATTAACATCAGGACATCAGAAACTAAATGGGCAGTTAAGTCTTTTGGGGGAAAAAAAAAAAAGTAAAAAAATAAAAGCCAGCTGATAGTGTTCATCCTCTGCTAAACAGACTATACCGAAATTCAGTTAATTCTGCATCTTGCGTTGAAAAGATTATGAATTTCTCTTTTTCTAGTGGGATTTTTCACTTTTCTAAGTAGTATTTCCATGAAAGTGGAACATATTAAAATCACAATGTCAGGCTCAAAAGTGCATCAGATTTAGGATCTTGCCATATGCTGAACACTCTCCTCCCAATCCAGCAACACAGATTTCAGCTCAAACCATGAGCTGAAACTGAAGCACAAATAGCCCTGAGCAGCACAGCTCACATGCTTAAGGCTTGGTGGATCCCTCCTGTGTTTGTTACAGGCCTGGGGCTGCAACAAGATGAAACCTACGAGTACAAAACCAATTGAATTATTTAGGATGCTGAAATAAAGACTACACAGAAGTGCTGTGCTGAACAAAGGTCTGATTGAGGCAGATCTTTAAACATATGCTTAACTTCAGCTGCCATTTAAGTCTGATCTCTTCCAAAGAAGCCTCATCCTGAACACTGGATGCTTTCTTAGCTCGCAGCTCCCACCACGTCAAGGATTTAAAGTACATTTAGGGGGGAGGACAGTCTATGCATGCATTTGCTCAGGAAGAATGCTTTTGGGAGACACTATATACCATTTTAATATTTCAATTACTTCTACAACCCCAAACAAGCCCAAATTGTTTCTAAAATTCCAGCACATAGACACCTCCCTGAATTTTAACTCGAAATCTCATCTTCTTCTAACAAGATGCCAGGAAACTGAAAAGAGCCTGTTCCCAAAAACTTCGATAAAATTCAGTTAAATTATCCAGATGGTTTTCATTCCATAGAAAATACTAAACCAGCAGTCTGCAAAGCATAGCATTTTCTAAATACACAAAATAAAGAGAAAACAATGCACAAGTGGAAAGTGCAAATGCTGAGCCCATTATATTTTTGTTCCAGCAGAAATGCAGCACAATCAATACAATCTTGCAGTTCTAGAGGACCCATCTTTCTGCTGCCAGAGGTGCTCTGCAGCTGTAAGCGCCACCAAATAAACTGCACACATTTCAACCACTTAATTTTTCCTGTGCTACATGTAGAAAGGAGGAACTGCATTCCCACCCACTTAAACTCCAAAACCCAGCGTTCTCTACAGCACAAGAAGCCAAAGAGCACCTGCTGAACAACCTATGTACTTTGAATGACTCTGTAAGCAGCCAAATTTAGCAAATTTGCTATTTTCTCCAAAGCACAGCCTGATTCTGTGGCTCTTGAATACAGGGGAGACTGTCTTAGATTAAATAGTGATTACAGATTTAGAATTTCAAGAGCTGTGAAAGTCCTTGCCACAGAAAATAAACCCACTGAGAAGAGATGGGGACAGATACTGCAATTTTCTGTGCTGTGCTATTTAATAAATCTCAATGCAAAGGAATTAAATTACAGATGGGGAAACAAGCATCTACATAATTATATGACAACACCTGAAATCACTCAAATCTACCATCAGCAGAATCAGAAAACTGATCAGCAAGAGATGAGCCACGGGGAAAAAAAAAATCTCTCTGCAGTTACAGATGGATATTCATCCCTTTTACATGGCATCTCATTAAAATGTTCCATGGCAACGGGGCAGGAGCTATCCCACAGCAGGGGATGGGACTGGTTACCACACAAACCAGCACCATCCTGCACAGCACACCCCAAAAACGAGAGGAGAAAACAGGCCAGTGAGCAAACTCAGCACTTAAACTGAGTTTCTTAAACAGTAAGAAATCCCTGGAGTATTTCTTCTTTAGCTCATGGGTGTGTTTTCTCATGCAGTGCTGCTGGTTCCTCACCACCCAGGCAGGAAGGCACAGACCAGAGCATCCCCAGCCCTGCTGAGCATTGCAGCACGCGACAGCACAGTGATGATCTCAGTCCTCGGGGAGAGCAGGACCCTCCAGCTCCCCTGAGCCTCTGTGCCTTCCTAAAACAGCTCTTCAGGCTGCCCAGGAAAAGCTCTGAGGATGGAAATCACCAGCTGACAAAGCCACCAGGTCAAAGCTCACTGCAAGAGCCACCTTTTCTCAGCAGCCTCCTTTCACAGAGCTGGTGCCCAGTATGACTCTCAGCACAGCAGAGCAGCACTCAGGAACACAAGATCACTGGACCTGTTCCTCTGCAGGTCTATTTATAGTCTCAAGTGGTGCTGCAAGGCAAAAAGCCAAATGGCCCCCAGCTTCAAAGAGCAAGTCCCTGAAGATCCCACCTGAGAATCAAGAACACACACCCCAGATTGGGGTAAGAGACCACTGCAGGCACAGACAGGGAAACTTTGCCTTATGGACATCTTTGCACCCCAGCACAACTCTTACAAGCACCTTCATTAGAAAGGCTAAGTGAGGGATAATTATGACTCCTCCACAAAGGAGGACTGCTTTGGAAAGACAGCAATTACTGCCTGCTTGGAGGGATCTCTCCCAGCAAGCAGGAGGCTGCTGTAAAGGTAGGGTGGCCAATTCCTTGAAGAATACAAAAAAGCTGCAAAGAAGACCCCTTCCCCAGCTCTGAAAATGTCCAGCAGCAGCACCAGGCCCCTTCCAGCCAGCTCTGGTTTTTCTGTAGGGGCAGCTCCAGCACCTTTGAGATCCTCATAACAGGCAGACCCATTTCACACTTTTCTACATTACCTGACACACTCAAAAAACACCAAGTCCTTGCTGGCCCACAGCATCTTCAGGGCTCACAGCCCCTACACAGCTTTGTACAGTATCAAAAGCTGCAATAGCTGGCAACCAAATTATCACTTGCAGAGGAGTTTTGCAATTAGATTGAAACTGTAAATTGTGCAACACGCTAAATTAAAAAACAAGTTTGTGATACAGACATAATCTTAATTCAGCTCCTGCCTTACTCACCTTACTCCTCTGTAACTTGTTTCTACACAGATTCAGGCTCCTTTTGCTGTACCACAAATGACTTCACATTCCTCAAAAATTAAGCACTCCTAAGAACTAACGTAAGTTTGTCGTCACTCTTAATATCCACCTTTGCCTGAAGCTTCTTCACCAACACACACCACTCTGAGAGGCCTTTTGGGAATCACAGTCCATACCACCCTTCAACTTCCTTGCCTTCCTGCAACATTTCAGGATTCCTACCCTTCATCCAGCTCTCTCTGCCCCAAATATCACCACTCGTACTTTGAGCAGGTCCCCATATTTCATGCTGTGACTTCAGCTACATTTGGACATGATTTGGACAAGAACCTTTTAGATGGAGCTGAAAACCATCTAATTTCTGAGTACATCTTACTTGCTCCCTGGTAGAGCTGTTCCACTTTATACAAGTAACTATTTTCTGGAGCAAAGTCAGAACAATCCCATACAAGGCAAAATGGAGTAGCTTCTGCAAAAAAAGACACTTCCCAAGGCCCATGGTTTATTAGTTGAGGCACTCTCAAGGACGGTGGGCACTTTCAATCCTGTGTCTTGAGTCACAGTCAGGACTGGAACTCAACACTTCCATGTGCTGAGTGGATAAAGCTGGGGCAGGGGGATGTCACACTACCTGCTCTTCCTCATTTCTGTAAGAGCACACCTGTCCTGGGCATGTCACTCTGAGGAGGGTTTAGCAACAGCTCCCCTGGACCTGACACCCAAATCCTTGAAGGACAGCACCCAGCACCACCAGCAGCCTCTTGCAGCCTTCCCTGGCCAGCTCAGGCATTCCCAAACTCCCCAGGCCAGTGCTCACCAGCCCGCTTTGAAGCCACCCCGAGTTCTTTGAGGAACCCAGACACACCCCCACTCACCATGGGGTTTTTTTTAAAATTCCACTAGGCAACAGAACACATAAAAATGAGATGACGCAAAGCTAAGCCAAAGTTCCCCTAATGAACATAGCCCCAAGTGTCCAACAGGATGTGACAGGTGGAGGGGCAGGCGAGCCCAGCCGAGGATGAGGTCACGAAATGAGCAGTTTGCACAGCACACTACTAATCTTAAATTCCAAACTCATTATGCACAAGCCTAACAAACAAAGGAGCAGCTTAGCAGATTTACAATGTACCTTCTCCAAGGGTGGAATAATTATTTATCTGATAGCAACCTTCGTGATACAACAGCAATAAATAAATAAATGATCCTGGCGACTCTTGTGAACCGTGCCTGTGGCTTCACTAGACAGACTGACAGCTGGAACGTGCCTTTAGCTGGCTGAGCTTGGGTAGAGCTGTAAATATTTGCTACAAATAAAATAAAGCTCACTAGACTGAGCAGAAACCCAAACACAGTAGTTAATGGCATCCCAGGGGATGCTGCAAGAGACCAACACCCCCTGAACTCCTTCCAGCTTCCAATGAACAGCCCCTAAGAGGCTTTTTCCCTTTGCTTTTCTCTAAGACCATTCCCTCTTGCATGTGTACACATGTCAATACCATTCTGATTTCATTCTCTCAGGCTGCAACTTTTATCCAGGCCGAAGTTCACAAACATTATAGAAAGGGTTTGTATTCCTAATTTGGCTTTACAGCTGCATATTGCCATGCAGCAACACATCCAGAAAAAGCATTTCCAAAGTCATACTTTATACAAGCTCTCTCCTTTATTTAGAAAGAAACCCAAAGAATCCTGAAAGGAAATAGTACATGTGCACAAAACACGCTCAGCTAGGCTCTCCCACTCAGATCTCTCAAAGAGCCTTTTCCACTTCCATGGCGTTATTCCGACCTCCCAGTCTGAAGCTCCAGAACCACATGCTCCCCTTGCCCATATTCCCAATTTCTCACCATCTGACAGCTGCCAAAGCCTGCTCCCATCTTCTCACCCTGAAACAGTACCTCCAGCCCAAGTTTTCTAGCTGGCTGCTTCTCCTCCAGAAAGGAACACTGTAGTTCCTGGTTTCTTTTATGTGTTTATATGTTACAACAGGATGGCTGGCACTAAGATCAGTAGCAATCAGTGATTGCTCCTGTTTCCATCCTACAAAGCATCCTTCACAAAGGACATTCCAGCTGTTGCCACTTTTTTTTACTTTTCTCCCATCTCCAGACCCCAATGCCTCTGCCCTGCTTGTTGCCCCCATTCCTCCAGCAGTTTGTGTTGTCACATATTTGCAAAGAAAAGAGACAGCCTCTCAGCATTTGTGTTACAGGCAAGCTTTAACAATATACTATGTTATCATCATGCTGCTTTAAACACATCAAAACTGGCAGGCTTCCAGCACCTAAATATCTAAGAGATTATCAACATCTTTCCAGGAACCCAAAATACCAATATTCACCTGGATTTTCTCAGAAATCACCCCAAATAAATTCTTTAACATAACAGTAGGCCAAACCAGACACGTAAGCCTTGCACACAGACCAAGATTGCTTTTGTAGGTTTGAACAGGCACAGATGTCCTTCCAACTCTCCAAAACTTCAGTGCTCACTTCAGAAGCAGCCTCACAGAGTGGTCTGAGAAGACCAAACCCCCAACACACTCTCCTCAGCCACACCAGCCCAAACAGCAGGCTCAGGTGGGTTTTATGCCCATTTTGTGCCAGAAGAGCAGCACAAATGAAGGTGCAACGTACCTGTGAATCTAGATCAGTGTTTTTTGGGGAGCAGTTAAGGAGGATGAATCCAGGTCTTCCCAGAGGTGGCAGCTGCAGCATCGTCTCCAGTGCAACTGTTTCCCTGAGCTGTGATATCCCTATGAAATACCAACTGCAGGACTGGGCTCCAGGCACCTGACACCACACCTGAGGTGCTCTAGAGTAAGAGAAAAAGGGTCTGAAAAAAAGGCACTTGCTTGTTCTTGATGCTCATTTCTGCAAGGAACACAGAATTCGTAAACTCCACATCTGCAAATGTATGTCTGCCTGCATTGTAAAGGAATAATCTTCATGGGAACTGATTTTAAAAAAAACTTGTTTACGGTTAGAGGCTGCTAATTACAACATTAAAATACTAGCCTGAACCCCACATTACACTTGCATTCTGTTTTACATAGCAGTACACGTAACAATCATCACAGCAAGCTGCTCTGTTGGCTCATGCTGGAAGAAGTAATTATATATCACAGCAACACAATTTTGCCCTTCAACCTGCCAGTCCAGTCCATACAACAGCTGCGAGCAGCAGGTCAGGGGTGGGGGGAGCCTACAGAGTGTTTCTACATAATCACTTACCACTGAAGAAAAAAAAGCTGAAAACCACCAGCCCCTGGCTTGCATGCTTGGCAGAAAGCTGCTAACACAAACATTACAGCAGCCCTTGCAGCAGGGATGTTACCAGAAAAAATGAGCTCGATCCAAAGGCACTGTTAGTGCTGAAGTATTAGCTGGAAGTTGTAGTGCAAGCCTTCCTTAGTAATTGTCACCATTTCTGTGCTTGTACCAGTGATATCCCCACTATCCTGTTTCACTTGGGCACTGCTGGGACCTCCCTGAAACACTCTCAGGTGAAGTCTACAGGCAGCAGTGACTAAGGCCTGTGCAAGTCACAATCTGAATTTCTGGGCAAGGATACTGAGACAGAGCCTTTCAAAAGGCACCCCAAAACTGTCAGCGCCCACCCACAGCCAGCACAGCCTTGGGATGCCTAACACTGAAAACTGCACTAAACTTCTGCCTCAGGTGGACAGGCTGAACTCTTCCAAGACTTTGGCTCCAGTGAGCCAGAATACTTCAATCTTGACACTCAAAGCAGCATCAGGTTTTTCACAGCTGTTGCAGATAAAGCAGTGGCATAGCTGTATTATGAATACGCAATAAAATTTGTTTTCCTGCCCTCTTTTTTTTCCCCCAGTGTGAAACGAAGTGTAAAACTACACACAAGCCACTAGTTGTGCTGTTACTGTTTAACTAGAGATTATTAAAAATAAATCATTACAGTTCTCATATAATAGGACAGTGATGTAACAGTTAACTGTCCAGCAAAATCTGCCATGCCAGGCTGCTTAATCATGTTGTCTTTGTTCCAGTAAAAAAATTGTATTAAAAGACAGTGAATTTTTCCAAACTAAAATGTTACAGCCTGTCTACTTCAAAAACTTTTTGAATCCAAAATAGAACGAGACAGACAATAACGGCCAAGAGCCTGACCAGCTTAATGGAAGTTGGACTCTCATTTTGTTCTCGACACTGAAACAGCAGATTGTTCACAGAAGACAATTAACAGCCAACACACAATTTCAACTTTTTTTAGCAGAAAAGTAAACAGAAAATCACTCCTTCTGTTTCGTTTTCAGAGTTTTACAGCATGTTGCTTTGAAAAGCAAATGCAGAAACACGAGGATGGCACGGTTAAGTGTCAGAACAGGTTTCTCCTGCACTCTCATTTTTAAGCAGCTGTACTGATTTCTTCCCAATCAACTTTTAATCAGAGAACATGGTTAGGAGGCTGAATTTGCCTGTAAAATGGCACATCTGCAAATCTCTTCTGCTCTTGCCTCCCAGTTTTCTTCTAGATCCTGACCAGACCATGCAGCAGGAATTAGTCATGCTGCCACCACTGTGCTGGGAAGGACCTCTGATACATTGCCCTAAGTGCCAAATAAAAACACATACAGTGCACGAGAGGCTCTGCAATGACTTGTTAATGACAATGGCTAGGTTCACAGCAGCCCCACAAATTCTAGACCAGAAGCTTGTGAAATGACCTCCACTCTACATGGGGAAATGAGCAGTACCAGGGGCAGCCCAGCTCTCCATCAGCAGGGCTGCACAGGCTGATTTTCAGCCTTTTAAGAGACAGAATATACTGGTTCAGATTATCACCTGGGACCTGTAAACCAACAGCAGCCAGCTAGGGAAGTTTCCTGCTCACCAGGAAAAGTATGGATTTATTTCAAGCAGAATGCATATGTACATACACACAACTAACACAGCCAGCAGCCTGATAAATAAAAAGCAAACACATGTGCTTGCTAAAAGATGCACAGTCAGTGCAGCCAGCTCGGCCTCAAAATATCCGTGCCCTCTCTGATCAGCTTTGGCAGCCACACAAAAACCCTCCCGAGGAAAGCAGGCCAGGGAAGCAAAAAGGTGACGCTCAATAGTTCGTATCAAAGCAAATGCTGAACTGAATTTCATGGGCTATTTCTGTTTCCTTGCTAAATAGCAAAGGCCTACTGCAAATAACAGGGTGAGAGTTTCACAGGAGAGAAAAGGTCACCCAGGATCTCTTCACCATGGAAAATGCTGTGCTACAGACAGGGAGCAGCACCAGCTCCCCGTGTAAAGAAATATACGGAAATACCACTTATTGTCTCCACATGTTTATACAACAGGCACTCCAACTGCAGCCTTTCCTTTTAAGACTGTTTTCAAAAATAATAATAAAAAAGTACAAAAAGATGTGGTGAGGGTTTTCCTTCCCAGTGCAGCAAATTTGAGGTGCAGAATAAACATGGAATTATTGAGTCACTCACAAAAATGTTACCGGAGAGATTTCAGAGACATACTTCTGGCTTAGCTCTACTCCCACTGACGTCGGTTCAGACTTTTACCACTGATTTCAGGCAGTGCTGGCCTACGTAGCACTTCCAGCTCAGCTATTATTACCTTTTAGTTTAAAATATGTAATGTTCCTCTGTAACAGACGGAAAAATATTTCAGGAACTTTTTAAATCTGTTCCTCCAAGATACATTTTTATTTTTTTTTTAATCACACTGAAGACACAGTTCCTGGATGCAAGAACATGTGACCTGTTCTAAATAAAGGATATTTTCCACTTCTTGCACAACTGGAACAGATATAAGCAGTAGCTTGAACAAACTGCATTGCAGAACCCAACCAGAATATAAAACACTTGAATAAGATCCATAAATAGCAGTAATATGAAAAGACTACCTCCAATAAGGCACAAACTCAATGTTAAGCCTAATGTAATCAAGTTCAAATTCAATCACGCTGCAAAGTTCATTTACAAAATTAAATTTGATCATCTGCAGGCTAAGGCATTAGGGCACTTTAGAAGAGTCCTCTTTGGCTCCAGAGTAAGCAGACATTTCAAAAATGTGTGCCTATTTAGTGAAATTAATATTTCCTCAACAATCATTGTGTATTAAAACGGAAGTTTTAACTAAATGAAGACTTCAGCGTTGAGCTGATAAGAGGAAAAAACCAAAAAGGAATACTTTACAAAGGATCCTAGCTGGAGAGAGAGGAGAAACCAGCTGAGAAAGTAAAATATGGAAGGTGTCCACAAAGGAAAAGGTCTTTGGACAGCAGGAATGATGAGAATCTTATAAAGACATCACTGCTTTAATAATGACAAACTCTACATCTCAATGTCATTGCTCATAAAACAAAAATAAGCTTCCTAAGAAACTATCATGCAAATTAAATGCATTTCCTAATATTTTCTTCCACTAAAAATACTTTGGTAACTGCATCATTGGGGTGCTTTTTAACCAGTCTGAAAATATAGGCAACAGAAAAGAGCACAAATAGCAGTAATTTATCTGCAGGTTTATTAAGAGCATGGCAGTAAATTACAATAGCTGACAATAATTTGCTAGTGCTTGCGAGGTCACACAGACCATCCAAATGGACACACATTTCAGAGAACAAAAAAAGAAAAAAAGAGAAAATCAATTTAATATAGAAAAATTTGCTGCATTTGCCACACCTGGGGTTGGTTCAGGGTGCCCTGTGCAGTGGCAGGCTGTACAGCCTTTACCTCCAGACACCAGTTTGACATCCAAAACATTGCCAAACGGTTTAAAGAATCCACATTAGAGATGTAAGCCAAGCCTCCAGCACCCTGCTGACTGCGTGCAGACACGTCAGGATCTGTGTTTACTTTTGGTAATAAAACTACATCGATTTCATTGTACACTGCTTGTACCAGGAAACAAATCTTATTTGCTTGTTCATTACACAAACACATACATGTTTAAGTGTATGTACTTGTAGATTAAAACTATTATCCTTTGGGAATATGGCAGGAGAGGAATAAAATATGAATATGAGGGGGGAAAAAAATAGATCTCATTGTCTTACTGGGTAGTCTTAAAGCCTGTTTTCCTCCCACAGAGAAAAGTGACTCTGGAGAAACCAAAGCAACTGAAACATCATCTCAGTTTTCAAAGACATTCAACCATGGCAAATTCCAAAGATCCCATAAATGTAGGTATTGCTCTGCCCAAGGATAACTTCCCATGAGCGGGGAGGGTTTGGGAAATATGGGTTTGACTGATCCATCTCAGCCCCATGTATCCCTCTCCACCCCCTGTGATTAAAGCTTTTGCTGGGCTTACATTTTAACTTGGCCTCTAGCATTCAATTGTGGCTTGGCCTAAGTTAGTACAGTATTTACTGAAAAAAGCTTTTATTATTGGACCCCTTGCGGCTTTGGATTGCAGGCTTGAATTATGAAACAGGGATGGAGTAACTGTGAGGGCACACTGGAGAGGAGAAATCTTTAACTGGATGTCACATATTGGAAAACAAGCAATCTGGGAGGAAGCAAATAGGAGAGTTTCATTGAGAGGAGGGCAGCAGGACCAGCAGGGCTGAGTTAAACTGGTCAACAAAACTGTTTCTGCTTGGTTCAGAGCGCTGACATTCTTACCTATTTCTGAGCGGGATGGAATTTTCTCTGTACTCACAGTTTCAGCTGCTATGAGTAAGCCAAGGATGCTTCTCAACTCTTATGGTTAAAAAGATCAGAGAAAGCCCTGAATGTTGCTAGGAAATCAGCAGTTCTCACCAGGGAAAAGAGCAGATTGCTGTTTAGACTCAGCTCCTCACATCAGCTCTGGTTTGCCTGCTCCCCAGGCACCCTTCCAGAGTCAGGCTGTGGAGAGGCTAAGAAAGCAATTCCCATGGCCACAGTCCCACAACTACACCACGCTGACCTGCTGCTGTTCCACTCACTGCTATGCAATTACTCCTGATTTACATCCACAGGAGAAAGCAGCAGGGTGATGCTGATACCCTCGATAATCATCAGACAGACTGGTTCCAGGCCTGAGCAAAGCTGAAGGGCTACAGAAGCCCTCTGAGATAGGATCATGAAACAAACAGGTTTGTGAGCAACTTCTGCCTCTTGTTATCGTCAGGTTTTATCAGCCTGGCTCGAGGGACAGGTTTATATGGACCTGGCAGGGCCCCTGACTCCTTTGCATCTTCATCTCCCACAACACCAGGAAGACAGCTGAGACTCTCCCTCGAGGTACGAGCTGTACGTGAGCTGGGCAGGCTCCACACTGAGGTTAACATGTCAGTTCACTATCTGCCAGAAAAACCATGGATTGTTATTCCACCCTCGGGGCTCCCTCTTCTCATACACATGGGTACATTGGGAAGGACATGAGGCAGACTGGGACAAGCTGGTCACTTCTCCAAAAAGCTGTCCTGGAAACACCAGGGCAGATGTTGGTCTGAGGCACCAGCAGGATGTCAGGATGACAGACCCCTTTAAAGCCAAAGGGTGGGCAGTGCTGTCTCTGCAGGAATATCAGGTGAGGATGTACTGGGGAAATTCACTCCAGGGAAGTTTGAAGTGACAACATTTAGAAGGCAGTAAAATACTCCAGTGCTTCATTAGAGAGTTTATTCACTTCTCCGTGAGAGAAGTGAATGCAAGGCTACATTTGGATCCCAAAGCATCAAGTCACAAGAATTAAAAGCAGTTGCAACATCTGTGCAAGGTCAAATGCAGTCCTGCCACCTAAGCTCCAGTGCAGAGCTGCTATCCATGCTCACACCAAGAAAGCACAGACAAACTGCTGACTACAAAGAGGACAACCACAAAGGGACAACTCCTGCACACCAGTTAGGACAGGCAGCTGGTACAGACAGGGCTGCTGGACCACAGCACAGTGGGCATGGCTGCTGCACTCCACTGGCAACACAAGCATTAAACCCAGAGCCCCGTGTGTCTCCCAGTTGCCTCCATCACAGCTGGAACCCATCAGTGCTGGTGAACCCCATCTGCTCTGCACATTAGCCTGGCTCTCAGATAATTACCTGGGTAATGGCAATTTCCCTGCATAACCTTGGGGAGCAAAGGAGTTCTGGCAACTTCAGTTTGGCTGGATGGCCTGTCAGGCTGCACATCACCACCACCACTCCTGCACCATTTCTGAGCTGTACCAGGGGTTCAGTGTCAGGCAGGGCTGGAGTGAGGACAGGCCACAGGAGGTGGCCCCACATCTGTCAGCCCTCGTGACAGCAACAGAATTTTTAACACCTTTTACTACAAACCTTCAGTGTTTCTGAAACATTCACAGAATGATCAAGAAGTCATTTATTTACTCTGAAGTTTGTGTGACAGGCAGTACAATCCAAACTCATTCCAGCACTTTTTTTTTTTAATATTTACATTCTTATTTTTTTTTCCACTGCACACAGACGGACGAAGAGCAGTATTCAAAACTAAAATGGGAATATAGAGACAGGCTAAAAACAGACTCGGTTACAAACACAATACACTCGCAGCAATGACCTTACATACAGCAGAGTGTGCTCAAGAGAGTGTTGAGGTGAAATGGAGGGTTCCTTGAATGAAAAAACAGAGGGAGAAACGTGCCACAGCTGACAAGGTGGATGCTCAAGGGGCAGGAGGGCACTGACTTTCCTTTTCCAGCAGCGGGACGGGCAATGGGTCACTAACAGCCCACACGGGAGGGAAACACACACAGACCGCCTTATTTCCCTTTACACAGCATATCTACGCGATGCAGCCGCTCCAGATAAGCAAACAGGGTCTATTTCAGGGAAAAAACACTCTAGGAAGAAAGTGACCTACCTAGCAAAAGTTTCCAGTCCCCAAGCAACTGCCAGTAACAAACCCGCTCTCGGGCTCAGAAAAAAACCCCCAAAAAACCACACACACACACAAAAATTATCAAAACCAACCAAAAGCAAAGCAACCAAGAACAACCTTAGATGCTACAAGACCTTGCAACCCCTCCGCAGCTCCAGGGGGGTCTCGTCCGCGGGCAGCGGCGCTCACCGGGGCAGGTGCGGCCCCGGGCTCGCCCCCGCTGCCGGCGGGGCTGCCCCGGGTGACAGCCGGGCCCGCACGGCCAACAATGCCCTTTACATAACGCGGGCCCGGCCCGCCCTCCGCCAACAACGCCGCTATTATGGCAGGGAGCGCTCGGCGGCCGCCCCGCTGCGCAGCGGCGGCCGCG
>VZTZ01031704.1:465616-659975 GCA_013400955.1 Drymodes brunneopygia
ATTCCCGTGCCCGGCCCGGCCCTGCGCGCCACCTGCCGCCCCCTCCCCGCGCCGCCCCGCCCCCGCGCTGACGTCACGCGGCTCTGACGGCACAGGTGCCGCGCGTGACGTCACGCTGCCCGCAGCACACCCGGCACAGCGCTGCGGGTGTCCCTGGAATCACAGAATCGTGGCATGGTTTGGGTTGCAAGAAATCTTAAAAATCATCCTGTTCCGTCCCCTGCCATAGGCAGGGACACCTTCCACTGTCCCAGGTCGCTCCAAGCCCCATCCAACCTGGCCTTGGACACTTCCAGGGATGGGGCAGCCACAGCTTGTCTGGGCACCCTGTGCCAGGGCCTCCCCACCCTCACAGCAAAGAATTTCCTCCTTATATACAATCTAAAGCCGCTGTCTCTCAGTTTGAATTCATTCTCCCTTCTCCTGTCACTACAGGCTCTTGTAAGAAGTCCCTCTCTGTCTTTCTCGTAGGCTCCCTTCAGGTACTGGAAGGGACCAGCACAAAGGGCCCTTCATCTCCCCTTGGGAGTGTCCAGCAGGTGTCCAGCTGCAAACAACATTCCTGTACTGTTGCTGACCCAGGAATCATCCCCAGGAATCAGCCTTGCCAGGAGCTCAGTTCGAGGGGAGGGTGTGATGGTTTGAATGCCCCCAGCAGAGATCAAGTGGTGATAGAGCCTGGGACATTTATTATGGCTTGTTTTGATGGGTGCAAAAGCCATGAGTATTTGCATCCCAGGACTTTGCACTTTTCCAATTAAGTTCCCAGCACAAGTATTGACAGCTCTAAGTGGCTTCCTTGGAACTTTATCTGCCTTTTTATAAAGAGTCCAAAGCTCATAAACATGGCAAAGAAAGGTTCACTAAAATGGGACATTTGAAGCCAGCTGGGCTTCAGTCATTTCCAGCAGAAATGTTTTAATGCCATCTCGTCTTCCAGTTTGGCTCCTGGCATGGTTGGGGTACTAAGAGAGATAATTTCAGAATGTGGAGGTGGAAAGAGCCTCTGGCACACACCATTGTACCCACACAGGTGCCAGTCCCAGGGAGAGCCAAAGAGGGAGGGCTGGGTGGGAGGGTGCAGGGATCAGAGATGTCCTGTGCCTGCTCAGCCCCTGTGAGTGAGTGGGTTGGTCCTTCCTTGGCTTCAAAGACCGTGGAGGGTCCCATTCAGGACTTGTTAAATGATCCTCTTTGGTCTTTGTTGTTTTCTTCAGTCTGGGGGTTGGTGCTGCAGGAAGATGGATATCAGGAATGGGGCTCTGTCCCTGTGCTCACCAGGGGCCTCCTCTCAGCACTGACTGTGACTCAGGACATCTCCAATCTCCCTTTATAACACAGAGGGCAGGAAACCTTCCCCAGCTCTGTCCTGTCTCCTTACCTGCTGTGCTGTTAGGATGACAGGGACACTCCTCAGTACAGAAATTCCATACAGAATTTCATTCATGGCATTTTCCCAGAGCTTTGGCCTCACTTAATGAAGTCATAGCACAGCACAGAGGCCTGGGACATTTGAGGATGCTGTTGATAACTGATGCCTAGTAATTCAAGTGCCACCATATCACAGCTATAATCACACCACTTGTGTTGTGCCAGTGGAACACCACTAACTCCAACACCCCAGATAAACAAGGAAAAGAGTTTTTTCCATACATCCTTTTCCTCCATCACAACTGCCAAAACTGCTCAGTGCTGCACCAGGGACTGCTCACACCTGGGCAGCCAGGACTGCTGCTCATTTCAGGCAATGTGAGAGTTGATAAAATAAACCCAAGAATTTTAGCTTGCTTCAGAAATTTAAGTCCCAGATTATTATGCAGCTGCCAAACTCCAAGCAATGACTTAATAGCAAGAGTAATTACTTTAATGAATCAGATACAACAAATTGGATAATGCCCTGAAGAATGTTCTTTTGAGCCCACATTGGCAGATGGCTGGGGTGGCTCGACAGAGGAGTAGGCTTGCTAACAGTGCTTTGGGAAAAAAAAAAAAGGCAACCAACAAACAATTAAAAACAACTTAGAATAAACCCACTGCTAAGCTACATTTACAGCCTGAGCCTCTGTGGGTTAGAGGGTGTTGCTGAGGAACTGTATTTTCACAAGTGAGGAATCACTCCATGATTTGATGAAGGCAGTAAACAGCAGGACTCATCTCTTTGCAATGATTTTGCTTCTATTTTTCCAGGTGTAAAAATGAGATATGCTCTTCTTCTGTTCAAAACGTACATCTTATGAGCCTTCAGCTCTGTTTTAATTATAGCACTGGTTCTAAAGAGCAAAGATCTTTTATGCAAATACATGTCCCAGGCAATGCTGCTTCACTTGAGATACCACAGCTTCAGCAGGGCCAGCGTGTGCAGCTCCCAGGGAGAAAGGAATCTGGTTTACTTCTCATCAGACCATGAATCTTTTCTTTCTGTCTTGCAAGCTCTGTGCAATGCGAAGTTTTATCTGGTGTTCAGATCAAGGCGATTTCTCATTGCACCTGGGCTTAACTGGGACCTTGACTCTGCTTTGCTGAGTCATACAAAGTGTTCTATTCATAAGAGATGTCATCCGTGTTTATAATATCTTTTTAGAGTTCATCTTTCAGGGTGAAAGAACAATGCTTCCACTGTGCCTAAGCAGGATACTAATATGTAAGCATGCCCCAACACAAAAATGGTGCTTAAAAATTAATCTTATTATGCCAATATTGCAATTAAATTGCCATAGAAAAAAATTAAATTAATCCCAAAGTACATATCAGGAGAAATTTAAGATGAAGTGACTTGTATTGCTGCAGGGTTCAGATTTCTGTAAAGTCACTCTCTATAGCTGGAGTTCTGTACAGCTCTGTTGATTATTTTCCAGTTATGAATGTCAAACTGCTTTAGGGAGGTGAGCAAAAACGATTATCCAACCTAGCAAAGTGAAAAACAAAACACAGAAGGGTCATTTGTCAAACATCAAATCAGTGGCAGAACATGAACTTCAAT
Source organism: Drymodes brunneopygia (assembly GCA_013400955.1). NCBI lineage: Eukaryota > Metazoa > Chordata > Aves > Passeriformes > Petroicidae > Drymodes > Drymodes brunneopygia. Next base: position 468,597 of record VZTZ01031704.1, read on the forward strand.
CCAGTGTTCACATCATGGGCATAACCCTGCTAAGGCTCTTACTAGGAAGTATTTCTGTGGAATTGTCCCTCCAAAAAGGGCAATGGCCAAGAAGCAAGTCCCAAACACTCTCTAGGAGGTTTCATAGCCTTGTATTCAGATTTAGGGCTCACTGGGAATGCTCAGCTTGGTTTTCTATTGCTTGAAAGCAAGTCCTTGCTCAGTCCTTTCCAGGGTTGGAAATTAACCAAGCAAGAAAGGCAGTCTCAGTGTTTATGTGACACTTCTGTCTCATTCTTCACCCAAACTAACACAAACCCCCTCAAAAGCCATGAGCAATTGTGTCTGGGCTCCCCAGTGCCATGTAGACACTGGGTCAGCATTGTTCAGTTATTTTTCCAGTGATGGATCTGTCTGTACTAAAGCCATTAAAATGTGTTCAGCTTATTGGGCAAATTCTCCTTTTCAGAGTGGATTCTCATCGAGACTGAGAAAGCAACACGAAGGTTCAGGAGGCTGAAGGACTTTGGTTGTGCAGCTCCTGAGAAAAGATTATCAGGAGACACAGCTCTTCCTCATTCTGAACCAATATTTCCTGTGATTTCAGCAATGATTTTCAGATACCATGGGGTACACAATTTAATGTGCAGCAAGCACATTGAGCAGAGCTGCTACTGCTCCCCCCCATTACTCTTTGCAATTCCCTTATTTGTAATAACCTCACTTATAATTCTCATCATTTGTATTTTTCTTCTTCTGGCCTAGCAGCACCATTTAAAATGATTCTCCCATCAGTAATGTTACTCCAACCACAGTCTGGGGATCTCTAGTTGACAGCAGGGAGCAACAACATAGATTGATATCTCTATAAGTAGGCAAAAAATTGACACACAACTCAGCAGAGTTCCCAGTTTGCAAGAATTCCCCCGCACCAACTATTTGTGCATTCATGTGAAGAGGAAAGGAAGCAGTCAATGCTGCTATTCAAAATAAAAAATAAACAGACATGTGATTTAATTTTGAAGAAAGTTCCCAGACTTTTGCATTCATACCCTGTATTGTACACTGCGAAATTCGTGAAGAGAATGCAACTTACCCCTGCAGACTAAAAGACAAGAAGTTGTTATCGCTCTTTATCTCCCTACAAGGCAGAAGACTTGTGTAAAAGGCTTTCAGTATTGAGTATGAAAGAAAGGGGGCATTTAAGTGAGAGTTTCCAGTAGCCATGGAGAGATTTTGCAGTGTCTCACAGGAACATCCCTGTCCCATTTCTGTGCTCCACCAAGCACATATAATGCTAGTTAAAAATCTCCCATCTCCAATATCTCATTTCTTGTCCCAGTTCCTTTCTCTCCAGCCACACTGGAGACCCCCAGCCTGTCACCCATCTCCTTCCTTCCCCAGCTGCCATCTCATCTCTTTGCCCAGCCAAGACACATTTTCCCTCTTTAGGACTTCAGCTCCCTCCACCTCCCAGTGATACCCCCAACACGTTTATTTAATCACAGTTTCTGCCTACCCTGAGTGCTGTTTGAGCTATTTCTCCAATAAGGTGCAGTTTTCACCCTTTCTGCTTTCAAATCAAGGGTTTCCTTTTCCCCACTCAGGAAAAGAAACCAAACATTCTCCTCTCAGCTCCCTACAGACAGCACCTCAGAAGTGCAACAGACGGGAAATCCTGCTCCCATTTAAGGTGGAAAATGCCTGAGAGGGATGAAACCCATGGAAATTTAACTGCTGCTTTGCTGTGCATGTAGCAGGTACAGTTTTGCAAAGAATTATCCTTTAGCCTGATTGTCACAAGAGCAGCATATGACATATCTCTGACATACATGAAAACCAGCAGCCACATACAGCGAGGTAATTTTTCCAAGCTCTGTCAGTTTTCATGCAGGGCTTTGCTGGACAACCAGAAACAACCAGATGTTTTGAGAAGGAATCCAAAAATCGTTTTATGAGGCAGAGCAACAGGCCAGCTACCTCACGTCTCAGCAGGACAGCCTTGCACTCCACAGCCTGCCCCACGCAAGATGCTGTTGCCAGGTCTCATAATTTCACTGCAAAGTTTGCATTTGCTTCTCTTAGAAAAGAATTCAGAGTTCTCAGGTTGAAAATGGGGCCCCCTTGTTACATGAATACACCAGGAGAAATAAGGAGAACTCAGATTTTAAACTATAATTTCTAAGAATGTGTCATCAGTTTGGAACAAAGTCTGAAACCCTGTCGGTCCCAGGGTGGTTTTATCAGCAGAAGTGAAGGAGATTAATTCTGCAGCTGGGGTTCCTGAACGAATTATGTTACTCTAATGAATCATTCACTAATTCCTAGTCCTCCCTTTCTTCATCTCTGCTATATTTGGGTAGGTAACGGAAGAATTCAAGGGGGAACTGGACAATCTCTCTTGTTCAATATCCTTGTTTTGATTTTCACATGTTCCTCTTTCCAGATGCTAACTCATGACACTGGTTAGCAACAGCAGGGGTGGCGCAAACAGAAGCTGGAAGAGCAGTGTCATTCTGACTTGGCTTTAGGGGGGAGAAAAAAGCCTAGACTGGGATTAAGTCATTCCCTTTGGTTCTTCATCAAAAGAAAAGCTTTCATGATTTCCACGCCAGAGACTTGAGCCTGGTGCTCGAGGCAGATGTTCCTGGGTTCAAACAGAGGGTGTGGGGGGGTCACAGCTGCCTCTGCAGGGACAAATGGCCAGTCCTCCATGGTTTGGGGAGGTGTTCAGGGAGGGGATTTCCAGGATGGAGAGGAGAGTCTGGGGACTGAGTCCCTGGCCTGGAGAGCAGGATCTGACAGGCTCTGAGCTGGGCTGCCAGCCAGTAACACCCAGTCACCTTGGAAGTGATGGCTGTGCATTTGCAAGGGGAGAAGCAGGGAGAGGGCCTTTTCTTTGAGTGAAAGCTGAGATTCTCCTGAGCTAGAACAGCTCTAAGGTCTACTGCCTTGAGAATGACAAATCCAAGGCCAAGAACAGGGTCAGAGGAGCTGGCAGGAGGCTGTGTGCCATCGGCTGCTCCTGGGGACCAGAGCGTTGTTCCTCCAGTGGAAATCATCTGGGTGTTGCTTCTTGAGGAAGGCAAACTCATCCTGCTGAGCTCTCTGTGGGCAGGGAAGGCAGGGGCAGAAGCAGCCAGAGCTGGACCCCAGCAGGTATCACTGACTGGCACTCAGAAACAGCCATGGACATGCTGGGAACAGCAGCTGGAAATTCAGTAAACATCTGTGGAATAAAGTTTGGGAGGCCAAACCTCATCTGGCCAACACAGCATTGCAAATCCAGTTAATTAAACTGGTGCAAAGGCCAGAGCAGACGTAGATAAACCAGGTTAAACTCTCACTTATGCTGATTTAATGTAATTCAGTACAGCATCAGTGGTAGTTAAACTGATTAGAGAGTTAACTGGTTTAAATACATTTGCCCTAAGTACTGGCACTGGTTTAACTGGACTGCTTTAAAGTGAAAAGCAAACTGTAGAGCTCTGCCAAGCTTCCTCTGTTGTATTTAAACCAGCACAACCTGTAGAGACATGTAAGAAACTGCTTTTAACCAGGAGCAAAGAGCACTGAGAGCAGGGGACTTGGCCCAGCAGCCCTGGTCTCTGGTGCCTTATTCTCCTCAGCTTTCCTGAGAAACTGAGACACCTTCACATCAACAACACTCAGGTCTAAATTTGCTTCCCAGAAATCCTGTTATAAAAGGTGAGACTAAAATCACAGCCCGTTCTTAAAATACACAGTCTCATCAATTTAGAGGGAAGGCATCTGTTTCCTCTCCCACTGTCTAATAATAGTTTCTAATGGAAAAAGCAAAGATTTTGCAGTGAAAACTTTCTCAGGCTTTCTGTTTCTATTCAATTCCATTAATGATTCCTGTGCTTTATGTGTCTTTTGAGATATTTCATTACAAGCAGTATATGAAGAGAGCAAGACTTTTTTAACATTAGAAATATGAATATTAGTAGTCACAATGAGTTCAAATACCAAGGTTTTCATATTTCTGCTTTACAACAGGCCTTTGCACACATCATGAAATGCAAACTCTCCTCAAATGTCTTCAATTACACACTCAACTGAAATCAGAATATCGAATATTATTCTAATAAATACTAAAATATTCTCCACCTGAAGTCAGAATCTCTTTTTTCCCCTCATCTACTGAATTTCTATATTTCTATGTCGCCACCTGAAGAGTTTGTCTTCAAACAAAACCTAAGCACTGAGTGAATCACAAATCCAAAGCAAAATAAAAAAGTCTTCAGTACATAAAGCCTGCTGAGACTTGTGGGGTTTTTGAAGCAGAGGATTTAAAGGATAAAGGCCAATTTGCTGAATTTTTTGTGTTACCTTTCACACTTTTGGATGTACAAAAAGGATGCCTTCAGCTAGCAAGACAGTGTGGCAAGTATTTTAAATCCATATTATACAGAGGTAATTGGTAGCATCAAGGGCCAAAACTATGTATAGTTGAGATCAAAACTGCTCATATGAAAAAAAAAAACCTTCCCGAAACTCTTCTTGAGTGATCATTAAATGCTTTACTCAGAATGTGTGCCTACTTCAGATCCCCACAGGGATGGAATACCTTTTTTTTCCCCTTATTGTCTCAGCAGGCTGCCATTTGATCTGAACAGGTTTTGTAAGGTCATTGCCTCCACCTACCTGGAAAGAACAGTTTGCCAGAGGATTCTTTATCCTTTAATGAGGCTTCATTAAGAAAAGGGCAGTTAGAGGCCTGATAGCCCAACCCAGTGTGCTGAATGTGAATCCATTGAGCCCACATCCTGCTTGTGAAGAAAGGTCACTCAGCCATGAAGAAGGGATGTCCCTTCTCTTAGTGCAAACCCAGGGAGGAGTTTAAATGTTTACTTCAAATATGTGTGTACAAGAAGCAGAAAATGAGGCAGCTCACCCAGTAAAATGCCTCTGTGGTTTTGCCCCTCCATCAGCTGTTCCCCCTCACTTCCCTCAGTTCTGTGTTCATCCAGCACTCGTTCCCATCAGTGCCAACCTGGGAGGAGCCTGGGGAAATGCTCTAGGGGGAGCATCAATGTCTCCAAACCCACAGCCATGGCCCCAGCAGCACAGCTTCAACCACCCACTGCTGCTTTTCATTTTTGTCACTCCTTTGGGAAGCACCAACACTCCTGTCTGTATTGGGAGAGCTGATACAGAATAGCACAGCCTGGACCAAACTCTACAGAGGTCAGTGACTTGAATACATGAGCAGACACATGGCTGAGCCTCCCACACCCTGCCCAGTGATGTAGTGCCTGAGAACAGGGTATTCAAACTGCTTCAGATGGCATCAGTTGTTTGGCACAGCAGCTTTTGTGGATGTGGCTGAAGTGAGCTGACCCCTCTCCAAGGAGCTCTCAGTCAGAAAGCCAGACCTGCAGCTCATGTTGTCTGCTGTCCCAGCAGTTAATGCCATTACTGGGGTAAAATGAAATAAGAAGTACACCCTGTACAGCTGTGGGAGAATGGAGGAAACACTCTCCAGTGATATCCATGGAAAGTCATTGCACAGCAGGCCTTGAGGTGAAGTTATTTGCAGCACAAAGGCCTTGCTCAGCAGCCAGTCAAGGGTTTAGTGTAGAGTAGCCAAAGCTACCTGAAATCCACCTTCCTGTGCTCACCTGGGCTGTCCTTGCTGCAGACCTGTTTGCCTGTGGCATCCAAGCAGTGCAGAGCAGCCTTGAGTGTCAAGGAGCCCAGTACTTGCCCCTGCCTCACACCCCTGTCTGCATCCAGCTAATTGGCCTGATTGCTGTCAGAACCTCCAGAAATCGTTTAAATGTCAACAAAGGCAAAGAGGAGGCTACATGTTGCAGCTCAGGGATGCTCTGATACACAGGAGTGGGAGTTCCTGTATCAGTTACACCTGATCCTTATCAGGGGAGAGGTGATTCTGCAGTAGATTATTCTGTCTGGGGCTGATAAAGCCTATCTCACTTCATTTTCCCCAAGAGTGGCTGGATTTACTGGAACCAGGGTTGTACTGGAGGCTCCAAGTACATCAGGATCAGAGCTCAAGATGTGAAGCCTGGAGAAGGTACTATCCAAGCCAAGGAACCCAAGTCCTGCTTCTTATAAAGAGCTAGATTTTGCCCTGTTCATGTCAGGTGATTACAAGGCATCTCAATACCTGTCTATCCTTTCATGGAAAATCATCTTCCTCCCCATGAAGAAGGGTTTTTAACCAGCTGCATTCCTCATCCACCGTAAGTGCAAAAGGCACTACTAAAGCCACTGTGATGTCCTTGCTGGGGACATCCTTGATGTACCTTGCTGAGATATAATCAAATACATGGTCAAGACCAACTCTCCTCACCCCCTCCAGAGCAGTGCACACAAGGTCAGTGATCACCTCTGGAATAAGGGGTTCCTTGGGAAAGGACGTTTCTGTTTGAGGCATGAAAGCCCTCAGGTTTCTGCCACCAGAAATTGACTCTTGCCAAACCACTGAGCAAGAAGCACACTGTCCCTGTCCCTGCCCTGGTGTGAGCATCAGAGAGGTCAGGGCTGCTGAATGCTCTTCTGAAAGGCCAAGGAAAGGCCACCCATCGGTGACACTAAATTGTCTGAGGCAGAAAATAAAAATACATTATTTATAATTCCTACACATTATTAGCAGAAGCAGCGCAAGGTGCAGTCACTGGCACTTCCCTGTATCCTAAGTGTTCATCAACCTTCCCTTGATATTAGCAAGTCTATTAATAAAGTGTTGCAAGCAATCAGAACTGCTCCACCAGCCTGGGAAGGGGGAGTGTTGGTGACACCGTGTTCCAGCTGAAAGTCATGTAAAATCCTCTACACCTTTTTCTGAAAGACACCGTCATCATCAGCAGCAGCAGCAAATGTAAATGTGCAATCACAGCACCTTGTAATTAATGGGAAGCTGCAGGCCCTGTTAGCACTGCAGCTCTTCTTCCACTGCTGGTGAGTGAACAGGATTCTTGCCCAGCTTGGGCATCATCAGTAAATTCAGCACATCCAAATGTAAAGAAAAATTATGTCACCGTGTGCTGACCTTCCCAGGTCTGCTGGGTCCACTTGGTTTGCTGTGTGGCTGAGCAGGGGCTGAAGCCACCCTGTCCCTTGGCTCCCTGGGTGATGGAGAGGGCTCTGCCCTGGACCTCAGCAGCAGGGTGATTCTTTTGCTGACTGCAGACACATCTGAAACCCCACGTCAGCACTCTGGGGAGATGCTGTCTGAGCTCATTGCAGCCTTAATACTGGAAAGATCATGTAGGCTTCGTTAAGAAATAGTTTTGTTCTTGAGTCTGCCTTATTTTTTAAAGCACCCAGGAGACAACAGAACCACCACATTTCCTCTTACACTCAATTTTCTGATCGGGGGCCTGAAGTACTCACTGCCAGATGTTGCCCTGTTCTCATACAACACATGTGACACAGGCACCAATGCCAGCAGCTATGTCTGCCTGTGATGTCAGTGCACACAGCAGCCAGGAGAGAGTTCCAGGGGCAGCTAACAGGGGCATATGTGCAAGATTATATATTTTAGATACTGTGTTTTGGTCCTAAACACGCCTAAACCACCAAACATCAAGCTGCCTCTGCTCAGCATCACACCACCCCCATGTTTATTCCTTGTCATCATTCCTGCCCATGCATTGTGCTATTGGTGATGCTTAGGTGTATTATTTTAAGCAAAAAATTAAGTGTGGGAAAAACAAACATCTCCTTCATTTATCCAAATTCTGGCCTGGATTTCTGTAGGATTTTCTAGAAAATTGCATTATTATTGTGAAGAGAGAAGTATGTTAATGCTGTGCCATTGCATATATTTACGGTCTCTCCTACACTCAGCATGGAGAAATAATTCCCCACAAATAATGACATTCTGTTCCCATTCCAGCTTTGCCCACATCCTCAGATCTCCACGCAGCTGCAGCACAAGAGATCAGAAACAAGAGACATCCAGAGCAGAGGAGGGCAAGGAGTGCTTGCTGGCAGGTCTGGGTGTGCACCCACAGCTTCCCATGCTCCTGACTTGTTTGATTGTCCCTTCCTTTGCTGTGTCAATAAAGCCAAGGAAAAACCCACCTGAAAAACACTCCAGCAGCACAACCAGGTGCTGCCAGGTTTTAGACCCATCAAAAGCTTGCAGGGAGTCTTCCAGTACCAAATCAGAACAGACCAGTTAATGAAATATGAGGAGTCTTCAAAGAATCTCTTCTGGGAGACAAAAGGACCTCCTGGTGTGATGTCAATGGCTTGAAGATGCTAAGCAAGGAGCTGGTCCTGGGACCTCACTGTGTTCCCTTGGTCAGATAAAACCCTGTCTCCCTTCTCTGCTAGAAAGGGGACATGAAAAATGAGAAGGAAGCAGAGGGGAATTCCAGAGAGCTGAGTCGGGGAGCAGAGAAAAAACTGTTTGTTGCATGTCTGGCATACACCTGACTGACATTTCAGTCTTAAAAATGCTCCCAGTAGATAAGTTCAGATAAAGGGCCAGAAGTCTTATGATTCAAGCACGTGTTGAATAAGAAACCACATAAATGAAAATATCAAGGATTCACTGACTGATGAAGCAATGAGCTCTATTCTGTAAACACATTTTCAAAGGAAAATCATGTGCCTTGTGTAAAAAAAAGTTACTTTCTTTTGGCAAAGCTCTGTGAAAGTTCAGTGAGCCACATCCAGTTGCTCTCAGTGGGATCTGAAGCTTGCTTTAGGCTGCTTTGTATCTTAAGGATCTATTTATTCTAGCAAGATTGTCACATTCTGCCCATTGAGTGTCACCTTGTGACACAGCAGGACACCAGAGACAATGGGGCTCCCTGGAAGAATCGTGGGGTGGCTGGACTGTGTGCCACCAGGGAAGCTCTGAACCTGCTGGCTCCAAGCTACAGTTGGAAAGTCAGGCAGGAAAGTCCTTCCAAACGGCTGCTCATTCACCAAAATTAGGTCACTAAGGGGGAAGAAATGTCCCCGAAGACTGTAACAGTGAGAAACTTCCTACGTGAATTACGTGGGACTGGCAGCCTCTCTGAATGCCACTCAAAGCACCCTCCCACCTCCAGGAGTCCATGGAAAGGGCACAGGCAATGGGATTTTTCCATTCTCTTAGTGAAGTTTTTCCTTGCACCCATTCCCAGCTCCTCTGAAACACTTCAGAGCGTGATTTATTGGAATACCTGTGGACTGAGTGCCAGAGGAGCCCAAAATCTGTGGTGTTGGGGTGTGCCTGCAGTTGAGATTTGCCAGACTTGGCTGCCCAACATCTCTGCCCTGGAGGCCGTGGGGGTGCATGGACCATTCTGCTCAATGGGTCCAAGATGTCAAGAAGCTCTTTTGTCATGGCTTTTCTACACAATCAACACAGGAAGCCACAAATATGCTCCTTAGAATCATCCCCAAATTGGCAAAAGGAAGCACTGCAATGTGCTTGACGACTTTTGCAGTCCTCAAGCTGGGTTGCCATGCTCTGAGCTGCCACTGTGGGCACTTCCAAGCAGGAATTCAGGTACCATGAGGTCTGTAAACACTATTTTTTGCACACATTGCTTCTCCTAACTTCTAAGCTCAGTCAACAGAGCCCAGAAAACAACAGGAAGGAAATTGGTTTAGAATGGAGGAGAAGAAACCTTCCCAACTAAAATCACTGAAACGCCCTTTTGGTGCTCTGCAGAAATGCCAACCTAGAGGGCATTTATCTGGAATTTTGCATTAGTGTGCATGTACTCCTAGACCTGCAAACCAGAACACTCTCTCTGAACAGCCACATCACCCCTTCACACATGTACAGCTGTTTACTCATGTTGAGTGTTGGTGCCTGCCATGAGCAGTCCTGTTGTGGCTGCTTCCTCAGAGAGGCACTGCTCAGCATGAATAAGAACCTTATGACTTGAGAGAGGGTGAAGGTGTGCAGTGAAACCTGGTGGACATCACTGGCAACCAACTTGCTCTCAGTGTGGGGCCAATTAGGATGTCCCAGTCATTCTCAGGACACCAATTCATTCTTTTTCAAGGGTTCCCTTGTCCCACTTCAAGATATCATTCCCCTTGAAGGGTCTTACAACTGATAGAAGGCTTCCTGCAGCAAGGTACCATCACTCCACAGTCTGCATCCACAGACATTTTAAGCCTCTTTTCCCTACAGGTGTAATCCCAAACAGTCCAAAACACAGAGGCACTGGAGCACATCAGCTGACTAAAATCAAGAGTGTTGTATCTCAACCATCTGTTAAAAAATGTGGGACCATTGACTCATTAGTTTCATCTAACTCTACCAGCACAATAAAAAAAAAACACACGCCTTCTGGAGAACAATATCAACATGTGTGGGAGGATATCATCTCTGCAACACGGGGTGGGATGCTGTAGTTAAGAACAACTCTCTGAACTCTGTCAGGTCAGAGCTGCAGTACATTGGCAGCATTGCCATGGCTTTATTGGGGCCTGGGTCCATCCCTTCCCTGGAAATGGGTTTTGGGTCCTCTCTTTGACTGGGGATCTAGTGGTACAAAGCCAAGTGGGAGTTTGTCTGCTTTTACCACTATCTTTTAGAGCAGTTTTTAAGCAATTCATTTTTTTGAGCTGAAATTACACAAAGCTAGCAAAAAGAAGATGTAAGCAGCAACCTCTTCCACCCCCCTGATGGGCTGTCCCTGTCTCATCTGGCAAGTCCCGATTATCTGGGATTGCAGTAATTCTGGGGGATTACTCACAGCCCGACCACAGCCACTTGCAACAACTTTTCCAGACAAGGAGGAGTGAAAGCTGGTGAATATGAGTTTAGCAGAGTGTGCCTCAGTTCAGGGGAGCTGCTGGAGAAAACATAAATAATGAGGGAAATCAGCCCTCGGCCGAGTTCAACCTTTGAAAGTTGAAGTCTCCTGCTCATGAGCTCACCATGCTCTGCTGAGCAAGTGGAAGGGAAACATTTTCTTTCTCCAGCGTGACTTGAAGAAAGGAAGTTGTGTGGGCAGAAGCACTGAGGTGACTCCAAATACAGTGATGTCTCCTTCCCTGGCACTCAGGCTTGGGAGCAGCTTGCTTTCTTCCAGCTGGGGAAATTTCAGTGGCAAAAAGATGTATGGAGGAAAATATTCAATACCTACTGCTCTGGAGACATTTATTTCTACAACCAATTATTACTCCAACCATGAAGTTTTTATTGCTACCTCTCATGCAGATTATTTATTGTAACTTCCTTTTTTGAGTAGGCTGTTTATTTTTAAGCAAGTGCTGTTACATTTTTCACTAGATTACTAATAGCCACGTGCTCTGGCTGCTGAAGCTGAATAAGCTGATGTAACTGTAGGTCAGGATCTTAGCTCCTTCCTTAGCCTGCCCCCAAAATAAACATAGAGGATGAACTTGGGGTTTTCTCTAAGAGGCCTGTGTACTTTCCACTTGGAAGATAAAGGAGAGCCCCACTTCTAGCACAGCCATCAGGGGTGGGATGAGATTGAAGTAAAACTTGTGCTCACCATCAACAGGGCTTTGCAGAGCACAGGGTTAAGGCAGAACCTTGCATTTCAAATTACATCTGCAATAGCCCCTTATTTATGATGCAGCTCTTTAAGCCAACAGTAATTTAGGAAATTCTCATCCCAGCTTTGGCCACTGCTTTCCAAAGCCCCAGCAGAAGGCTGACTGCACCCTCTGGCTCAGCTACTGGCACCATACTGTAGTGGGCATCCCAGCACCCTCCTGGTATTGGGGTGCTTTGGGGGGTTCCTTGGCCCATGTCACAGAGGCAAGGGCTCACTGGTCCACCTCAAAGCCCCTCCTCACCAACGTCATCCACTCACCAGATTTTTTTATCCTGCTGTGAGTTTCTGACAGCATTTTTGGGTTTTGTCGGGGTTTTCTTGTTTGTGTGTCTAGAAATGAGGAAATAAAATTGCTCTGGGTTTCCTGAACATGCCTTCCTCTCATGAGAGGAGCTTACTGGAAACACACATTCCTGGATAGGCCAAACAGCCCTGGGCTGCCCTTGCTGGGTGCAGAACAAGCCTTGTTGGAAAACAGATGCGACAGTCAGGCTGCTTGGGGTGTCTCCTTACACTCCTCTGTGCTTTGCTCTGGGGCATTGAGCAAGATGGAGCAGGGCCAAGGGCCACAGAGCATCACCAGCTTCACACTCAGACCATCCCTCCATGGCCAGGGAAGCTCCCTGAAAATGCTCCATCTGCTCATCAGTCTGCCAAAGACCTGGTGTTGGACACCTCCACTCCTCCCAGAGAAGAGATTTCAAGGAGACAATATAGACCTACAAGCAAGATTTGGCTTATTCGTGGTTACAGGTCTCTGAGGTGAAATGCTCCCTGTTCAACCAAGAACACAATTTCCACAGTATTTCCAGTTACTGAGATCAGTTCAAGATGTGGTACCCAAATTTTCAGGTGATTGGTGCATCTATCTGGCACCTCCTATATGTTTATTGAAAAATAAACTTGTTCCCTACTGTTCCAAGTGGAGATTACTGGGATGAGTACACTCTGAATTCCCCTGAAGCTGAAGTTTTGGAATGGGCTTCAAAACCAATATGCTTTGGATCAAGCCTTCAGCACATTGCTCAATTTTCCATTCTTTGCAGGAAAACAGTTTACCAATTACAGGGTGGAAAAGGGCAGCAGAGAGGTTTCCAAACAGCTCTCACAGCAGTGTCAGTCCTCTCATTTAATGACCTCACCAAGTGCCACCACTGTCCCCAAACTGCAGTGTCCTACAGCTCTCAGATGCAGAGGTCACAGCTGAACTTCCTCTTTTTCTGGGATTAAATCAGAGGGTTTGACCAACTTCTATAATTAGGGAAGACTTACTTCCCCTGACTCCTTTCCATCTGAAATGCCTCAAAGGCTCTGTGGAAACTTGACATTTCTTGTTTTAGCAGGGCGGATTTACACTGGAGTTTGTGTTTCTCTTGGAGCACCAGCTGAGCCCATCGCTGCTCACTGAGGAGCACGGGAGCTGTTGCACCGAGCAACTTCAGCCTAATGTTTGTGTGATTTACAGCGCGGTCTGCAGTCAGCATCTGAGCCCTGACAGCCACATTTAACTCCCAATCCTGCCGTTCTGGGCCGCCTGCAGCAGATGGTGCTGCTGACTCGCCAGGAGCCAGCACCGCTTCCACCCTGCCCGGAGCTTCAGGCACCCTCTGGGGGCGAGTCGTGCTAGGGAGAGGGCACAAAACACAACACCTCCCACCTTTCTTTGAGTTTGTCACCCTTCCAAGGGCTGTCCATCCCGCCAAGACTCCAACTAGAAAGCAGGCTGGGCACAGGTAGGTCTTAGGAGAGTAAATGAAAATATGTGCCACTATTTATTTGTTAATGTGTTCGATCCGTTTTGGAAGTGAAAAAATTTTCTTACATAGATGTAAGTACACCTAGGATCTCACCCTAAATAAAATAATTACTTCTGTCCTAACTACAATTCCCAATCAGAGGTTTTGCCTGATTTCTAATTTCATTAGGGCACCCCCATTCTCCCCAGTGAAAGCAGGGATTGAAGTCTTTCAGAAAATGCTACAAGAGAAGCTCATTTTCTGTCTGACACTGCCTGAGCTGAATCCCTGCCCCTTGGAAGGGCTGGGCATCCATAATGTCCTGGTTTGGGCTGGTATAGAGTTCGTGTTCTTCCAAGCAGCTGGTACAGTGCTGTGTTTTGGATTTAGGATGAGAACATTGGTAACACAGTGGTGGTTTAGCTGTTGCTGAGCAGGGCTGACACAGAGACAGGGACTTTTCACCTTCTCACGCTTTACCAGTGAGCAGGGACATAGGGAGCAGGAACAGCTGACCCAAACAGGCCAAAGGGATGTTCCAAACCAGAGAATGCCACACTCAGTACACAAACTTGGAGCCACTGATCACTGCTCGGGAATGGGCTGGATTTTGGGCAGTGGGTGGTGTGAGCAATTGGAGTTTGAGTAATGGAGTTTTATTCCTCTTTCTCCTCTTCATCACTATTACTATTATTGTTAGAAATATTATTAATATTATTGGCCTGCTCCATCACCCCGAGGTCAGAGCATGTCCTGGGGCAGCTGCAGCCTCCACACAGTTGACAATAGCTTATTTTTCCAAGCTCAAATATCCAGAAATAGCCAAAGTCACCCTATGGTTTTTCACCAAATCAATATCTGAGAACATAAATTCCTCACCACATAAAGCAACATATCAGCTCTAAATAATAAATGAGGTAGAAGTGTACAGCTGGTTCAGAAAGACCAAAGAGACCAAGCATTACATCATTTACTGTCTGTTGCTAAATTCATAAAAAGCCTTACCTTACAACCAGTCAGAAAACTTCACTTTTCTGTGGTGTAATTCCAAACTCAGGATGGCTCTCATGTCCTCAGAGATCTGCAGTAAATATGTGAAATATGGTCCTTTAAATGAGCCAGTTTCAGGACTCCAGCAACCAAGTCCTACCCCAGGCTGGTCCCCTCCACCAAACTGTCTGGCACAAGGTTAATTTGGGCAAGTCTCTGAATGTAATTATAAATATAAATATAAATCTAAATGTACATTCACCATCACATACTGCATCATCTGGTGATGTAACACAATTTAGCTGAGCTATCTCTGCCACCCCACTGCATCTTCCAGTTCCAGGAGGAAAGGATGGCTTAAGGGTGGCTTTGGGCAATATTCCACTGCCAGGACAGCAGCTTGGGGCCATTGAAATATTTCACCCTCAAGTTTTCCCAGCAGGCTGCAGATCTGGCAGAGTCTTTATCAGCTGGACCAGGCACAGCATTCCTCCATCCACTGCCCATCCCTTCCTCTTTTGGGGCAGCAGGCCCTAGGCAGAGAGGCAGGGGTTTAGAAATAAGGTTCCTAAGTTATCTAGATTTCCAGGGAGCCTGTAACATGCAGTTTGAAGCTCCCAGGGCGTGAAGGCACACTATGGAGCAGTGTTGAATATGCTCCCTGCAGCTCTCTGTTTCCAAGCAGATGATTTCTGCATCCCTTTCTGGGTGGCTTTAAAACTTTCAGGTGCAGTGTCAATGGTGTTTAGCCTTACAAGCCACTTTCCCTATCATGGACTGCAAAACAGATACTTCCAGAACAATGACAGAATATACAGAGCATGAAAATTCTCATTTGGGGTAAAGATTTGATGGATTTCTTTCCAGCCCAGCAAACCCATCTGTGTTCTGATCCATGTGCTGAATAAGGGTCTCACTGAAGTGCAGTGAGGCTTTTTGCCTGTGCAAAGCACCTTCAGCATAGGAGATTCAGTCAGCATTGACTGATGAACAGGTAGTTGCTCTGACATAGGATTTAGGATGAATTTTTTCCATGCCTGGTATTGTTTTCATCTATGTTGTTCAATGACATTGCCCTCTCACCCTCACTGATCAGATGACAAACCCCAGCAAGACAGCAGGGAGCAGAACAGCAGAAGACTGGGTACTGCTGCTCGTGCTTGTAACATTCCTTTTGCAGGTGACTCTGTATTTACAGCCCAAACCAGCAGAAAGCATTTGGAACTTTATCAAAATATGCCCATAGAATGGATCAGGTTGGAAAAGACTTTGAAGATCATCTTGTTCTATCCCTCCTGCCATGGGCAGGGACACTTTTTACCATTCCAGGTTGCTCCAAGCCCCATCCAGCCTGGCCTTGGACACTTCCAGGTATGGAACAGCCACAGCTTCTCTGGGCAACCTGTGCCAGGGCCTCAGCACCCTCACAGCAAAGAATTTCTTCCCAATATCCCATCTAACCCTGCCCTCTGCCAGTTTAAAGCCATCCCCCCTTGCCCTACCACTCCCTCTACAGCTCTCTTGGAGACCTGTGCTCTCCTGCCTGATTCCTTTTGGCTTAGCAGGTCAGGGATCAGGGATTATCCCCATCTTCCACTGCTCTGTCACTGTTCATCCCACCTTAGCACAGTCCTTATCTGGAAGCAGGCAGGTCTGAGCTCCCATCTCTAACCAGGTTGTTGGATTTGAGGTCTGTGGAGACAAAATCAGCACCAGTGCCAGGCACCTCAGCTCTGCCAGCCTGGCAGGGACAGACAAGCATGGCAGGGCAGCCTTTGGCTCCCCAGCAGAGATGCTGGAGGTGTTTGCACATATCCACTCTGAAATACAGAGGAGCCACATGCAGGGAAAGTAAATGTGAGCCCTCTGTGAGTGTTATTTGAGAGCAGTGACTTCAATATTTAAAGCATCCCTGGCTGCAGGTGCAGCAGACTGGAGTTATCAACATTTCCCCTGTTAGACAGAGAGCTGGTGCTGACCCCAAGGCTTAAATTAGTAACAAGATTACTCAGAGAAAAGTAATGTTCTGAAAACCTTTATGGGACGAGGAAATATGCCAAAAGTAAGCTTGGCCAGTGTGCTTAATAGATAGAAACCCATTTGTTTCTTTTTGAGAACTTAATTAAATTTCCCATGAATTCATTTGTAATAACAGTAATAAGCGCCATATATGGAAATCTTCAATGAGCCCTTAGCAAGGTAATTTCCTGAATTTAGCTTATATCTTTGTAATGTTCAAAGCCAGCTAGGCTCCAAAGTACAGCTGGTGTGCATTATTCCATTCTGAGTAGGAGGGTGTGGAAGGACTGGGTAAAATAAATCACTGTGGTGCTTTGACACCGAGTTTTATTGCCTGTAGAATGGTGCTTGATCATATTCAGAAAAGCATCAAGAAGAGAGTTAACATGATTTCTTCTGTTTGAAAAAGAAGCTTTTGGGAGGGCAGTGCACATGCCTTGCACACTCCAACACTCTCCTTCAATGCTCCCTGGCCCACAGTCAGTGCCCAGGAGGGGATGAAGCCACTGGACTCAAACAGGACAAGCTGGAAGCTCTCCTGTGCTCTACAGCCTTCCTGCTAAGTCCCAAGAGAAGGAAGTCAGATGGGGGAAGAGCCTTCTTCTCATTCAGGGATGCACACACCCAATTTACAACCCTATCTGTTTCTCAGGCCTTTTTCTATGCTTTACTGGCACAAACATGGTAAAAAATCATTAACTACGTGGCAAAGAAGAAATTGTCCTTGCTGACCCAGGCTGATGGCTGAGAACAAGTCTCCTTCCTTCACACAGAGCACAGAAGGAGCTTTCACCACTAGCTCCACATGTGTGCACTCAGAGCCCAGGTGCTAATTACAGCAGCTGTAATTAAAACCTGTCCAGGAGTTCTAAAACCTTAACCTCCCTACCATTGATTTTGGATGGCATTTGGTAAATATTCCAGTCCTAACAGAGGTAGGGTGAGTCACAGTACAAACAGACACCAGGAGTATCTTGGGATAGGAAGCTGGAATCAAGTGTGTGGCAGCAGCCATGGCACACCAGGTATGCAGCTGCTCTTTGGATGTACCACAGGAATGCTGGGGAAGAGCAAGAGGAGAGCCCAGAGAAGAAAACTCCAGAACAGACATCTGCTGGGGAGAGTGCTGGTATTCCCCTCACAGCCCAGGCAGAGCAGGGCACTGTAGCTAACACAGAAACAGGGCTGCAGCTCAGAGCCCACAGCAGCCCAGGGACAAATTAAAACACAGTTAAGTCACTGGACTCATGCTCATAGATTTCAGTGAGCTCCAAGTGCAAAGGGTGTCAAGAAATCCTCCCAGGGGCTCAACAGTGCCAGCTATCAGAGTTCCCACACCTCAGAAGAAAGTGATGTTACATTTTCCATCATTAATATCTGATAACAAACCCTCTGCTCGCTGGGAAGCCTCCTAAGCTCCCACAGTGACTCGGCTCAAAAGCTGAAGGCCTGGCAGCACAGCCACTTCATCCATAATCTCCTTTTTAGAGTTAAGCCAACACTCCTCATGTGGTAACGCAGCTGCCTCAGGGGTTGGCTTGCAGGTCAATACCTCCTTAGAAGGGGGGATTCCAGCTGGATCTTCTCTCTTTTTCCTGACTCATCTGCAGGATGCTGAGACTTCCAGGGGTTTTTATGCTACAGGAAGCTGCTGCTCTGCAGTGAACCCCTCCCAGGCACTGTCAGACAACCTACAGAGAGCTCTGCCCTCCTCCTGCCTGCCTAAATACCCTGCCCTCAGCACCAGCCAGGGAGAGCACATAGCTTCTTCTCATTAACTATATAATTATCCCATTAGATTTGATATGTCCCAGCTTTCCAGAGATGCTGTGGCTTTGATTATCCCACCTGCTCCAGCAGGTCTGAGAAGCCCAGGGAGAACCCCTGTGATGATGGGTGTGGATCTGCTGCCCTCCAGAATCCTCCTCACCACACTGGGAGTTTTGCTCTTAGTATGAGTTTTGTTACCATTTTAGAAGTTTTATTGCTGCCCTACTCTTTCATGGACATTTACTCAAGAATCTTTAAAGTTTCCTTTACCTAAAGGCAACATGCCCATAGTGATCACCCTGGTTTTGCTGTGACATCTGTCCTGAGGTCAGAGCAACCAAGGGTCTCACCAGTGACAGGTTCAAAGCAGAGTGGGACCCCTGGGATTCCCTGAGGATCATTACCAAGTGTAAATGGCTGGCAAACTTGGTATAAAGAACTCCCTGATGGAACAAGACCCTTGAGCCCTGCCCTTGCTGTCAGGGAAAAGCCCATTTGGTCCTTGCTCCATCCTCCTCATCCTCCTCAGCTCCCTGCCCATCCCTGTCCCACTCTGCCTGTGGGAATGTGCACAGCTTGGATGTCCTGTGTCTCCTCTGGGTGATCTCCTGATTTTCAGTGGTCAGGGGGAGCTGAGCTCCTGCAGGGCCACTGCCAGTCTTGCATTCCTCTTGTTCAGCCAAGCTCCACATCCATCAGACCCCCAGACACCCTTGGCAAACCCTTCTCAAACACAAACCTCACCTCAAGGCCTCCTTGCTGAAGCACTGCCATGTATTTCTTGTTTCCTAGATCATCTAGGTGAAACTGAGGGAGACCTTCCCCACGGGGAAGCTCTGCTCTGGACTGGCTTCTTTCATCCCTCCCTCCAGGTTTTGCTCCCTGCACATTGCCAAGGAGTGGCAGCTCCAGAGAGCTGGCCTTGGGAGAGCTGCCCTTGCTCCAGGGACAATATCCTGTTACTGAGCACATTCAGGCTCTAAAGAGAAATAATTCATGGATTATTGCTTTGCTTTTATAAGCAAGAAAGAACCAATAAAGGCATGACATTTAATGGTCAAGAAAATGATCTAAAGAAAATTGCTGTAGGATATTGCGGGAGCCCAAGCTCCTCCTGTCCATTTGTTCTTAGAAAGCAGCACACAGAACTGAGCAACCACAAAATGAACAGGAGCTTAGCAAAGAAGGGACCCTTTGCATTTGACATGCTCTGTCAGATTGAATTTTAATTACAGCTCCCCTCTGGAGCTGGCACGGGAGGGGAATGCTAATGATGGGGGAGAGAGAAGGGAGCAACAATGGCAATCGCCAGCCCAGCACTTCCTAAAGCACCTGATGGCAAGGAGAACTAACCTGGATGTAGACAAGTACAAATCCTGATGGTCTGGTTTCCTCTTTAGCTCCTACTATTTTGCCCCAAGTGTGGGCTGCTGGTTGGAGTAAAACACATTTAAGTGATTTAAGGTATTAAACCATTCAAGGTGCAGCCCGTTTGTGACAAGGTTGAAGGAAATCAGGTTTAGTTGAACAAATATGACCTCAGATCACTTTTCCAATGATCAGTAAGCCACCACTTGTGAATTATCATAGCCTAGTGACACTGCTTGCTGAGTGTTATGTCTCTCAGGATCCTGATTTTTGAGTTTTATAAAAACACCTTTGGGAAATGCCACTTGACAAATGTGTCACTATGGTGGGTCAGTAGCTCCAGTGATTCTTTCCGTGGTCATGTGCAGGCTCCTTGCATGGAATGAGCATTAAACACACCCTTAATGCTCTAAAACAATCCCAGGCAGCATCAGCAATATCCCTGCTGTTCTCTGCCCAGAGAGAGAAAACATCTCCATCAGATGGTGATCACTGAATGTGTGACAAGTGTTAGTGCAGAGAATATTTGAGATGCTGATACAAATCCCAGCAAAACATAATCAGGACATGGGGGTCCATGTAAAAATTCAACTAAGAACAGAGTGGATTTGGACTACAAAACCCACTACCAAAAGCTGTATATAGATATTTAGAGGCTACTTAGGATATTACACCTCCTTGAGGTCCAGCTGCAGTCAGTCAGAGACACTCACACTATCCAGCTGGGCATTTCACACCTCTTCTTGCTTCTTCCTTCAAAAAAAAACCCAAAAACACCCAAAATTTCTATTTCTCAAAATGGTCAAAGCACCTCTTNTTATTTTATATTAATTTTCTGCCATTCAAACAGCAGCCAGCTCTCACAGAAATGCAAAGTCTGCTTATCAGAGTGAATGGCTGATCTACATAGATTGTGTGACAATCATAAAATCCTTAGGGATCAGAACAAAGGCTTTCAGAAGCTTTTGTTGTAAGAGCTCGATCTATTCCTGCGGGGAAATTCTGTGTTCTGTTGCTGTCTGCTTGCACAATAGAAAGATGTTTTCCCTGCATTATTGGGGTTAGTAATGCAATGTTTGCTATTCCATTGCTGGATACTCCTGCCAAAAGAATTTGTGTTACCTCACATGTTATTGATAACACTGAGTTGCTTGGGAAAAACTGTTTCACCCAGTGGGACAAATCAGGCAGGAGTTCCATAAAATTAAAATACCATTTAAAGCTATAAATTACCTGTGAACTGCAACATGTGTTGCTGTGCTCCATTCTTGGTTTCTATAGTTTCTTATAGTTTATTTTCTATGGGTTTTATAGTTTATTCTCACCTTCTTTTTCTGTCTTTCCATTGTCCTATTCTTTTCCCATCTTTCTATTGTCCTATTCTGTATGTAATAATTAATTCATTTACAATTTCCCAGTGCATAAATGTGGCCAGTTTCTGCCATCTAGCACTGATATAAAATAAGGTAAGATCTGTGCTTTCTACATTGCAGCAACACTTTTAACCACAGCCAGAGCTTCCTTCACTTGGGCATCAAAGGCACAAAATCATTTTCTTCAGTAACATTTCTCTCTGCCTTTTGCCAGGACAGGATGATCTCAACAAAGCAGCAACAGAGGAATGAGCAGCCTTAATCCTGAAGCATCTAGGAATTCAGGGTGGACAACTAAATTACTTATTCTCCCTAAAATGTTATAATTTCTGCATTTCCTTCATAAAGCACGCTCAGTCATTTCATTTATTGCAAGACAAGGGGTTTATGGTGGGCCTGAGAAAGTCTAATAGAATCTGAGGGTTGATACAGTCCTTAAATACGTTAGCAGACAGGTTTCACAGAGCAAGACGAAGTTAAACTTTAAAAAAAAAAAGCCATAAATCATTTATTTCTCCTTCACTTAAATTTTTGAGGGTGGTTCTCAATACTCTGATATGAAAGTAGAAGAGCTCCTGGTGTAGTTCAAACTGTGGCTGTAATGATGTAAAGGCCTTTGGGCCAGCTGGGAATGTCTCTGCTTTACAGAAGTAATTTTCAAAGAGATTTTAAGCAAAGAACACTCATCCTTCTAGATATATATATATATATATATATATATATGCCATATTAATGTCTATTTGCTTTCCCCAAGCTGCACTTTCAGCAGTGTGGCCCCAGGCCAGCCCGTGGCTCCAGGCAGGCTGAGACCCTCTGGCTCACACCAGGATTTCACGTGAACTCTGCTGCTCCCAGGTTGCTCAGGGAGGGAGGGAGCTGAGCCCCAATGGATGGAGCCACTTCCCCTCAAAATGGCAAAGTCAGGAAAGTGTAATTCTCCAGCTGGCTTTGATGCTGTTTTCTCCTCCAGTATTTCAAGTGTGTCTGAGCAGGATGGGGGCCGAGCATCCACCACCCATCAGGGGAAGAGGGAAAATCAGCCTTTAAGTCAGCACAATTTCCATCAGGCCAACTCCTAATTCTCCCCTAATTAAGCCTGGCAACTGAAGCTGGATGAAAACCACGTTGTGTTCCATCCAGCCTTTCGAGGGGTCTCTGCTAAATCAGAAAGAAGCACTTTAATCCCTGTAAGGAGAGATTTTAAGGCACAAAACTGTGTCTGGAAAGTCAAATCCTTTCTGCATCCCTCAGGCACATGAAAAGATCCTCCCCCCAGCAGAGCAGGGGAGTGCTGAGGTCTCCTATAGCAACTGGCCAGCAACAGCAACAAACACTCTCTTGTCCCATTATTTCAACTTTCTGAATTATCCTGTGAGAGGCAGAGAGGGTGGGAGGCTGATGGTGCACGAGGTTCAGATTCTGCACCCTGAAGGATTCAAGGCAGAGCCAGAGAGGATTTGGTGCCTTCATGCCTCAGTTTCTCTTCCCCCACAGAGAAATAGTTTTGTTTCCTTTCTCACTCCCACATGGGATGCTAAAGTCCAGGCAAGTGGATAAGCCAGAGGCCCCACATGAGTCAAAATTATTGCTTGTACATATTTGTGCTGCATTTGCAAGAAATCCTCTTGGCTTAAGTAAGAATAAAAAATTGGACAGACATTTCCTGGCATCTTGAGTGAATGGACTTCATATTCCAGTTGTTTTTTTATGTTTTGAAATTAAAAAAAAAAAGAGGTTGTTTCCACTAAAAGGGGCTGACAAAGCCAGGCAGCTTCCCAAGATAAGGATTTTTTTTGAGCATTATGTTAGGGATAACAGAGGTTTTGCTGTGCTGGAGACCTGTGTGAACAAAAAGCAGATGAGCATTTCTGCAGCCAGGAATGGCAAATTCCTTCCAGTCCACACCTTTCTGAGGATTTTCAGTGTGGGGAATTATCATTTAAAGTTCACATAATAAAGCAAAAACCTCCTACCACCCTCAAACTTATCATTACCCTTCCCCATTCACTGCATTTTTCCTCCTATTTGGATTCTCTGCTTGGGTTTTCTTCCCCCTGGTGCTGCTTAGAACAGAGAGGATCCATATCTTGTGCTCCTGGTGCTCCCACCCTCCCTCTGGCCAAGGAGGAGGCTTGAAAATCCCCGCAAAGTGCTCAAGGAGCTGCTTTTGTGCAATAAAAAGATTACAGTAGGAGCAGATAACCTTTTTCCTTGGTGCACATCACATCCCACCTCTGGCAACATCAGGAGCTGCTGCTTGCAGTGGAGGTTTCCTCTATGAAAAATAATGGAATTCTGCCACTCAAGTGCCTGGAGGGGAATGGACTGTCCTCCTTAATAGAAATTATTAGATCTGTACAACCCTTGAAGCACCTGGCTTCGTTTACTCTCAAATGCCACCAAAATATTCACATTTAATTGGGTAACTGTCAACACAACTGTCAAAATGGCTTAATATGAGAAACAAGGGCAATTTACTTTAAAATTAACTACTCAGTTGGTTTTCCTTTAAAAAGCATTGCTCTGACTCCATTGTGACAAGCTTGCTCATTTCTCATCTGTGTTTTATGCAGGATCCCACCACATGTTACCATTTTCTCTCCCCACAGCAAAGCCCAGGGAGCAAAAAAATGCTCTTCTATGCCAGCCTTTTACATGCCAGACTCGTGCAAAAGCCAGAATAATGTAGATGTGATAAATAATGCATGGCCAGAGTGGTCATACATAATCTGTGGGGTTGGGAGCTGTGCAGCTCTTCACTGTGCTCCTCTCAGTTTTGTTCCTTTCCTTTGACAAGGTTAAAAATAATCTTGTAATAATCCAAAATATGCATTCTCTTCCCATCAATTCCTCCTCCTGTGCTCTCAGTGGGTGCTGAGGGTTTGCTGTGGGTGTGCATCCTTTTGCTCTGCCCTCAGGAGAAAAGCAGGATGCTGAAAGCTGCTGAAAGCCAAGGGATGCACAGCTGGGTCATTGGCATTTGCTGCTTCCTCAGGGCCATGGGATGGCTTTGATCTTGCACCCAACACACTCAGACACCTCCATGCAGCTCATGATCTGACCCCAGGATGGGCCTTGCACACCAGAGAATAAAATACCCTGATCAAAAGCATCTTTCTGAGGCTGAAGGGTGAGGGATGCAATATTTGGATATCTGGATAATGGTATCCTACTGTCAGGAAAGAGCAAACATGGGGAAGGAGCCCACAGGCTTTCCTTGGAGGAAGCAGAGGGAGTGGGAAACAGTATTTTGAAGTGAAATGTGAAAATGGTTTTGAGTTAAACAATTCAGAGCTGATTTGAAAATCCAGCTGCAGGAAGCCCAGTGAGCAGTCCCAGTTCACAGGAGAGCGAAGCCAGGTGGTGTTCAGGCTACATCAGGTTTATCACAGTGTTTTATAATCAAATACTTTGGTTTTTTTGCATGAATATTGTGGAGAAGTGTCTGTGGGGTATTTTCCTGTACCATCTGCTGCAGCCCAAGAGGATTGTTTTGGTAAAGAAACCAAAGACAGCAGGCTAACACACGCCTTTTTCCTACAGTGCTGTCAAAAGCAGAGCCCCAAATACACCAACCCCCTTGCCCCAGCAGCTTTGTTGTTCTCAAAAAATAGTTTAAGTACATTATACTCACATCAGTGCCCATCTTTCTCTAGATAATACATCAGAGCAGAAAACAATTATAATGTATAACCTAACACATGCTGTCACAGCTGGAGGCCAACCTGTGCCTCACACGCGAGGTCTATTGCTAAGCTTTCTTAGGATGCATAATCTGATACATAAAAAAAAGTGTAACATATTGGGGGAAAAGACAAAAAAAAAAAAAAAGAAGTCAGTGCTCTTCCTCGAGGATGAAAAGAGAAATGCATAGAGTGCAGAGGAAAATTACTTCAAGCAAGTGACCTGATCTCAAAAGAATTCAGGTACTTGTGTCCTCCATCACCTTTGAAAACACAGGAGGAAATCTGATCAAAAGAAGAATGGGATTATTGTAATTTGATGGTAACTTGACAACTGGCCCCAGCCCATCTCTCTTTGAAGTCAGTCAGGAGAGATGGCAATTTCATTAAGTCGGTGACAGTTTCATGAAGTTCCAGTGAAAGATACCCGTGCCTTGTTTGCCCCTGGCTGAAGCTGAGGAGCCATCACAGCTCTGATGCCCAGCGTGTGGCAGGAGGAGCTCCTGGGACAGGTGACCCACAGTGACACAGCATTGCCTGCACCAGCTGCTCCTCTGCCAGTTTATCACCACTCAATCACTCTATCAGAGCAGGGCTCTCACTCTCAGGCAGGAGCAATCCAAACCAGCCACTCTCCCAGCCAGGGCTGCTGTGGGACCTTCCTGCTGCTGCCTCACAGAATTCTCATCACTGCTGCTCAGCTCACCAAGAAAATTGGACCAGGCTTATTTTGCCACAAATCCAATTCAATGTTAAATGCTCCACTGACTGCAGTTACATGTGCATCTCCCCATATTTTCATCTGGAGGGAAGATTTCACCTGGAGGGATGCTGGACCAAGGCACCTGCCACCTGGAAACCCCTCAGGGCAGGCTGTGACTGGCTCTTCTCCATTCCTGTGGCAATCAGCTCTCAGTGGCTTCTCAACACAGCTACAAGGAGATCAAACCAGCACAACACACTGCTCTGTTTGAAAGGAGAATAGTGAATAGTTCAAAAAAAGCCCGTCATCACAAATAACTATTTTCCACAACTGATGACATTCATTTTGACCCTTACATAAAATAGGGCTCCTAACCTGAAGTGTGCTTAAAATAAAAAGATAGGCAAGAAAAAAAGGTGAAGAAGACAGCAAAACTAATATTTTGACTATGATGAAATCAGGATTTGAGAAAATATCCCTGAAGAGTGCTGGAAGAAAAGCTTGATACTGGTTTGATACAAAAGGAAAAAGGATTCTGGAGTCCAGGATCATTTACAACTTAGTGTTGGAACTTAGACATGTTTTTAATGACAACTCTTTCAAAACAGCCCATTGATTTATGATTTTGAATAAGCCAAGAGCTAAGACCTGAATTTCAGGTAAGATTTTACAGTCTTAAAACAGCAAAACCAATAAAGCAGGGACCAGTGTGGGCAATGGTCTCCCTGTTCCTGCTCTGATTGCCTGCTCTGAGATACATCCATAGCATTTAACTGGACTGCAGTGATGCCTTCAGAATTAATGTGTGGAAAGGATTTGAAAGATTATTTGGAGTTCAGTGTTATGCACAAACTGAGGCCAGGAAATGCAGACAAATCATAAAAAAAAAAATGAGGTTCCTTCAGGAGTGTTTCTATCACTCGTTCTTTGATTTAATTATTTGCCTGATTCCAGAACACAACCCAGACACCGTTTCTGATGTGAGCTGTTCCCTGAGCAGCAGGAATCGTGCATGATTTTGATGTATTGATTAAACTGCCACTGAATGATTTGAGATGAAGATTGAATACACTGAAAGTAATGAGATATGATTGAAGCTGAGCCCTTCCATGGATTAGAAGGGACTGCTTTTTCTGCCACACTGCTCTCGTTTATCAGAACACTAATAATGTTTATTACTTCAAGAGTTACAGCTCGCTGGTTAGATTTAGACAAAACTAAAGCTGCATGGGCTCAGCCAAGCCATTTACTCTGAGACATTTAAAGCTGCTGGGCAAGGCAAAGCGTATGAAAAATGCCAGAAAGAAAATCAGTGCTGGTGAGATAGCTGTGAAACTGCAGACACCAGTGCAGGGACAGCAGGGCCTTTCTGGACCAGCTAATCCCAAACTGGGGTACGTGTCCTTCAGACCCACCTGCCAGTCCATCTGCCACCTCTGCAGCCATGCACAGGGAGCATCTTCACAGCATTGGACAGGCAAGTCCCAGTTCCCTCAAAACTTTTATTTCCTGTAGAAGGCCAGAGAGAGATGGAGATTTGTGTCTCTAAAGCATCTGACAGCTAAAATTCACAGAAAGAGTCATGAGCTGCAACCAAGGCTCATTTTTTCTCTGAAAATGTGGGGGGAGTTATCTGAAAATATGCTGGGTTTAAATTTTCTGTGCCCTTTTCCCCCCACCTGTGAAGTCTTCCTGACAACTTTCCCTCTCTGATTCCAGAAGATCCCCACAACCCCAATTCTGAGCACTCTTCAGCTAATTACACAGCTCCTCTCTCAATGTAATCCCTGTTAATAATTTATGAAATATGTTTGAGTCATCAGACCAAAGAGGTCACACAAAGATAGTGACTGTGAAATGGAAAATGTGTTGCTCAGTTGCTTAATGAATTGCAGATGCATGCTCATAACTTGGAAAAACTGAAGCACATCACATTTTGGGGGACAATAAAGCCTTGAAGTACATTATGGATTTATGACCACAAGCAAAGCTACAGCGTAAAAAAATATTGTCATTACCTAAATATGCAAATACTCCAAGTGTTCAGTATGCAAGAGGAAATGTCTGCTCTTACAGGCTATTTGCAAACTAATGAAAATGAACTTTTCTGCATTATATGATCATGAAGCATGCACAGAGCAATTTGTATTTCAACGGGGGTACTGTGGATTTCTGATTTCAGGGTCTGTTTTATCAGCCCCGCTGGCTGTGCCAGGGCTCAGCAGCCCTGGATGATTTGCATGTTTAGTCCCATTCCGAGCTGTGCTGCCCCTGGCTAGGAGATAAATGAATATATGGGGGTTTCTGGAGAGAGGCTGCATTTTTAGTCAATCCCAAGGGAATTTTAAAGGCAGCATTCCCCTCCATAGCTGAACTGCCTACAGAGATAAGCTGTCCCTATTCTCTAGCAAGTGCAAGTCTGCAGGGCAGAGCTGTGGGTTTGGGGTCTGTCTGTCCCTGGGGATGCTGAACACACCTCGAGTGTCTCTGCTGTCCAGCATGGCCAGATGAGGACAGGGATGTGAACCAGGAGGTTCTCAGCTTGTTCAGCTTTGGTAAACTGCTCCAACCATACACCCTTGTTAGTCATGCCAGGTGATCAGGCAGCAAATCTGGCTTTATCACAGTCCTGCTTATTGGAGAGTGAAGGGGAAAGCACGACCCCTGCGCTGGGATTTGAGGATGAGCAGCTCCATGGAGTGCTGGGTGCCCTCCCAGGGGCAGAGCTTCCGTCCATCTGGATGAGTAAAGCTTTAAGGACACAACTTCATCTTATGTAGCATCAAAACTAAACATCGTCTCTGTTACGGGGCTGTAATTTATTTAAATTCCTCACCGAAGCATTACACCATAAAGGTCATAAACACTGAAAGCCCCATCTCCTGAGGCACTTGGCTGTGTGCAAGGGGGACAGCCACCAACATGCTCAGGTGGTAGCTGATAAACCACCCCTGGCTTTTGGGGAGAAATCACAGGTTTTCCCCTTTTTGCCGCCTGCAAAACTCACTCCCTGTTTGCATCAGTGAAGGAATTTCTACCTCCTAAACCTCTATAGGGACCTAATAGAAAAAAAAAAAAATGAAGAGGGCAGCACAGGTTTGTGCCATCTCTAAGAGCTTTGGTGTCTACAAAAGCCACCCTGGCATTTGGTGGTGGTGGAGCATCCCGGCAGGAGCAGCTCTGCCCTCCGAGCCAGAGGTTGGCTCATTTGGGATGAGCATTTGCCACCCACCCACATTCCCCGCTGCTCCGAGCGGGGTTTGCTCCTTACAGGTCCCCAGGCAAGGCTGTCTGGGCTTCACGGCTGTTAATTACTCGCGTCTAGCGTTAATTAGCTGTGTGCAGCGGCGGTGACAGCCTGGGAGCCTCTCCCCATGGGCTTTGTTCCTCCCCAGCTCCCAGCCAGAACATTTCATTTTAGTCACGGTGCCACAGGCCAGGCCCCCGAGGACCTTTGAAATTAAACACTGGACCAAGTACAGTGCGGAGAAGAGGGAGGAGAAAGGGGTAATTTCGGCTCCTCAAGCATGCAAGTCCAGAGCTTTTGTGATGCCTCTCAAAGCATTTTTTTTTTTTCAGCCGGCCACAAATCATGGCCTTGGCTGTCCAAGGGAACCTGTCTCTATGATGGAAATTTCCTCCACACTTGCCTTGCTTTCTTTCTTGCTCTTTTTTGTGGCTTTGCTGCCTTCAAGACATTGTAAATAATCGAATTTTTCCAGAAAGAAAGGTGGTTTTTTTCTGTTGCAGAAAAATTAATTCATCCCCGATTTGCTAAGCTTAGAAACACAACATCCAGAGTAAATTCTGCACTTGATATCTGCAGTTAACATAAAGCAAAAGTTCTTCATTCAAAGACTCTGATTGGAAACACATCACATGATTTTCAGCAAAAGAGGTTCATAACAGGACGCATTTCCTACAGGCATTAAGTCTGAATTATATTTCTTTTGTTAGGATGTTAAACAAAAATAAGTGGTTTGGAGTTTCAGCTAACAGCTGTGAAATAGCCTGGGCAAAAAAAAAAAAAAAATCACACGGAATAATTTATTCATCCCTTTCCACCTGCAAATTGCCTGACAACAGGTTGAGTTCTTACCCAAATGTTACGGTGATTGTTAAAACATTACAAAATTATTTTCACAAATGTTTCTTGCTTGGTAATTTCCGGGTGACCCAGTCACTGTAGACATTTGACACTTGAAATTCAAATTCCAAGCCCTTCTGAGGGGATGCACAGATTGCAAGAGCAGACCTGTGCTCTGCTGGCTGAGCACATCTTGGGTCTCCCCTGCAGTTGTCCTGATGGAACCCTAAATCCAGCAATTCCACAGGAATCCAGGTGATGCTGCAGGCATGTACACTCCTGTCCAGCTCTAAAGTAGGCATTTCTGGTCCTAAATATTTCTCTGCTTTATGAACAAATCTTCTGTTCCTGTGAGGCCTAAAGGAACTCCTTTTACAACAGCTTTTTTTCTGCCCTCTCCCAGATTTTCCATCACTGCTTCTTAAAGCAAAGCAGGTCCACAGTGTTTCTTGTGCTCTCCACACCCCAGAGTTCCTTGTCCTGTGTCATTTCATTTGTCTCCATCTTCGTGTGTGCAGGCTGGAGTGTTTAAATGTCCTTGACAGGCTGTGTGAGGTTTAGAAACTCGGTGATCCAAATGCGTGGTGTTCGGAGTGCTGGGAATTGCAGGGGCAATCCCTGCCCCATGAGAAATGGCACAGATGGGATTTTTAGGGCTCCTTGGGGTGAGAAACAACAACATCCCCCAACATCCTGCTTCCCTTTGCAGTGTAGGGGCAGGAGTTCTTGTAGTCAGCTCCTAAATCACCAATTTTAACACTGCTGATGCCCCCCAAAATGCTGTGTTGTGTGACCAGCTGCAGCCTCTCAGGAGCTGGTTCACACACAGCCTGCAGCAGGGTGACTTTGGGGGGCTGCAGAGGTGACCTGGCAATGAATCAGAGACATTCCCTGGCGACAAACGTGAGGATGTAAAAACACCTTTACTATCTGCAGAGCCAAGCGAGAGGGGAGAGCAGGGACTCGTATCTGTGCAGCTGTGTGCTAAATGAACCACAGGAGAGAGTGAGGGAATAACATTGGAATTAAAAGGCTTTAAGATAAGATGGAAAGTGGCAGCTGAGCCAGGAAGGCAGGATGGGAGTGGAAGGGTGTTTACATGAGCCAGCAAAGCTTGGGGGATGCTGAGAGCGGGAGGGCTCCTCAGTGCCATGAAAAACTGCTCTGTGGAGGAGAGAGAGCAGCACAGCACTGGCCATGCTGGGAATTCCTGCAGGAATGCTTTCCAGGGGGGTGAGGGAGAAACACAGAGATGCTCCTCTGCTACAAGGCAGCCTAACTCCCGTGTTTTTAGTGGAGTTGTGCCATAAAAATCAGCCTGCTGCCACTGGGCTGGTGTCAGTGCTGGTGCAGGAGGAGGGAGATGCTGCAGCTCAGTGACAGTGAGTTCCCAGCACAGGCAGGGACATCAGCAGCTCTGGCCTGGTTAGTTTGGCTCCAATTTTGGAAGGTCTGGAAATACCAACCTGCTTAAATCTGAAAAAAAAAAAAACCTCTTAGCACAGCTGGATGGCACAACTGTCCTGGCTGTTGGCCCAGCAGGCATTGAGGGTGCCTGGCCTGCCTGACATCCGCTCCAGAGACGATTTAAATAAGTTAATGGATTGAACTGGATTGTGCTGATCTCTTTATATTGGCAGTGTGGACCATCAGCTGTCAACAAAGGAAATTCTTAACAATGTGCTTAAGGTGCTTGGATTTTGTGGACTGAGATGTCAACAGCACTTAAAAACCACCTTCTGTCACAAAATCAGAAAATTGTGCCCCAGAAAACAAAATGCTCAAAGGCCATAACAATCATTCCAAACCTTCCAGTCAGGGCTTAGTACTTACTTATTTCAGGAGGGAGGGGGGAGTAAGAGGGCAAAACTAATAAGGAAAGGGTGCTGCATGGGTTAATCTTGTATGGAGGAGCAAGGGGATGGGAGAGGAGATGCCCAGTCCTGGAAGGAATGGAGAGTGGACATCCCCTGGGACCCAGGGGCTCAGGCAGGAGCGGGTGCAGGGACCTGCACTGACATCTGAACACACCATGAAAAATCACCTCTTGCAGAGCCTGGCAAGTGGCTGGGGAAGCTCAGCCGTGTGAGCCAATTTGAGCTCAGTCAGTCTGTAAGAAATGGAGAGATAAATCAACACAATAAAACATGGTGCAGCAAACCTGGGGGCTCTTGTGGCATTGGATCGTTTGGCCTTTGGGACTCTGCTGGTGCTCCTGGAGCCACTGAGGGTGTGCAGTACAAGGGGCTGTGAAGAGTGGCTCCCAGGAATGGGAAATGCTGAGTGACCACATGAATATATCCCACATTAAACCTTTCTATGTTGCCTTAAATGAGGCAAATTTTCCCTGCATGGAATTCTTTCCAGCACTGCTGTGCCATTTGACAGCATTGTTTCCACTCTGCTGGTCCCTGTCAGAACGCCCCAGGAGCATCTGAAACACAAAAACAAGGAGCACCCTCGTCTCTCAGCAAATACAGAGCTGGCCTGTGGTAGGACAGGAAATTAAAAAATTCACTTTGTCATCCTCCAAGTGTGACACAACCTCTGCATCATGGGAAGAAATCTACCCCATAAGGTTAAATCACTGCTTATCTACTTAATGTCAATCAGACATTAAGCAGATTGACTGGGAGAGTCGATTTATTTATTTTTAAATGAGAACCCAAACAACTTAATACTCCTTCTTGACTTAATCTGCTGGCGGGCTGGGTATCCAATTTATTGTGTTTGTTTGTTTGTTTATGCCTCTTTTGGCCTGCTGGTTCCTGTGGGAGTGGATGTTCTGTAACTGGGCTGTTGTGGCAATGGATGAAACCCACCCAGAGATTATCCTTCCTCTGTAGCCCTCTGCATTGGCTGCCCTGACTTCAGCAGCAATTTTTAAACACGGGCTCCTGTGGATTATCCACTTGCTGTGGTGAACACAAATCAAGTTGCAGTTAAGATTAAGATAAAACAATTTCCATATCTGGAAAGGGAGCCATTATTAAGGGGGAAAAAGTAGCAAAGTGACACACAGGTGGCAGGGTTACTCAGCAATTTGAATAAATGGCTGTGTGTGAACACTGGATTTGGGAACCTTTTATGGCTTAAGAAAGCAGGAAACATAGATCTAAGGTGGCATTCACTAAGCACAACCCAAACTGTTCTGATGCTTTCACATGGAATTGTCATTTTCTAAGCTGTAACACATTTAGTACACCTAAGAATTAAAGCTGATTTAATACAACTGGACCCCTGAAATGAAGGACAGTGAGTCACCACCTCACTGTTAGTCCTTTGATCCAGGTTCCTTACTAGATGGGTGCAGATAAAGGAGGTTAAAGAGGAAGGAGCAAAGAACTGATGACGATTTAATCACTGTGGTGATTACCAGGTGGAAATTAAAGGCTTGCTGCTGTGAGATCCTGTGTACCTCCTGTACCTTCCCAGACATATTTTATACTGGTAGCGGATAAAGATTTCTGAATTTGCAGGGTGGGATTTACAAAATTTACAATTTACAGGTGTAGGAGCACAGGTGACTCGAGTTTTAGTGAGGCAGATGCTTGTGGGCAATTTCTGGGTGCCCTGACATGTTGTGGTCTGATCACAGATTTTGTTTGTTTGTTTATACAGCATAAACAGGTGTAAACACAGCTCCTCTTCTAGACACAAAAATCTATCAAAACCAGCCTCCTGTGCTAACTTGCTCAAGCCAGAGAACAACAAAAACTTCCCTCTGGCTTTAAGCACAGTCCTCAATTGCAAGAAGAGAAGAAAAGAAGGCTTACTCTGACTCAGGTGGTCTCACTGTGATGACTCCCAGCTCTGTGAAGTGCTTACAGTGCCCTCAAGTCAGATGTTAAGAATCAGAGCTGGCTTTAAAGTTTTTGCCTGATGCACTCTTCTGTTCCCCTGCCTTTCCCATACACAGACACCTTCTGTATTATCCAAATCCTCCCTGCCAAGCACTTTCTGACCTCTTCTGTCAACCTGCTGGAACTGGGGATGCTTGCGCTGTAATGAAGTGGAGATGAGTATTTGCAGAAAGTGCAGACTTTATTCCCATTGTGGAATAAGCTTTAAAATCCCTGTAGGAAATGGTTCAGAACTGGTTTAAAGGGTCTCTGGCAGGGCCCCGATTAGCCTTAACTCCCTGAGCAACCCCACCCAGTTCTCCACCCATTCCCATGGGCCAGGAGCCCATTTAAACCCAGCCAGGGGCATTTAGCACCATGCTTCAGTCATGCTGCAGGAGCACAGCTCCCTGTTTGACCATGGCTCTAAATCCTCTGTGAATTTCTGCTGCCCCTCTCTGCTCCCTGATGTTCTCTTTGACAAAGGTAAGATCACCTACACCGTGTTCTTCTATGGCAAACACTTTCCCGATTTGTTCTTTGACCCCTGTGGAGCGTTTTTGCCACCATTACAGTGCAGAAATGGCATTTTGGCTATGTCTTGCTGATGCAATGTCTGGAGATATCAAGGACCTCAGGCTCTTTGGTGAGTTTTGTTTTTTTTATTGAGGTTCTGTGGGTGAGGTTTGACTCAGAGGGTAAACAAGCTGCTGAAATGAGATTTATAGGAGTTTTACCATAGTAATTTTTGGTGGTTTTTTGGTGGGAGAGATACTTAATTATGGCTTTATCTCTGTGGAGCTACAGGACACAGAGTCATGAAATCACCCCTTTGAGTCACAGCTGAGCTGCATGATGGACACGTTTGTGGGCTCTGTCCCTTGATGTGTGGAGAGGCTGAGACTCTGTGTGAGTGTAATTGCACAGTTCACTCATTCACCAGAAGTCATTTCAGAGTAGCCCTGAAGAGCACTCCAGAGGCTGGGAGAGCTGATGGAAGGTCAGCAAGTTCATTTTCAATGGGTCACAGTCTGAGCTGGGTTGCATTACTGAAGAGACAA
Source organism: Drymodes brunneopygia (assembly GCA_013400955.1). Lineage (NCBI taxonomy): Eukaryota > Metazoa > Chordata > Aves > Passeriformes > Petroicidae > Drymodes > Drymodes brunneopygia. The sequence continues at coordinate 502,742 of VZTZ01031704.1, forward strand.
AGCAAATCTCATGGGCTCAATGTCATTTTTTTCTCCTTGACACCACCATAACAAAACCCTTTGGAGCAGTTTCAGCCCTTATGATCAAATAAACAGCATCCAACAAGCAGGACTCTGTTTGTCAGAATTATGTCCGTTGACCTCTGGTAATATTTTTAGCTGGTTAAATGCCTCTAGTGTGATGCTGTTTTCCATCTTAACGTGTCTTCCTAGACTGGCTGGTGGAAAGGCAAAACAAAAAGCCCTCACATAAACCCTCCATGTGGCCATCAAGATGTGTCTGACACCCAGCAGAGTGGCTATGCTTCTGGTTTATGGCTGGCAAATGTGCCTGGAGATAGAAGTTCAAATGTCCCTTCTACAGAAGCCTTAAGCTCTGGCTCTGATATATGAAAGCCACAATAAGGGGAAAACAATCTTTTTCTTGAAGCATCAGAAAGCAAAAACCTGACAGCCCTTCCCTAGTTTAGTTGGGAAATCACAGGACAATAAAGTGGGGGAGAACAGGCCTGGGCACATGGTAAAATATTCTGTAGGAAGAGAAGCTGAGAGGTGAAGTGCTGGGGGCATCAACAGCATTTTGCAAGCAGCTTTTCTGCCCTGTACCCCAGAACCAGCTCTGGGGCTGTGCACAGGGGCTGTCCCTGCACCTTGCCCTGCCCATCCATGAGAGCTGAGCCTCCTGCAAACCAATGCCCCAGGATTGATGAAAGAGCCCACCAGACTCTCATTCTGTGAGCCTCCTCTCCTGCTGCAGTCCATGGTGAGGGTGATGGATGTTTGGGTCTCAGCTGAAGTTCACAATATGAAGCTTAGCAAGGACTGAAGAGGAAAGCAAGTGAAGTTCTGGAGGTGTTTTGGGCTCAAGACAGAGGGGATCTGTGTGGGAGGATGGATTTGTGAGAAGGACTGGGGCTCAGGAGTGTAGCTTTTTGGCTGGTCAGACTGTTCTTCTTTCTTATCCTTGGCTATTTCCATTTATAAAAAATAAGGGAAACTGCTAATAGTAATGTAATGTTAGTAATGTGCTTCTGGATCTCCTGAGGAGCCAATGAGTAGTGATTTTTTTCAATACATGATGATGTCTCTAGATCCCCTTGGCACTAGAAGGCCAGACTTTAAACTGTTTGGTTATGGAACAAACTGGGAAATTGTTTTTTTGGTGTATGTTTAAAGAACTAATGAGTACTTCAAATCATTCTGAATGCACAGGTTTATCGGGAATATGAGTGTAAAATCTTTCTACCATTTAGACATAAATACACAGAGATGCAGAGGGATGCTCAGAAGCAGAATCTCGTCTGGCATCACTGGTGCTGCAGAAGTAGGAGTGGGTCCTCTAGAAAAACACATTCTTGCTCAGCAGTGCCCAGGAAACCCTCAGAAAATTTTGGATGCAATGCTGTGCTGGGTGGAGTGCAGGGTGTTGAGACTGAAGGGCTGTAAGGAGCCACTTTGTATTTCTTTCCCTTTCCTAACCTGCCTGTAATTCCATGGAAACAGGAATAGGATTGCTGAATAATGAAATGGGAGAAATGCAAGAAAAGCCCAGTAGATTGTGCTGTCAGCCATCAGAATAACCATCATTTCTGTGAGAACCGTTTTAGTGATAACAGGAATAACACCCGTGCCTCCAGTTTCTGTTGGTATTATTGAGCATGGACAAAGTCTCTGAGAACCTGTGTAGGACCTGGGTGTGTTCCTTGTCCTGCTGTTCTCCTGCAGAACTGCCTTTTGTTGAGAAACACTGGAAAAATGGTGGGCCTAGAAATCTAAACTTTGGGAAATTCTTTGGCTCCTTCTGCAGAGTTTATCTGCAGTCTCTGAGCTCAGCTATTCCCAGTTCTGCGTGCGGGAGACAGGATCTCATTTGCAATACAAACAGACAAAAAGGGGAGATGGAATAGGTTATGGAAAGCTCAAAGGATGGAGGTGCAGGGTGAGGGCATGGGTAAAGCTGGGTTTCACTTAGCTAATTTTCACAGAATCATGGAATGGTTTAGTTGGAAGGGAGCTGAAAGATCAATTGGTTCCACCCCCCTGCTGTGGGCAGGGACACCTTTCTCTAGTCCAGGTTGCTCAAAGCTCCATCCAAACTGACACTGAAATTTTAGCTCCTTAATTTTAAGCCCTTAAACTTGGGTGAAGGCCAGAAACGACCATCACAAGGCTGGCAGTGGGACCTGGGTGTGTCAGATTTGTAGGAAAGACCAAATTACCAGGACTAATGGTGTTTACAGTCATTACCAATTCTAATTGCCTTTACAGTATTTGAGAAGAATATCTGTGAACAGAGCTGCATTTAAATGAAAAATAAAGATTGTGCAGCAATATTTAAGAGGTTTGCTGTTGGACATAATTAGCAACTCTATTTTTTTGCCCACGTTTAAGTAATGTATTTATGTAGTTTAATACCTTAGAATGACATCAATGTATCCAAATTTAAGGCAAAGGATAACTCAAAAACAATTTAATATTAGGCAACTTTGACCAAGGAGCTTTTTAAAGCACCAAAAGGAAACAATCTGGAAAATGTGGTTCATTATTTTGGACAACACACAAAAAACCTATGCCTGAAAACAGAGCAGGAGTTGTATAATGGTGCAGATGTAGAGGAAGGCACTTCAGCTGTGCCAGGCTTTGTAAACCTGGCTGGTGCAGATATCAGGAGTGCACTGGTGCCCCAGAGATGCCCAAGTGAAAGCTGAGATTAAGCATCTACAAATGTGTTTGCCGAATTTGGACCTTGAACTTGACCCATGACATCTAAAGTTGGCTTTACAAAGCGTTTCTCAGGACTCGGGGCTGCTGGTGTATTTTTATAACAACTCTCTGTGTGCTTTGGCAGTTAAGGTAAATGACATCACTTTACTCTATCTTTCTGCATTTTATTTACCTCATTTCCTTTTCTAAAAATACACACAAGTTGACTGCTCAGTGATATGAATCTGAAAACAGAGAAAAGCCAGCAACCCCTTGTCTTCCCTGACGTTCACTTAAACCACATCACACCCCACAAACGGATCCTGCTTGCGAAAGGTCTGGATGAAGAACAGACCCAAGGATATTTGGGAGAAGCAGAGGAAGCCCCCTCCCATCCTTCCTCCTTTCCTTTTAACTTCCTTTTGTTGTGGAGGAGGGCTGTGCTCAGGAGTGACCAGGCTGTCATCCTCTCTGAGCTCTGTTCAGCCACCTGAAGCTCTTACCTGTCCTGCAGGCTCCAGTCCTCTGGGGCAGAAAAATGGGAAACCAGTTTGCACAAGTGGGATGTGTGGAGCTGAGACTTTGCTGACCCGCTCAGCAGACCTGTTCTGTAAAGGGGGAAAAAAACATCTTAGATAAGAACACCCAAATTTTTTATTACGATTGAGCAGCTTTTAGAGTCTTCACATTCTGGTTTAGATTTGTAACTCAACAGGTGGCTTGTGGTATTCCTGGAGCTCCTGTGAAGTGGCTGTGGGAATTTGGAGCTGACCATAGTCTACCTTGAATTGTTTCTAATGTATTTTGTGCCCATATTGTGAAGATTTATGAACATATTTGAAATGCCAGCACTTGGATCCTATATCCCATCCAAGCTGTTTGCTCTCATTCTCTTTCTGGAGGTTTGTGCTCCACCTCAGGTATGCAGATCCAGCATGTGAGTGCTCATCTTGGTGTTAGGATAAAATCAGCCAGCTTAGCTGAAATCAGCAATAAAAGCATTTGGAGCTAAGCAGGATGATTTTTATGTGAGATTATGTTCTGGTTTTTCAGTTGGGCTGCAAAGAGGAGCCTCCGGTCATGGAAAGTGGTTTATTGCTGGAGTGATTCTCATCTTTTTTCCAGCTCCAGAGGAACCTGAAAGATGATTTTTGGCATCAGTCAAACAGCAATTCTTCTCCCTACATCCCCAAAACCTGACTATCTCCTGCTAGTACCTGCTGGCTGTGCAGAGGGCATGAAATACAGCAAGTTTGTGCCTCACCATTCCTCAAGTGATTCCTCACTTTATGATCTGTACATGACAGTACCAAGCTACATAAACAGCTTGTCTTTAGTGGGGTCTCCCAGAAGAGTGCTGTGATGGGCTGGACTAGCTGTTCATTTAGCCTGGCATTGCACTGTTCATCCTAAATAATAAATGATACCCACTCTGGCAGTTTGTACAGATTAGCAGCAGTGGAAAATCTCAGCAGAGAGGCAGAGTACCTCTTAAAACATTAATATTTCTTCCTTGCTGTAAAGGGGTTTTGGAAAGAGCTCTGGTCAGAGCTGGATCTGCCTTTCACATTTTCAGCCATTTTTCCCAATCTGACTCATGTCCATAGCCTTTAGAGATTTACTTAAGGAGTCGATATCCAAAAAAAATCATGTTTCAGGGCTAGGAACACAGGGATTCTGTTTCAGACTGCAAACCCTCAGGAAACAGATACATACATGTGTTGACTAATTGTGCTGCAGTGCATTTCATCTCTAGAGTTTTGAACTGTGTAAATAGCTGTTGGACATTGAAGGCAAAAGGACTTTGTTGTTGAGTCTTAGTTTGAGTTCTGCTCCCCATTACAGACCAAAAATTGAATTTCTCACCAAACCTGAGGCGTCTATTGTGAGCTGTAGTCTGAGCTAGCTTGGTTGAAAGGGGAAGAAATTCTTTGTGCCTTGCTGTGAGACCTCAGGCAAACCTCTTGTTCAGGTTTCTCTCTGTCCTTCATGTCTCTGGCTCTCTGCTCCAGAGGGCAAGAGCTGTCGAAGATTTGTCAGACACCTCCCACAGCGGGCTCCTGGTGTGGGCTGGTGTCTCAGGGTCAAGTGCAAAGCCAGCAGAGGTTACTCAGCTGAAGAATTTTGCCCTGCATCCCTTCATCAATCACACTGCAAGGTCTTCTCTGCTGTTGTGCACTGCTATCACTCATTTTCTGCACATACTTGGTTCAGGTGCAGCAGCAGTGTTTTCTACAAGCTCTTGATTTTATTATAATACAACCATAAACCAGATAAGGAGCGTTTATTTCAGCCACTATAAATATTGGCTGACCTTTTCTGCTCAGAGAAAGCTTGCTCCTCTGCCTCTAGAGTTTGATTTAGGATCATTTGTGGAGGGCAAATGGATGCATACATCACATCAAAATATCTGTCAGAGTAATTTCCCCTAATGAAGTATTATATGCAGGAAGGAGGGGATGGCTGAAGTAGGAGGCAGTGATTTCTTGTGGTATAGAACATTCTTTCTGGGGATGTTGTGTAGTTGTTCATCCTCTGCAGCACAGAGCCCACTGGGAGTTGGTGGTTGATGGTATCTGGAAATCAGACAGGGATGAGATTACTGATACAGAGGTATGCATCACTGAAATAATCTATTTGGTATTTCTAGGGAGCAGATAAACTTTCTATCACATGAAGGCATAGGAAACTTGTAGTAAAAACAGGCAGAAGGGAGCTGGAATATGCAGAAAACACAAGAGAAAATTGTGGGGGGTGATGTGCAATACCTGGTGGCCTGAAGCTGTTCTTGATTGCTCTTGACTTGTGCCAGTTTGGAGCAGAAGAGGCAAATGTTGCCACCCTTCCTGGCAGTGGGAAATACCTGGGAGCACTCTTCAGTGCCCAAACCACAACCCTGGAGGAACTTAAGGGAAGGAAACTCCCAGAAAAGTCAGATGACAGCAAAAGCCAGGCATGGGGGCCCTGAGGTGCCAGTGATGAGGGAGGAGAGGCAAGAGAAGGAGCATCATTAGCATGATTGATGCAGCAAGTACCAGGAGAGCACGGAGAGATCATTGCTGTAAAATGGCATGGGTGAGATACAGCCAGGGAATGCTGTGCACTGGAGATGGAGATGAATGCAAAATACGTGAGAGAGTCAAGCTGTGTTTATTGCTCTGCTTTCAGAAAAGCACCAGGTAGTCTGGCACTGCAGTCTGTAGATGTGATAAATAGGAAGACCCTGTGTTTCTGGGGCTAATAACCATTATTTGACATAATTCTATTGCCATTAAAAAAAAAAAAAGGAATCTCATTTTCCTAGGAGGCTCTTGTAAGCCTCTTAATTTTGGTCAAATGAATGAACACAGATTTGTGTGATTTCCCCAAGAATAGTAGCATACTCATTCATTGCAAAATGTTAGAGTGAATTTCTTCCTTACACAAGTGCTGTTTTAGCTGCAGTGATTTGTTTGGTGGAATATACAGAACTATGCTGCTGTTCACTGCAAACAGCGAGCCTGGTTTATAGCACCGCTTGCCAGCACCTCCAGTTGCTCTGACACCCCCCAAACAATAGCCAGGCTGCCATTCATTACTTTAGGCAGCTCATTTCCATATGGTAATTAGGAGCCCGTTTGTAACATACCAGCATGGGTATTCCTGAACTCATCTCATTGTTCTGCTTCGCATCGCGAGGATGACAAAGGCTCCTTATGAACAGAGGTAGCGGGGTTTAGGCAAATCCAGCCCCTTGCCATTGCCCCGGAGAAATCACCATCCATCACCTCGGAGGACATGACACACGGCTTGTGTCGGTATTGTGGGTTGCGGCTGGGAGCAAAACAAAGGCAGGGGAGGATCCACGGCAGCTCGGGGGAAGCTTTCCCAGGGAGTTGCCGCTGGTGACCACTCGTGTTTGTGGGGAGCGGGGCCGGACCAGCCCCTCCCTGCTCGGGCTGCTGCTGCTGAAGTTGAGGACCAGGATGCTCTAAGTTGCCCGTGTCCCCTGTGCCGCGCGGGGAGGCGGCGGCAGCGCTCCGAGGGGTGAGAGAAGGGGAACAGGGACACGCAGGGACAACGCGGGGTGCGACGCGATCCGCGCACCCACCGGCACCGCCACCGCGGGAGGAGCGGCTGCCGCTCCCCGGGAGCAGCGGGGTCCCCGAGCNCCCCTCCCGGGCTGCCCGCACCGCGGAGCCCCCGCCAAGGTAAGGCCGGGCGGGGAAGGGCGGCGCATTGTTCTCCGGGCGGGATGCGAGGTCCGGCGGGTGATGGATGGGGAGCGGTGCCCGGGGTCCCCCCCGCCGTGACGGTGCGAGCGGGCACATCCCCGTGCGGACCGCGCCGGTCAAGTTCGGGATCTGGAACAGCACGGGACCGCCAGGAAAAGCCAAGCCGAAGTCGCTCGGGGAGGGTGAAATTCCCAGTAGGATGCAGGGATGAGCTGAGAACCGCCGGTAGGACCTGCTCTCGCTGGGGTGATGACCAGCGCCTGGCTGTGGGGGCTGAGAGCATCCCCAGCCTCGTTCCGTGGGGCATCCCCAGCATCTTTCACTCTGCGAAGCAGGGCAGACCCGCTGGTCTGGGCATCTGCCCCTTCATTGCTCTGGAGAAAGGAGCCGAGCAGCGCTGGGCTCAGCCGCGGCGCAGGGTCTGTCGGGGATGGGGGCAGGCAGTCGGACAGAAATCTTTCCCTGCGGAGCGAGGAAGCCCTTCCTCTGCCTTTGTTACACTTGTTCCCCTGCCCGGCTTGGCCTCGCGTTCTCCCTCTTGCCCAGAATAGCCCTTTCCCAGTATTGTTCTCCGTGTGTTTCCTCTCGCCTCCTTCTTCCGCCCGTCCTTAGCTCAGGTTCTCTGCAGACCTGAGACCCTGACACACATCTTCCCTCTCCCTTATGACATTTTAAGTCCAGACCTACCTTTTCTGAGAACATTCTCCTTTTTTATCTTTCCCCCCTGAGTGTTTAAATTCGACTTTAACTTCCATTCCATGGGTTTGAACTAAATTGAAATAAACTTCACTTAGGACCTGCTGTGTAACAAGGATGAGATTTCTGGCTGCCTGTGCACTTGAGATCAGTATCAATTGCACTGAGCACTGTGTGCTTTTAGACTGGGCTTTCTAACCTATCATTGCTCTGATATAGAATAAGGCAACGTTTTACCTTTGACCTCCCTGCTGCCTTTTTTTATATAGATGGGATTTGGTGGGTTCTTGACTAAATGAGTGCAGCCTTGCAGAATGCAGCTGAAAACTGTAAATATTGAACACATTGCTCTTGGAAACAAATTTCAGAGTGCCAGGGGGTGAGATTCGGGGAGAGACCAGGTTAGGAGCTTTTTAGAACAGTGTCTCCAAAAGGGTCCAGCCCTCACCTTCTGTACTGTGCTGGTTTTCAGGCACAGATCCATTGGAAAGTGTTTGTGTCTCTGCTGGAACAGGGCAGTGCACAGCTGCTGCCAGGGGGGGCTGTGTTGATTTTTCCTTCAGGGGATTGTGTTCTTTAAGCACTGCCTTTATTTAGAGTTTTGCCTGATGGGAAGCAAAGAGCAGCTGAGCTCATTCCTGTAACTTTTGCTGGATTCCCAATAGCCACAGTGAAGTAGTCGAGGCTTTAATCAATTTTTACTTGGCTTTAACTTGGGAAATCTTTGAGCAGCCGCAGGGGCACTGGCTGGAGAGCTGTGTCTGCAGGCTGGGGGAGACTGCAGTGCTTCAGTTATGCCTGGCTCATACAGAGGCAGGAACAAACGTTTCGAAAAATGAGTGTATTTTCACTTGTGTTCTCAGCTTTTTAAAAATTACTTTCTTGAAGTTGTCCCTTTTCCTCCTTTTGAAGAGCTTATTTGCAGAAGTTAGCAGTGCTTGCCTTGGAAAGATGTATATTTCCTGCAGCAGCATGGATTTCAAGGATTGGTCTGTTTTATAGGGAGATTGATCTTGCTGATTGCCTTGGACTTGCATGGGTGCAACCACATCAGACTTGACCCTTTTAGTTTGATTCTGATGTACTGAACATGTAAAAACCCTTGTTAAGAGTTTGCTCCTCAGTCCATTAGAAATATGCATGTCATCTTAGTCCAAAGAGATTGTGCAGAAACCTTTCAGTGTGTTAACAAGCCCTGGAATTCCATAATTTTGAAAACATGTCAGGAGTGAACCAATTCCTGAGGTCTGAGGTGTAGGTGACCATTTTTCTATGGTTTCCTGTGGGAATGCTGGGGTTGTGCTGTCTGAAGCTGGGTGTTTTCTGGGCAGTGAGATAAAATTGCTACAGAGATCCCCAGAGTAAAGGTTGTGAATGCATCTCAGCTACAGAAATTGGGGCTCTTTCCTAGACTTTGTGCTGTAACATAAAAAAACCAGAACCCCACACACCACCTATGACTGATTTTCTATGTGTGTTTTCTGGCTCAGTCTTGTGACAGCGTGGAAGTGAAGTATGGTGTGAGAAGGCTCCTGTGAGAGTGGCTTTGCCACCACTGTGGGACTCTGCTGATGGCTGGGCATTCTTGGTTCAGGCAATTCTGCTCAGAGTTTCTGGTAATTAAAGCAACAGAAGGTAAAAAAAGGAGGCCCACTGCAGGGCTTACATGATTCTGAAAGAACTCTTGCATATTTTCTGTATCCTATTTTCTTCCTCCAATGCTTCTCAGCATCCAGTGAATGGCAGGGAGGAGAGAGGGATAAATGGAGTATTCTGGGATCCGAGGACTCTGTTCGTGCCTGTTGCACCTTCCCAGGGAAGTGCTGGGCCAATGTGTCAAATCCATTTCCAAGCAGTAGTGTAAATTAAAGCTGGGGGATAAGCAGGTTAGAAGGTTAATGAGATGTCTGAACTTAATTGATTTTCCATACAAATTGGCTATAATGTCTTTTGTTTGCTTTTTTTCCCTCCCAGGATGCTGTGTTACAGCAGCTACATGAATATGAAGAGTAGCAAAAAGGGAGGGGGGGGGGGGGTCCTGGCTGTTTGGAAACCAAGGAAACCTTGGTTGTACTCCTGAGAGTGGGCTGATGTGTGATTTTGGGCACAGCAAGGTATCTCTGAATTAACATCCTGTGTCTTCTGGGACTCAGGGCTGTGGACTTGGTGATCCCTGAGCCATGGACAGCAGTGTGCCCTGGCTGTCCTGCAGAGCTCTACAACCCCAGGGTTCAGAGAAAACTTTTATTTAAAGGTGGTGTTGTACAAGCCAACCTGGGAAAAGCAGTAGGGGAGGAGCTATAATTGGTGTTAAATTATTTCTAGGTCCTGAGGTTCTCAGGCAGCATCCCCATGAGGGTGGCACTTCTCTTTCTATAAGCCTGGCCTGGCTTTAATATCCAGAGGAATGAGGCTGAAGGGGATGTTGACTTTATTCATCTGCCTGGAAGTGCCTGACTTAACAATGATATCATGCTCAGGCAATCAATATTTGGTCTTTTCTGTGTAGATTTTCCTTCCTATTGGGAATATATTTGAGTTAGTGGTTGGAGCCAGTCCAGTTCCATGGGTGAGAGGAGCTCAGATCCTTGCAGCTCTCATGGTTCCTGGTGTTGCCCAGTGCCCCTTGCAGTCTGTGCTGGTTTCAGCTGACAGGTCCAGCTCAGGAGCAGCACCAGGCTCTGCCTGTCTGTGGTGTGAGCTGGGGGGCACAATCAGCCCAGAGGAGTGGCACACCAGGACAGGAGCCAGCTCTGGACATGCTCTTGGTCACCCCTTCCAAGGGTGTCATGGGGAAGGAAAGACATTGTGTGTTTTGGTTGCATGGCAATAAAAGTTACAGCTCTTCCTGAGCTCATTTGCTATGAGACCCTTGTGGTTAAATCACATTTCAGACTTTTCCTCTTGGATTATATACCGAAACATAAAGAATAAAATAGCAAATTCTCTAAGGGGCTAATGCTATGTTTTGACTCATGTTTATCCCTAACTGGACTACCACAGTGGAACAGCTTTTGTGCTTAACATGGAAATTGATTGCAGAGTGACTGTGAAGAGTTGCCTGCAGACAGCAGTTCTCATAAAGCAGCTGTATTTTGATTTAAGGGTTTCTGAGCAGCCGAGGACAGCTGTGGAGCACACACCACTGCGAGGGAGATAAAGAAAGATCAAGGCTTTTAGACCCCTGTATCATCAGCAGAAGGACTGATGGGAGGCTTGGGCTTGGCACCTCCACAGTTGTAATCAGGCTTCAGATAAAGCAGCACACGCCAGATGCTGCAAGACTGGTCAATACTTAAAACTATTCGCTGAGAATGACTCAGACAAGAGTCAGGGCAGGAAATGGGTCGCTGGACATCATTTGCATCCTTATCTTGTGCGTGTCACCAGTAGTGCTGTGTGACAATGTTTAATTGCAGGAACAATTCCTTGGCCAGTTTGGAGCGTGCATATCTTATTTTCAGAACTGGCTGAGCAGTTTGCCTCCAATGTGATGATGAAAAGCCACGGGCAATGCTGCTATTGTTTGGTTGCAGCCATTTCAAAGCATTAAGCCTTCCTCTTGCCCCAAGTCATAATGCATCAGTGCTTTCAGCAATGGTTAACAGTTCTCTGCTTAAATGATATAGGTTAGAGAAAGGAGGGATTTTTGTTTTCTTTTGCTATTTAAAGCCACACGACAAACCTTTAAACCATAATTCCTTCAGAATTGTAGTAATTTCTGAAAAACATAGAGTGCACATGGAGAACATGCAAACTGTAATTTCGGTCCTTTGTTTTCTGTGCAGTCTGTTTACAGGGCAGTGTCAGGAAAGGAAATACTTTCATGTGATGGCCTCTTTGTTTAGAGACTAAACTCTCAGTAGGTCAGCTGTACGTAGAGCTGACAAGAGCTTCAGATTGTCTGCAGTTGTCAAAATTTCAGTGCAGAAAGAGGGGGATGCTGAAGGGGTAGAAGAAAATACAGTTCCACTGGGGTTATCTGTCAGTTTAACAAACTATTATAAAAGCTGTTGTCCAAGAGTGTTTGCCAAGATGCCCCAGAACTCAAATGCATGAAGGCCCAAACCACCCAGGTCCTTCACTCCTCTGCCAGGACAGGATTGATCACTGCTGCACTCCTCAAGTTCAAAGCTGAACTTTTTCAGACCCTTTAGGTATGTGTTGAAGTTGTATGGTCGAGTTACTGAGCCAAAAGAATCATTCTCAGTTGCTGCTTGTTGGCCTTGGAGAATGCAGGAGATCAATCACTGCAGTTATTGATCAGCAGTGATCAGTTCCAGCCTGCTCAGGCTCTGCTGTGTGGCTGTGCCTTCACAGTGGGAGATGGGCATCTAAAACCCTTTAATATATGTAAGAAATGTAGCCCTACAGTTTTTCTCATGCTAATGTCTTTAGTTCTTTTGAAGGAGAGTTCCACAGGCTGGTTAATCTGCTCGTATATAAATCTTTTTTGTACAATTAATCCTTTATTTTTTTCAGATCCCAGTGTAGGCGAGAGATGGTTCAGAAACAAATCCATTTACCTCGTGTTGCATTGAAAACAAACCCCGTGTACTTGAAAGCAGAAACAAAGCACACAGACACTTTTTTTCTTGGTCTTGGTTATTATTGCTGTTTGGTGTCAAAATAAAAGATCTCACAGAATGTTTCTGTCTGCAAAGAACTTCCCAAGAAAGAGATTGCTTTCAAGGCTTTCAGTCCTGAAAATTCTTAGGGAAAGTCAAGCAACAAAAGATGCAAAACTGACAAAATCTTGACCCTCCTGAATGAATGAGAATCTTAAGACCAGAATTTGGCCTGGAGTTTTAAATAAGTTCTTCATTGGAATGCTACATTTGTGTGCTTTTGGAGATATGAAATTGCAGTTTTACTGAAATACCAGTTCCCAGGTGTTCCAGCTTTATGAATAAATGATCTGGCTGATTTTCCCCCTCTTTGAAGTGAAGTGTAAGATTAGGAAACAGATGCCTGGAATACTCAATTATTTTTAAACAGTAGGTTAGGCAGATTGGCAGGAGCTGCACATCCCTTCCCTTATTTTCCAGCAAGTCCTAGAAGCACTTGGGAGAGGCATTAGAAGTATCACAGAGACCACTTTGTCTAGTTTAGAAAGAAGCCTGAAAGTATTAAAAATAATCAGTGGATATTTTTGGGGAGTGTTTTCACTGCAGCCAGCCTGCCCTGGCCCTGAGAACACAGCAGAGGCTGTTGCTTTGTAGTCAGGCTGTGGAATAATTTTTGTGTGGCCCTGCTCACTGCACTCTATGCTTGGGTTTAAAGGAAGGGGTGGAGGGTGAGAGATGTAGCAGGAGGATGCTTTAGGACAGGAAGAAAACTCAGGTTGGAAAGGTGGCCAAGAGTTGAGAAAAGCAGGAGGAAGGAGAGGAGAGCAGCCAGGCAGAGTCATTGCTATGGACTGGGCATGGCACAGGAGGAGGCTGCCACCTGAAATCCAGCCCTGGCCTGAGATCACAGCCTGCTGATGGATTTTATGTGACACAATTCCTCTGGAGGCATTGCAGTGCTAAATGTGCAGGTTATGGGAACACGGGTCCTGCATCCGTCTTTGCAGCCCTGCCTGGATGTTATGGAAAGCAGATGTTCACATCTGGCAGCTGTTGTGCAAGGGGCTGAGTCCAACCAGGAAAGAAGGCAGTTCTCATAAAGGCAAAAAGTCTTAAATCTCAAAAGGGAAAAAAAAAAAAAGGTAGGGGTGTGCATGTTTAAGATTAAACCTTGATGTGCTCTATCATGGTGTTTGTTTCTGAAGGTGATAATGATGGAAAAATGTGTGTCTGGAGCTTAGGGAGATCTCCAGGCTGTCTCTAGTGCATGGAGAGTGCATCTTACTTTCTTCTCACACTTTATCCCTACTCTGTCTTAGTTTAGACCTCTGTTCCTGGTTTAGAAAACAAACTACAAGCCCCTCTGGACTGCAGATCCAGCAGTTTAAGCACATTTAACTCTGATGCTGAGTTCCCTCTTGTGCATAATACCAAGGAAATGTCTTTGTTTGCAGGAAAGCTGCCTGACAGCAGGGCCTGGCTAAAAGCAAATTTTAAATGACCAAAATCTGAATGATACTCTCCCAGTAACATGACTACACCACTTAGGAGAGCTGCACATGGAGCAGGAGGGAGAAGCGTGGGAACTGTGCAGGGATGTGCTGCAGGAGGAGTCCTCTAATCGGTACCAGATTACTCAATTTTATGGTAAAACAGACTTAAGTGTTTCAAATCTCTTGTTTTTCCTCCACTGTCAAAAAAGCTTAGCAGAGAGCTCATAGAATCTAACATTTCAGCAGCTAAAACACAACTGGCATTGATTGTAAAGCATCCTTGTTAGTGGGTTGGAGAGATGTGGATGTATTGTGTAGCTAATGGAGTAGATTCTGAATGCCTGGGCTTGGTTCATCCTTCTAGCTTCCAAATTATTTTTTTTTTCTTTTAAATCAAGGCAACAGAATTTCTTCTAACTCTGCTATTGTCTCAAACACCTTGAAAATCAGTTGCATCTTGTTCTGATTTGTCTCTCCTGTTGTGTAGAAGAGAAAGTTTGGAGAAGTGACCTTTCCTAAACCCTTCTCGAGCCCCACCTGATTTTGCTTACACGGGAGGCAGAAATGGGAAGCTCCAGGAGGTGTCTGCTTGGCAGCCTTGAGGCTGATGCATTAACTGGCACAGAGTTATGTGCTTATCTGTCAGTATTTCCTAGCACTGACCGTGTGAGCCTTCATCTCTTGGCAACAGCAGAACTCCTTTCCCATGTTTTTGCCTTCATTGCACTTACAAGAAAATCACTGTGAGGGTTGGCTGTGAGTATCTGCTGGAAATGAGAGAGGAGTCATCTAATGATGGGTTTCCATGAAACAGGAGGTGGAATGAAGTTGAAATGTAATTATGCTGTGTTAGTTTGGGGCATTCAGGAGATACCAGGAAACCTGGCCAGCTGTTTCTGTAGGTAATTGCATGGATCTGACAAACACACCAGTGTCAAGGCTTCTTTATCCCTCAGATGAATTGATTATCACTGGGGGAAGGAGAGAAAACCATGGGCTTTTGAGTCAGCCTGACAGTGGGTGCAGGGAGGGAAGAGGAGGGGTGTATGCATACTGGGGCTTACTGGGATGATACAAGACCTTGCTTCTCCTGTGCAATCCTTCCTCATCTTTAAAAGTTTTAGTGACTGCTGCTTCAGTACTACACACTTGCAGGAATATTGATCAGGGATTCCCTAAACCATTTGGGTGATCTTTGGGGATGGGGATTGCTTGATTGTCCACCCCTAGTCAAGGGAGGATGTGGGTCAAAGCCATGTGGGTATGTGGTGGGTTTGGAAGGGAGAAGGGTCTTTGATGAGTGTCTATAAATCCATCTTTAACCCTGTTTTGGAGTACTTTGAAGGTTTCTTGCTGAATGGAGCTTACTTGGCTGCTGACTTGGTTCTTTCCACTTTAAACACAGGGGAGCTGGTGTTTAGACTAATTTTAACCTCCCCATTCTCAGCCTAAACCTCTTTTTTTTAACCCAGCATGAGTAGCTTTGATGCTTAATGACAGAAAGTTCTGTTAGCAGTGCATTAACATCTTGTCTTTCAGTAGTTACACCCTGTCAGAGCATCACATGCTTGTTGGGGCAAGCTACACCTCCCTGTCTGAGAAATCCCTCTCCCTGCTCCAAACTCCTCCATAATACTTGAATGGAGCCTGGGCTTTGCAGCAGCCGAGATACAAATGTTTATTCAGATACATTTGAGTGTGTCATCTCTGCTCTCATCTCCGACGGAGCTGCGTGGGATTTCAGTGGCACCAGGAGTCAGACTCCCAGTTTGCTTTAACAGTTGTTGTCTCCAGCTCTGCTGTTGGGAGTGTGGAGTGGCAGGGTGTGCTGTGTGCCAGACTGCGTGTCTGGCACTTCCCCTGCACAGTTGTACTTGTTTGGCTTTGTTTTTGCGTGCTGCTGGTGCTCTGTAGTCCTGTCCTCTTAAAATAAAATGTGGTGGAGAAAAAAAAAAATCCAAACAGCAAACCCCAAGCCAGTAAGAAGAGCCATGGGTGGGACTGAGCTGGGGGAGAGCAGGCAGAGGAGGGACCAAAGCAAGCAGTGCTCAGTGGGGAGCAGAGAGGGTGGAAATGCTCCAGGGAATGAAATGCCTGGCTCTGCATCCTTAGAAACTCTCACCCAGTGAGTCCAGGTAAGTGGAAAGGTAACCTGAGATTCAGGGTCTGGCCATTGTTATGCTGAGTGGGTGCAGGCTTGGGGAGGAGAGAGGTGTTTGCTTTTATGGCTCTTTGTATCAGCAAAGAGATGTTGTGTCATTCCTTTCCCTACTTGTGCAAAAACAGGAGGATAAGCTTGGGAGATGAGTTCTGTTCTTTCTTGAGTCTTCTAGAGATGTGCCTTATGAAGGTTGCAAGCTCACACCCCCTCTTTTGAGCTGCCAGAAGTTGCATTTAATTTTCTTTGTGGTTTTTTTCTTTTTTTTTTTTCTAATGTGTCAGTAATTTCTACAGTTGCAGTCCAGCCTTTTAAATCTTGGATACTTGGAGTCCCTGATTAACACTGAGGTGTGTTGGCCCAGCCAGGTGTGTTGTAACAGCTAATTTTAAACAACAGTGGGCATACTTTACTCAGTGGTGGAGCAGGTAAGGTGCCTTTGATGCACAGCAGGGAGAGAGGAGGAAATACAGTAGAAAAGGAAGATCAGAACCTGCAGTCTGACCCAGCTGTGTTGTCCTCCACACCTGTCCAGCTGCAGAGCAGTGGAGTCTGGCCCTCACACCCCCAGATTTTAGGTCTGAGCTTCCCCTTTACCCACCTGGGTTTGTATCCTCAGGCTGCAGAGTGGGGCTGTGCAGAATTACCAGAAGTCAAGGGGAAATGGCCAATGAGCTCTTTGCAAAAATGTGGATCCTGGTTCCTTTCTCACAGCACTAGTGTTGAAATCAGGAGGAGGAGATGGGCCCAAAGGTATGGACTCCAGTCATTCCCAGTCAGAACATAGTGGTGGATCTGACACAGCATCTGCTGTGCTGCTGGGATGTTCCTGCAGCAGCCTGTTCACCCCACTGAAAGCAGTAGTCAGGCAGATTGTTTTACACAATTAACTGGAGAGAATAAGGGGGAAATGGGATATTAGTTTCCTGTGAGCATCCTACAGGACAGCAGGGTGTATTTTATAACCACAGTGCTTGTGCTGTATTTGGTACTAAAGGGCTGGCAGTGCTGCTTCACCAGAGTGCCAACATCATCCTGGGGTTAAAATGGATTTTCCTGGCAACTCATCACCTGTGCCTGTCACCTTCCTCTGCAAAACTCATCTGAGTAAAATCCCCACCCTGGGTCTGCTGTGAGAGCAGTGCTGAGCCTCAGGAGGGGTCAGGGATGTGTGCAGGAGTTGTGTGTGAGCACTGCATGGACAGGAGGGGATCTCTCTCTGCCCGACATCATCTCCAGCACTTCCCAATCCTGTGCCCTGGAGCCATCAAACCACAGGGCCTCTCCCAGGCCTGGGGAGGGGGTTCAGGGCTGCTGCACCTCCTGGAGCAGGCAGGAGTGGAAATTCCTGTTGTAGAGGAAAAGATGCCTGATAACACTCTGGGTACTGCTCTGCCCAAAGCAGCTGATAGACTTTTGGAAAAGAATGAAAGGTTTGGGAGGAGGATGGAGGTGGTGTCTGATGAGGAAGTTTGTAGCAGATGAATGATAACGCCTGTGTGCAGTCTGCTTTCTTCCTCTGGGGCTAAAACAGGTGGAAGATTTGCTTTCAGCAGCGATGCCCATCACCTCAGGCTGGAGAGACTTTTAATGTCCCCTTCAGTCCCTGATAGCACGGGCTCTTTGCAGGTTTTGTCTGAGTTTTGGAGATCTCAGGGTCAGTCCTGATGCTTGTTATCAAGTTGATTTAGCATCGTTTACTCCCCAGAAAAACAATGAAAAGTCTTTTGGAATTAGCTCGTCCTAACTGGTTTTTTTTTTTTACCCTGAGAAATCCTGCAAGTTTGCAAGCCTTGCCTTCCTTTGTGGAATGTGAGAGGTGGTCCCCAAGGCTTGTGACTTTCAATTCACGGGTTAATTCTGCCTGGAATGTGAAAGATATTTGTGCATATGGAGAAAAATCATGGAAAGTAAAAAAACAAAGCAAAATCTGCTTTTCCTGTGGTTTTTTTTTTTAAGAGTTGGAAAGATCTGCTTGAAATGCTTCCTTGGTGTAGTGGTCTCTAATGTGAGCAGATTCTTGTAACTGGTGCCGTAACTGAGAGTAAATGAATTTCAGGGCTGCCATTCTGAGGGGCTCTTTACAGCACAAGCCAGGGCTGCAAATGAACATCAGAGCAGGAGGGGGTTTGCAAAAAACCCATGACCAAGGTTGGAGGGGGCAAACCTGCAGGCAGGAGAGCTCCTGGGTACGGTGTGAGGAGGAGTGACAGCACACAGAGCTGAGGCAGCAGCTACGAGCCAGCTCTGGGGATCCTGTGCTAGGGAATTCTTAGATTAAAAATCCCTGCCAGGCCCCAGGATGTTGGCTTGAAAAACGAACAGAGTGCTCAAGGCAGAGCAGAGGCTTTGAAACAGATTAATCTTGGACCAGACATACTGACAGGATCCAAGGGGGTGGACTTTTTGTAGTTTTAATGCAGTTCCTCAGCATTAGCTTCTCTCCTAGTGACTGCCTGGGCTGTAAGAAATAAATTTATATTTGTAACAGTGTCCATGTCAGTTACCTTCTGGATTATGGGACTTTGTTTTGCTTGAAACTGAGATTTTTTAGGCCTGGTATTATGCCTAAGCAAGGTGTTGAGTACCTTGCCCTGGTGGGAGGAAGGATTCTGAGGGATTTATTGTTGGTGTTTTGTGCCCTTCTCAAGGACAAAAGGTCTTGAAACTTTTGTGTTTGCCTTTTCACTGGGCAATTATTTCAAGCCAGCAATAATTCTGCAGCTGTGACACCCATGTCCAAAGGGAGGATGGGGAAAGACAGGAAGAAAAATTTAATTAAATTCAAATTTACCACTGTCCAGTAAATCCCCAGTACTAATATGACACTAATACAACATTAGCAATGGCTTCATTAACACAAACCGTAGCTCTTTTCATGCAGGATCCTTTTTTTTTTTTTTTACCTGCAAGAACCTTCTGGCATGGCTACAGCTCCCCTTTTGTCTAAATAATACAGTTTAGAGCAACCATTTACTGGGATAAATGTGTCCACTCGGGGAGTTTAATTATATTGATTGGCAGAGCACAAAATCAGCTGTACCCTTGGTTTTGGTGCAAACCAGCAGCAAGGCCATAGCTGTCCTTTTAGGCTCTGCTCCTGCCATGAGAATCCGAGCTGTCTGTGTGAGCTGGGCAGGAATGTGCTGGTATTTACCCCAGTTTTGGAGAAGACACTTAGCAGAGGAATGTGCTCTGCATGCTCGCCATTCCACCAGGAAACTCTGCATGTCAAGGAAACCTCAAGCAAATATTTGGAAGGCCAGGGGGGCTTCAGAGGAACAGCACATCCTCCAGATTTTAGGGAGAGCAACTCATCCTCGCACATTCAGTTGTGTCTTGTCCTCTGTGCAAGCTCTGTCCCTGCTAATGCTGCTACCTGGGTGGTTACAATAATCCTCTTCATTTCATTTTAATGTCTGTGTGAGGACCTGATACTCAGAATGGGATTAGGAGAGGTGAATTGCTGCTGAAATTGGTAATAACAGAAAGCAAACCTGTCTGACAGCATCTGCCCTGTGATCTTCATAGAGCAGGTAAAAGGATCCTTAATTAACTTTTTGCCAGGGTGGGGTAGTGTTTTTGAGAAAAATTCATTTGAGAAAGTTACAGCATGAATTGTTGTTGCCTGAGTTAGAATAGCCTAATGAATTGCCATAAATTATCTCCTAGCCTATAGGGAATGCTGTGTTTAAGGGAAAAAAAAGCTGTAAGGATTGCTCTAGGCTGAAGGGAGGGAGCTGACTCAGAGAAACTTGTTAAAGGTAAAACAGGAGTGTGGGGATTCTCAAATAAAAATTGTTGTTTTGTTGTCAAAAAACTGTTGCTGTCAAAACATTCCCAGAAGCTCTTTGCTCTGCTCCTGTTTGGCTTTTCTGCCTCCTGTCTCCAGGAGCCCCCTCCAAGCTGGTCAGAGGTTCTGGTGCAGGCAGGATGTGCCTGTCAGGGCTGTCCAGGTCCCAGGCCAGTTACTCCACAAATATTTTATCTGACTTGTGTCCTGGATTGCTGCACATCCCTTATTAACAACTTGTTCGGTGATTAAAAAATGGGAAATTGTTATAAAGCAGTGGATAACTACTTAGTTTGGGACTAAATTGACATTGCTCCCCAAGAAAAAGCCTTGACAGACCAGACTGTTGGCTGCTGGAGTAGCACAAATGGGGTTTTTCCTCAGTGAGGGCTGTACTGTGGTTCCGGGGATGCTCTTCTGTCTCTGCTTCAGGACTGTTAATAAATGTGTCCCCTCAGCTGCTGCTCAGGAGGGGTGAGCACATCCCCACCACAGGATTTTAGTGTACCTTAATGCACATAATGCAACTCCTTGCTGGAAACAAGCGTGGGGTGGCTGGAGGGCTGGTTTGGAAAAAATCCCTTGTGTTGCCACCTTGAGAATGGATCTGGGTGGCTTCACCTGTGGGACAGAACCAGTCAGAGATGCTGCTTCTCAAGGAACTGCTGTCCCAAAGCAAAGTACTCCTTTTCCCAGACAATAAAACCACAGGGGTTATTTGAATGAGAGACAAAAAGTACCTTTAGGTACAATTCCCTGGGAGGGTTAACAAGTTAGTGATGTTTGTGATTTAGTGCCCCTGTGCTGCTTTTCACTACCATGAAATTCTTGTGTGAAATGCCCTTTCAGCTTTGCCACAGTGAAGGTGATGAAAACTTGATACAAAATGTAAAGTCTCAAGTGAAGCCTGTAGAAATTACCTGAATGAATTGGGTAGTTTATTACCCATCTCCTGGCAGCACCAGCTCCTTCATGAGCTGATTTATGAAAGT
This sequence comes from Drymodes brunneopygia, assembly GCA_013400955.1. NCBI lineage: Eukaryota > Metazoa > Chordata > Aves > Passeriformes > Petroicidae > Drymodes > Drymodes brunneopygia. The sequence continues at coordinate 523,359 of VZTZ01031704.1, forward strand.
TCTGTGTGTGCTGGGATGGTTTTTCACAAGAAGTTTTTTCTCAACTTGGTTAGAAAGTGGCTTGTGTCCAGAAGTATCCAAGTGGCTTTGAGTCCTGGTAAAACTCCAATTTATTCAGATCTTGCTCTGGAAAAGGCCAAGTATTGTCATGCCTTTATGCTTTGGAGGTGCAAGAATTTAATCATCTGTGTGGCTGGCTTGCTGGGGGAACAATCTGAATTGCTGAATTCAGGGAGAGGAAAAAAAAATAGCTGTAACATAAACCAAACAGTATTTCTAAAGGCATGTTGTCTTGACTGGATGGTTTTAATCAGCATAATTTGAATACTCTGTCATTGCTTAGCAAACAAAGCCCTAGTTGGCTCACAGAGATATTGAATAACTAAAACAGGCAATATCCCTGCCAGGGTATTCTTATCTTCCAGTTTGGTTCCTGGCTGTGCACACAAGTAGGATGAAATTGGTGCATGCAGAGGAGGTAGGGAGAGCCCTTCTGCAGGAGTAGGGGGGTGCTTGTGTGAGATGTCTGCCCAGAAAACCCTGTTTGGGAAAGGGTTTGAGGCTTCACTTCTAGAAAATAGCCTTGGGTACCTCCTCGTTTTTGCTGTGCAGATTATTTGGGTTTAAGCGTGTTGTGAGCAGGGAGGGTCTGGTTTAAAACAACAGCTGGGCAGAAGGCTGGAACCCCTCAGGTGTATCTTAAAGATTCATTTAAACAAGAACAATTGCCAGGTAAAGCTGGCTGTGTGTCCTTAGATGCATGCACAGCTCTGCAGTGTAAATGATTTCTGGCCCTTGTTCTGACAGTCTCTGTGTGAAAACCTGGGCTCCTCTCTTGGGCAGTGCTGTACCTGAGCTTGCTCTTTCTGCAGCTCCCCTGCTTGCCTGCAATGAGATGGGAGGTGACAAATCCTGGAGGAGAGGTGTTCCCAGGAGGTTGGGCACATTGCATCCTGCAGTGGCTGCAGGTGCTCTTACCTGGCAGGCAAGCCTTGGCTCGCTGCTCCTGGGGGATCCCAGCACTCCTGAGGTGCTGGCAGCTCTTGCCTGGCCCTGGGGAGAAGGTGGCCACGGGCTGGGTGCAGCTCCTGGATCAGAGTGTGGTAAAGCAGGAGGTTTGGCTGAATTGGTGCTGCATGAAATGAATGCAAATAGCAAAGGAGATGGAGGAGGAGGAATCCCCGTGGCTGGGGGGAGATGGCAGGCAGGTACTTGTCCAGTGCTGCTCTGTGGCTGCAGACCTACTGATCTCAGTCCTCTCCTTCCAAAAGGGGAGGTAAATGTAGGCCCTGAGCCAGGGTTAATCCTGAACTTTCTAACAATATCTCTCACTGCCTCACTTCAAAAGCAATTTCTCTTCAGAGGCAAAGCCCTGCTGTTGGTGTGTCTGATGTGAAGGTGCTCAGCACCCATGGGTGTGCAGGAATAACTGCACAGCTGCTCTCCAGGAATTCCCATTAATCTAGCTACTTTTGCAGGTGGTTGTGTTGGTGGCCCAGCCTTGTTAGTTAGGATCAGTCATCTTCTGATGTCCCAGTATTTCTGAAAACTGACCACTAAATTCCCAGTAGTGTTACATGGGATATCAATTCTCAAGGCTTTCCAGGCACATGGATGCTGTTGAGCAGGGATGTGTGCCAAGGTGTTCTCATTCAGGCTGTTACTGAAATCTGACACTGTTTGGAGCTATCTGGCTCTCAGGGTTGCTCCGAACCAATGAACCTGGGCTGCTATTTAAATAAAAAGGTTGCTTAATCCAGAGATCTCTGTTTAAGAAAATTCAAACCAGCACTAAAATAACCCCAGAAAAAGCAATGCTGCTGCTTTGAGGGAGGAGAAATATGACAGAGCAGTGTCTGTGCCTTTGCTAAATTATACAGGGAGCAGGAAAACTGCTGTTTGCTGATGCCTCTCTGAGTTACGACCACATTATCCTGGTGCTGCCGGGCATGGCGAGTGCAGCTGTGGGGATACAGCTTCCTTAATGGCTCTGCTGTTCTGCAGTGATCCACTCGCTGGAAATCTTCCCATTTATTTCACCTCTCCTGCACACAGTCTTTGCTCTCAAGCCATCTTTTCCCTCCTTGTTTTAGGCACTCTGTTTAGGAAACTGTCACAAGGTGTTTTCAGATTAATCTTTCTTCTCCCCCTCCAACCTCCTCATCCTCATCACGATGTAGTCTCTGGCTCTTTTCATAGCTGTTTTGCTTCCTACAATCCTGAGACAAAGGAAAACCCACCTTCTGTAGGCTGGTTTCAGGCCAAGCCTGCCTTATTTAAAATTACTGTGGGCACCTGCCAGAAAGGAATCCCAAGTCACAGTGTTTGAATTACCCTGATGCTGGCACTGGCTGTACAGGGAAGAGTGAGAATATACACAAAATGGGCTGATATTTTCATGTCTAGCTGTGTATTTACAGGCTGTGAGAGTTTATAGCCATGCAATGGGAACCAACACGGGTAGGGAAGATAAATTCTCACATCTCCCTGCCAAGATGGGAACAAGGGCAATATCCTGCCTGCATTTCTTGGGCTGCTGGCAGGCAAGAGCAGCAAGGTCCCTGATTTTCCCAAAAGGGTTTTGTTTTATGAGGATGTTTGTGGCATGTGTTCTGCCCATGTCAGTGGATATGAAGGGCAGGTCAGCCCTCTGCTGACATCTCCTTGGCCCAGGAGCAGTGTCTGTGCACATTGCAGGGCATGTCCAAAAAAAAGAAAAGCATTTCATAGCCTTTTCCTTCATTTAGGATGGGGTATGGAATATAAGCAGCAGACAAATCTTGCAGCTGGGTGTTTTGTTGAATGGCTGGATGTGTTTTTTTGGGACAGAAAGCTCATTACTGCACTGATTTGTTGTTAATGTACAGGTTGTAATGTTGTTACCTGTACAGGTAGGTCACTGTAGCAGGAAATAGGAATGTGATGGTGCTGTAGAAAATATACTTCTTGTTTTTACCGTGTCTTCTGATGTCTGTGGCTCTCTGCCCTGGGGATTTAACATTTCAGGACAGGCTGTTGAGTGCCTGGCCCAGATGGATGAGCAACTTGCCAGGCATTGGGTGCTGGCCACTCCTGCTTCCACAAACTCCTGGGGACCACAGGAATCCCCCCTGCTTTGGACAGTTTGTGACATTCACAAATGTCATAAACTACTGCACCTCCTCTCCAGCTCCCTGTGGCAGTTGTACTTTCCTCCCCCTGGTTTGCAAGGGGATGGGCTTTTGTTTTCCCCTCTGCCTTTTATCCCCACGAGACTTTTGGAGGACGGGTTTGCCTGGGCTGTCCCTTAAACATCCCTTGTTTAAAATACATTACCATAGATGTTGCCCCTCCCACCAAAAAAGCAGCTCCATGCTTTGCACCTGCAGTGAAAACAGTGGGGAACAAGTGCCACTAATGTGACAATGTGCCTCCAAGGTGAGCAAGTGCCATTCCCTGCAGGATCCTTGCTCCTGGATCCCTGCATGCCTCGGCAGGAGCGCGGTGAGCACTGTTCTTTGTTCGTGCTTTATTGGCCTTGTCCAACAGCAGGGCTGGGATTTGCTCTGCCAGGGTTTCTCCTGTCTGCTTAATAGGTGCTTGTGGGCATCTAATAATCATACCCTAAATGAAATGCATGAGAAGGTGAGGCTGCAAGCAGGAGATACACGAGCTTTCAGCTGTGTCTGCGAGGGATTCGTGTCCCTGGGGATGTGTGTTCCTAAATGCTGTGCTCTTGTTGATGGCACAACAGAGACATAATTACAGGTCTGTTCTCTGTCACAGCTGTGTTGTCCTCTTGTACAGACCAGGCATAAATTTGGGGTTCCCAGGGGGAAATCTGTGTAATTATGTGTGTGTGTATTTTAATGTTACCCACGTAAGCTAAAAGGAAGAATTTCCCACTTTTTGCTACCACGTGTCAAGCCTGTCTTTTTCCCCCTGCTCCTTTGCCAGTAGATGTGGATTTTTAATGTTTTAATTCAAGCTATTCTTTGCTCCCTGCAATTTGATGTTCGGTATTTCTAAACTTTAGAGGGTGCCTTTTTCTGGGTCAAACCAGCAGGATTTGTACTTTTTTGCTCATTGCATCTGCATGTCTCAGAAGTCAGCAAGGCATCTGATGCTTCTTTCCCAAAAACGTATTTTTCAAAAAAGGTCGTGTAACAAAATTTCCTGCAGTAAAGATGGTTTTAAATAGGAGCCCTGCTTGGAGCTACTGAACCTCAGAGCATAATGCCACCAAAGACTGTAAAATAAGGAGGTGGGGTGGGGTGTAAATCTCCATGTTAAATCACATAAAGCCAGAGTCCCTTGAGTATCTCTAATGCTTTGTGATGAATGAGAATTTCCCAAAATAGGCATTTGGATTTTTTTCTTTTATAAAGGACTTTGTCTCACCCTGAAATTGCTGACAGTGATGCACAAAAGCAATACAGAGAGCGAGCTCTCCTCTTGGTTCTCTTCCTCTGGCAGAGGAATAGAATAAACACTGTGTTGAATTCCTATGCCATATTTCTCACTGGGGCAAGCACTTAAAATGTTTGAGGAAGTCTTGAGCCTGACTGCAGTTACCTCCCTGTGGCTGTGCAAAGTACCTGGTTTGATTTCTGTAAATCCAGAAAATGAAGATTGAGCTCAGAGCATCCCCTTCCCAAAGACTGTGCTCATTATACTGCCATTCTTTGTGTTACCCTTATTGTGGCAAACAGTTAAAACCAAGAAATTAAAGCTACTTTTGAATTTCTGCTTTCATGTCCTTGCTTTTTCCTGTGCCTTGACTTTACAACCTGTGCAAAGACTTTGAGTTGTGTTGTTGGAAGTGTGGCAGCATCAGGTCAGGGATTCCAGCAAAGAATGTGTTAAAAATACCAGGATAGGCAGTGCAGCAGCCTGGGCAGAGCACCATGGCTTGGTGCCTGCTCATGGAAAATAAACAGCTTGGACTCTCATGTTAGGTCCTAGAGAGGTTGAGGTGCCCAGTTTTCTAAACTGTTCAACAAAGCACTACATCAAACAGTCCCTTGTCACAGAGTGTGCCCTGAATTCATGTCCCTTGCCTGTAAATGGTGTGGGAGTGCAAATCTGAGGGCATTGGCCATCCACTGTGAAGAATTAATGGCTGAAAATCAAGTCATGTTCACTGACTGGAAAGTGGCCAGACCAGGGGAGTGTGGGCCACAGAACCTGGAGAACTTCAGATAGAGAGAACCAGAGTGGGCTGTCACCCATCAAACTTACAGACAGTTTAGGATCCAGACCCTGATTCCTTTGAAATTAAAAGGGCGAAGCTTTTGTTCCTTATGAAAAACAGGGAGAACTTCTCACTGTGGCGACAGGAGCCTCATGTGTGTAGGTGTTGTTTACATAATGCACCATATCAGGACATCTACTAAATCCAGAGTGGCATCCTCAGCTGCAGCCTGCCACCTTCTCTTCTGCTATAAATAATGAATCCATTTTTTGCTGCAAAAGTAGTCCCATTGGGGAAAACTGATCAAGGCCATTTTCAGGGTCTTGGAGCTTTTAATGTGTTTTTCCAGCTGGGGTGTGTTGTCTGCTGTGCTGGTGCTCAAGCTGAGCTGCTCTGCAGTTGGTGTGGCACAGCTTCAGGGCAGTGTGGTCACCCTGTAAAGCTTTGTGAGGGACTTGGTTTGTGTCACATCCCAGGATAAGGACTGGAGAAATCTGTGAGCAACTTCCCATCCATTGCTTCCAGTGGGACAGCAGTAATCTGAAACACCCTCCCTTTGCTTCTGTCAGGTATGTTTTACTCTTTTAGGCTCTTGAATGGATCATTATTTCATTGTAGTTTGGTCTGTGAGGATTCACTGATTGTTTGTAAAGCAATCTGTGATCTAAGATGAAATCGTGTTTTCTTATAGCTGTGAAAATGTAACTGCTGTTGAGTTTGAAAGCAATAAGGCTTCTGTCAGGCAAGGTTTTCCTCACTCTGTTTTGAGGATAAATTACTTTTTAGGAGCATTCTATTACAGGGGGTCATGTGGGTGAGAAGACTCCCAGCTCTGGTGCTGCATCAGTCTGAAAAATTAGATGTGCTTGGAGGTGCAGGAATTTTAAACAGTTCTTGCAGGGAAGGTGTGGTGTTAGCTGGTGGCTCTTGCTGAGAGGCAGTTTGAGACCCTTCAGATGTCATTTCAGGGTCAGGTTTCATGTGAAAGGGAAGCAGGTGAGTGGGGAAGGTTGGGGCTGCATTGAGAGGTGCTTCAGCCTGGCAGGAGCTGAAGACTGATTTGAGACTTGGGGCACTTCTGCTGTAACTGCTGGAGTCAGCAAAGCAAGGCTTGAATGATCAAAGCTCAATTAGCAAAATTCAGATGAGGGGGACCTATTTCTGTTGTGTGTTGTGAACAGCCTCAGCCAATCAATAGTGGGTTTGTGGTTATAGAATGGTTTGGGTTGGAAGGGATATTAAAAATCATCTGGTTCCAATGGGCAGGGACGCCTTCCACTATCACAGGTTGCTCCAGCCTGGCCTTGGACACTTCCAGGGATCCAGGGGCAGCCACAGCTTCTCTGGGCACCCTGTGCCAGGGCCTGCCCACCCTCACAATAAAGCATTACTTCCCAATATCCCACCCAAGCCTGCCCTCTGCCAGTCTGAAGCAATTCCCTCTTACCCTTTGCATGCCCTGCCCTGGGTAGGCTGCAGAGCTGTGCTTGCTCATGGTGGTGGGTGCCATCACTTTCACTGCTTTTCTCATTTTAATTTGCTCTCCCACTCCAGCTCTGGGTTTTAAATACTTGCAACTGGAATGGGATGGGTTCTGATTAAAATAAACATGATACAGCAGTTAAGCATGTGATTATACAATTTGTGCTCCCACCACTGCTAGGTGGGTTTAAACAAAAATGGGGGTGGGTAAAAGTTGAACTGGTTTGTATTAAAAAAAAAAAAAAGTTGAGTCCTCTTCAGGAGTCTAAATCAGTTTGTCATATTTCTAAGTGCTTTGATTCAAGCAGAAGTTTTCTTTTGCTGCCCTAAGATCAAAATGAAGCCAAAAATCACAGAACTGAATTAATTATCTCTGAGTTAAATCTTGCAAGTAATACTGTATAAACACTTCAAATCCAAAGGGGATTACAGGCAAATGCTGAGCTGATGGAACAGTTTAGGGATGTTCTGAATTGCAAAACAGGCATTTAGAAAGCATTTCTGGAGCAGCACCTCTGGGCTGGGAGAGGGGCAGGATAAGGGAGCTTAGGGCAAACAGCTGAGAAGAAATTGGACTTGGCTGAGCCTGGAGAGACTGAATGAGAGCAGAGGACACAGAGAGGAAAGAGAATGGCTGAATGTCTCTGTCACCCCTGCTCCATCCCCTCCATTCTCAGGTGCTGCCAGGGATGTTTGCTATGCTCCATTAGCTCAGTGGGGTTTGGGGTGTTTTCTGTCAGGAGCTGTGGCTGAGCAGGGTGGGTGGAAGCTCTGGCTGCTCCTGGCACCAATGATCTTGAGCAAACATCTTTGTATGGATCTGTTTACTCATCTGTGAAATGAGCATCAGCCATAGCAGGGAACTCAGATCAACTGATCATCGAGTGCTTGGGATGGCATTTTACCTTGGGTCACTCCTGAAATAGAGTGGGGTGTGAAATTCAGTGTTCCTGTGATGTGGCACAGATCACCTCACTGTGATAGCAGGGGAGGGGAAGAGAGAACTTGGGTGTTTTTTGTGATGAAGGAGAGTAATTAGTGTATTGCATAGTTTTTAATGCTATATCAGGACAGGTATCAAGTGCCAGACTTTCTTGTACAAGACAAATGAGTTCTTTATCCTCTCTCTGCCTGCAATAAGACTACACATGATTAAATAATGGCTTCATTTCCCAAAGAACAGTAGATGAATCTGAAGTCTCCATCTTCCCTGTACAGGCACCTACACAGATTTTATATTTGTTAAAGAAATAATTTGAAATGTTACTTTGTTTTCCTAGCATTTTGGAGTTTTTTTCCTCTGTTTGAAATGCTTTGACTTCTCTGTTCTCATTTTTACCTGCTGTGACTTGTGGTGCAAGCTCCCTGCACAGTTAATTTCCTCGGATGATTTATTTACCAGTGACACTGCAGAGCCCTTGACATAGTAATTGCAATGATGTGATCATCCAAACATCAAAGGCAGGAGCCCCTGGTTTCTCATCTCCCTCATGCTGCTGCAGTCCTCCCACTTCTCCCTTTGTGCTCCCTCTTTGTTGCTTTAATCCTTGAGGGGAAGGAAAGAATTATGTCATAATTGGATAAGAACTGGGGGGTGCTGGAGAAGGTTTCTGTACGTAACTGCTTCCCTGGCTGGCTCTGCTCAGAGGTGCCAAAATGCTCTGCTGCATCCCCTGGGCTTTGCTGTCCCCATGTCCCCTGCCTGAGCCAGGGCTGTGTCCCAGCAGAGCTGGGCTGTGCTGGAGCTGGGCAGAGAACAGGGGTGCTGCCTGCTCTGCTCCTCCTGGACATGAAGTGGGGATGGGAGTGTGAGGAGAGGAGTGGGGAGAGCCCTGGTTTGCTTCTTCCCCATCTGTGTTTGCATCTTCAGGGACCAGGCAGGTCTTGTGCAAGAGGGGAAGGTGTTCACCCCTTAAAGGGCTGAGCAGGACCTGGCTGTGCTCCAGTCCTCCCTCTGCTCCCTGAATCTGATCTCAGAATCACTGAGGTTTGGAAAAGCCCTCTAGGACCAAGGAGTCCCACCAATAACCCAGCACTGCCAGCCCCACAACTAAATCACATCCCTAAGCACCACACCTACATGTTTTCTGCCCACTTCCAGTGATGATGAGTGAATCAGTTTCTTGGATTTTCTCTCTGCCTGCTGCCCAAGAGCCTGGGCTCAGCCTCTGCAGGAGGAAGACCTCTGCAAAGCCTGCAGCAGAGGCTCCTTCAGATCAGGGCATAGCTCAGACCTCTCTGTCCTTGTCACCTCTGCCCCGTGGAGCCTGTCCCAGGCAGAAGTGATGCTGTCCCTGGCTGTGACCAACCCTGGCTGGGTTTTCAGAGCAGTCACCAGTCCACTGCAGTGTGTGCAGCAGAGACCTGGGTACAGTGATTGCTGCAAGCCAGAGCCTGAGCATGCTGGATAAACACAACTGTGCAGCTCTTAGAAATGCTTTCTACTTCCCCAGCCCTCCTCTCTTTGCTCTCTTCTTTCATCTAAGAAAATACACCTTGCAAGAGGAGGTGCTGGCAGGATGAAGCAGAATCAGAGCAGGCTTCAGCAGGAAGGAATTTGAATTTTAAACCTGCTTCTGGAGGAACTTTGGTGCCTTAAAAATGAGGCTCTTTGCTGCTCTGGTGGGGTTGAAGAGCTCATCTCTTGCACATTCTCCTGTGGGGCTGGGCAGATGTTGCTGATGTTCATCCCTTTGCTGTTGGAGTGTGGTGCTGGTTCCCTCCCAGCTCTGCAGCCCCACTCCAGCTCCTGAGCTCAGGGGGAACCTGGGATGCTTCTGTCTTGGGAAAAAGCTCCCAAAGAGCTGAGCTCTGGAAAAGGCCCCTCAGCAGGGAGCTAAATGTTAATTTGGGGGATTAAAGACTGCTTGGAAGGTGAAAGTCTGGCAGTGAGTGTTGAAGTGCTAAATCACTGCTCAAGGCATGCTGGTCTCACCAATTTAGGCTGAGACCATTAATTAACTTGTTCTGTGAGTGTGCACATCTCATTTAAGCAGCTTTCTGTTACTTGGGGGAAGTACAGAAGGGGAGAAGGTACTAGGAAACAAACTGAGATTTCTTTATCTTTTGAAAAGCAACTGGAAGCTCTGGTTCCTGCTGAGAGCAGAGTGGGGTGAATTCCCACTCCCAAGATAATGTACTCTGGGGTTTGGAGGGACCAGCTGACCCCAGGCAATGCACTTAGCCCTTGGCACAAATTCTCTCTCTTCCCAGACAGCAGGAGCCAAGGCTGCTGCTGCTCCATTACATGCTAATAGTCTGAGAAATAAAATACAATTATTAGTGGAATTGTTAAATGGACCTAGAGCCTGAATCAGAAATGGCTTTCCAACAGCAACTGGAGCATACAGTAACAAAACAAAAAATAAAAAGAGGTAAAGGAAAGATTACTGCAGGGTTTATTTTTTTTTTATATGCTTAAAGACTGTGCAGTGGACTGTTTGCAGGGGATGCAGCTCTGGATGAGGCTGGGATGTAACTGTGCTCCAAGCTCTGGAACTGGCTTTTTGTGTGCAAGCAGGTCTGTGCTTCAGTTCCTTTGTTGTAAAGCAGTGGGGTCCATGAGAAGATGGCAAAATCTATCAAGTTTTATGTGGTCTTTTGCATTGAAGCTGAGTATCACTGTGTTCAGCCCAATACATGACAGGTCCATCACTCCAGCACTGCCATCCTGGAGCAAAATGGATTCTGTTCTTCTGAACCTGACTGAGTGCTTCAAAACAGACAGCAAGTCCTGGGGGTGCATTGTGGGAGGTCTTGTGGGCAAAGGTCCCCTCTCCCAGGGGCTGACAAGAAGATGGGATGGAAGCAGATCCAACATGGAAAAAAACCTTGGACTTTGCTGGGTAGCTTTACTGCTGGTTTTGGTGTGGGTTATATCCTTTTGTCTCTTAGGGTTGTAGGACACAGGGAGCAGCCAGCCTCTACTTCATCCCCTGCAACAGGAGGAAAGATTCTGCTGGGAGACAACTGCCCCTATTCTCTTCCACACTGCACAAGAAATGAGGCCAGGAGTGTTCAAGCTTGTCTGCAGAGCTGTAGGTCAGCATGGAATCTGCTCTTCCCAGAATGGAATGCACAGTGGGGTCTGGAGAGAGAGAGAGGATGTTTGGTTGTAGGGGTTTTGTTTATGCCAGAAGCTTGGCTGGGTGAAGGCAGATGGAAGTAATTTTAAGGGACAGGAGCCAGCTGACAGTTGCATCTTGATTCAGAACAACTATGGGTGAGCCAGTCCTTGGAGGAGGCTTTTAACCTAACCCCTGTCATTTAGTGGTTGTTCTGTGCCCTAAGAATGAGTTTCTGTACTCCCTTACTGTCTGCCCATGGTGTTTTTAGATGCTGCTGATACTCCAGCCCTTCCTGGTAACCACAGAATGACAGATCACAGATGATGGGGAATGATGATTTCCATGATGTTTACAGCTCTTCAAGGGTTGTGACCCTTTACTTTTGATTTCTTTTCTTATATCTTAAAGTCCAGACTCTTGGAGTGTTGATTTTGCAGTAGCTGCTCTCCCTTTGGTCGGTTTGTGAATCTCAGGGCAGCTGAGGAGATCCTGGAGATGGGAACCTCACAAGGCTAATGGAAAGAAGCCCAAGTGATGATAACTGTATAATGCATTTCTCACTGCTTTATGCTGTCTTATCCCAGACAAAGCTTTATCTTTCATCCCATAATTACGTGATTCCCTGTAGGCAGCTTTAAAGTGAGCTTTTGAAAGGTCGATAATTTTATCTATTAGATGCCTCCTATGATCTCTAAGTGCAGACATGGGTACTTGAAGGGAGGTTTTGAGGGCAAATTCCTGTAGTTTCAGTGAACTGCACTATGAGACCCAATTGCTTTGAGCCTGTTTAACAGGATTGTCCACATTTGCATTTGTGATATGGTTGAGTAATGCACTGCTGGAGGGGGCTGCTTCCTCTACCACCTTCCCTTTCAGCTTAAGCTTTCAATGCATTCCTCCAAGATCCTTTTCTTTCACCATAATTGTCCCAGAAAACAGGCACAACCAACAGCTGGCATTTTTTGATCTTAGAACTAATATTTTGAATTTAATAGGCATTTTATAACATGTCCAATTTTTTATTGCTTGTTATCTTCTTCTAGATTGTATTACCTGTAATGGTTCATACTAAAGGGAAATAAACTTTCACTGGTGGTGAAGGGAATAGATGTTTTTCCAGGCTGAATTCAGCTGTGCAGCTGTGTAGGGCAGCACTTGCAAAGAGTGGCTCAGCAGTGTGATATTGAGGGTGCAGAGATCACTCAGACCAGTGGTTACAGGAGCCACATCCATGCATTCCTCCTCACTGCTGCCTGACCCCACTGCCCACGCTGGTTCTTTCCCTAAGGAAAGGGAAAAAGAGCAAACTTGTGAGCTACAGGCTAAAACAAACAGATAAGAAGCTTTGAAAACAGATGGGACTGTTTTGAATCAAATCCTGGAAAGGGGAGTGAAAGGCGTTGGGGGCTTGGGTGCAAGGCGGATGACTCAGTGCTGTTGTCAGCGAGGTCTCCTCTGACAGGATTAGTGATTATTGCCTGAGAATGTCATTTATCAGAACCCAAACTGGAGACAGAAGTCTCTAACCTGAGACCCCTAAACTAAGGCACAGGGTCGTTTTCTCCAGCAAGCTCCCTGCCTCTTGCTCCAAAGGCTGTGGCAGGGGGGACCCTCCGTGTGCTGCAGAGGGTCCTGCAGGCTGCCAGGGCTGGAGACTGGCCAGCCCCACTCCTTGGAAAATTACAAGCACTGGGAACCCCATGGGATTGCATGGGATTCATTTGGCTGGTGCAGAGATGAAGTGAAATTGTTGGACTCATGCTTGGAGGGGAGAGTGCCTCTAATCCTGAAGTGCCTGATGCTGTGGGAAGCTGTGTTCAGAGTGTGCTGCCAGCTGAACCTCTGCTCTCCTCCCTCAAAATATCTTCCTTCCTTTTACCCCAGTGAGTTTGGGTGTGGTACCCTGCAAACTGACCCATCGTGGGGTACCTATGGATGTGTGTTGGAGAGGGACCCTACTGCCATCTTCTCAAAGCCCCTGCTTTGTCTGGTGGGCTTTTAGGAACAGTTTGTCATTGCTAAGTCTTTGCTAGATCTAATCTTGAGTGCAGACCGAGCTTTTATTTAACCACAACAGAGCAGAGCAATGCTTTGGTTGGAAGAGTGCTTCTGGATAGAAAAATATCTGAAAAATTTCTTAAAAAACACTCCCACCAAAACCCCAAAAGAAACCACCAAACCCCAGCCCTTCTCTGGAGGTGTCACAGACCAGAAGAAATGAATGTTAACCTCACCATTGCTGCACAGGTGCCTGGTTAGGAGACATCACCTGGAGAATGTGACACCCCCTGACACACAGAGCACAGTCCCAGCTCTGCAGGAACACAGATTTTTCCTCTCCTGGGGTAACATGGCCAAGGCTCCCAACTGTGCTGTGTATCAAAACAGCCTCCTGAGAAATTGTGCTCAGCAGCTCCAGCCAAGGCCCTCATTGCCTTGCAGGGCACTGCAGATTAGTGCTGGTGGAAGATTGGGCTCTTACCACAATCTCAGCTATTTAATTAAAGTAACATGGAACAAAACGGGGAGAATTAGTTAAAAATAACAACTCTCCGAAGCACAGCTTGTCTTTTTATTAGGCTTGTCCTCACTTTCTCTGCTGCTCTGATAAGAAGGATGTTCTCCCTCTGGGATGGAGTGAATAAACTGGGATGAAACTCATTTGTTGGGGCATTATGTGTTAATTAATTTTGAACACTAATCCCGTCCCCATGCACTGTTTCTTTTTTTCCTGGTTTTAGACAGTAGAATACAGTTCTGTTCAAGGGGAGGATGGGCAGCCTGTGCTGTGTCACAGGAGGGGGAAGGTTGTGTTGTCCTCCTTGTCCCCAGGGCTGGGGGAGGTTTTCCCTAGCCCTGTGCTGCAGGTCACTTTTGGGAAGGTGGGAGCTTTCCCAGGAGCCCATCCAGAACTTGATATTCACCTCAATGGATGCCCTGAGCTTCAGCTGCAGCCTCCTGCTGGTGTGAGTCCCCTGAGGGCAGGGTGCAGGGGTTTATCCTTGTATCCCATGTGGAGCTGGCACTGCTGGACACTGTACAGTGTGTCCTGAGCCCTGTGTCAGTCCCAGCAGTGCCCGTGGTCCTGCACTGAGCAGGAAAGCACTGCCAGAAAATGATTTTACTTGAGAGAAAAAGAAAATATATATCATCTTTTTTCTACACATTTCTCTTTTTAGAATAAACTGAAATAATATCTGAGCCTCTGGACAGTGTGAGCTGGTTTCCTTTTTGTACCCAGACTTCTGATGGAAGACATTCTGGTTTTAAGTGGTCTCTCTAATCTGATGGGAAGTTTGCCATTCAAACAGGGGGAAATGTGGACTCTCTCTTTAATCTTTTTTTGATTAAGTGATATTATTTCTTTTTCCTATTCTTTTTAGTCCTTTCTCTGGCTCAGCAGTTTCTCCTGGCTGCCCCTGCATCCTGCCTATTTAGCTTTGCCCATTCTTTCAGAATCAATATGTGCTGCTAAATTACTGGAGTTGGGGAATAAAATAAAAAAAGAAATCCAGTATGAGGTTTTGGCATGTGAGTATTGCTTATGAAGTCCTGGGATGGTGTTTAACACAAGCCATCTTGCTTTCTCGTTTCTGGTGTACACATAAGTGTCCACAGGTGAAAATCCCTGTTCAAGGAAAGGACTAATAATATTCAGCAATCCTGGAAAAAGGGCTAATTCTTCATTCTGTCCAAGTTTCTAAGCTACTGCAGGTGTCTCCAGCAGTGACTTCATGTGCTGCCCTGCAGGTTCTTTCCCACAGTGGGATTCCTCCGGGCTCACTTTCTAGTAACAGAGTGAAGGGTGACCTCTGTCCTGTCATCCTGCTGTGGGTTCAGGTGGATTAAGGGACAGGCTGGAAAAAATGTGTATGAAACAAATTCCAGCTTGCCAGTGTGCTCTTAGAATACACAGGGCAGGAAAACATTAATTACATGGTGGCTGTGGACAAGACTGATTTCTCACAGGGGAATTCTTGGATGTGCTGTGTTTCACTCCTTAAAGCAAGGATACATTTGGGATCTGCCATTTGGGAGTCTGGAACTGGGACCATAATGGCCCTGAAGAGCTGAGAGCAACTTATAAGGAGGAAAATTGTCCTCTTCTTGAAAACCAATGTTCTTTTTTGCAGTGTATTTTAAATTATGTTCCTTTCTAGTCTGAGAGCAATTTTCTTCCAACAGAGATCAATTTGTGAAGACTTTGATCTATAATAAAACTGAATTTGGTTGGTTAAAATACAGAGCAGAACTGACTGAAGGGCAGTTCATGGGGTCATCCATGAGGCTGAGCTGGGTTCGAGCCCCTCCAGAACCATCTCATGGCACTGGAGGGACTGACCCAGCCTGGAAAGGCTCCAGGAAGTTTTGGATCAGGTTGCTGGTCCCACACATAAATAACATGCCATCAGAAAAGGATCCAGTGGGAATATTTGATCTGTTTAACTATTGATCTAAGCAAATCAGTCCCTGTGTAGGTTATTAAATCCTGGTGAAAACTTACACTATCCACCTTAAATCCATATTCCCATGATATTTCTTAATAGGATAAGGTATTGTTGCCATACAAAGGCAATTAAACCATGGTTAGCATTTACCATAAATGCCTAAAATACAGAGCAGGTCTCCCAGCACTGGGGTGAGATTTCACTGTTTCTGGCATGAAGGAATTTAGTGTCCTGGGTATTCCCATGGGAAAAGGGAACTTTTCCTGTGGTGTTGTTGGTTCATTGATTTATATTTGCCTCATATAAGAAAGAAAACAAAATTATGGCCTGGGTTTTTCTTGTGTGTGTGTGTGAATTGCTGGGATTTTTTATGAATGGCTGTTTTTCGCTCTGTAGGTGGCCAAGTAACACTCTGCCTCTCTCTCTCCTGGGGTTGTGGAGACAAATTTAGAGGTTCTGCTGAAAAACCTGCATTGTTCACTAAATATTGCCACTTTTGTGGGGAAAACCATCAAAAGCAGGATTGAATATTGGAGCTGGTGAGAGGATTTGAGCAGTCAGGGCGTTGGGAGCAGGAAATGTGCCTCTGCTTGAGAGTCCCAGACTGCGTCTGAGCCACACCACCTTTATAGAATAGGGTTAATAAAGTGTCTTATTTCTCCCTCATCGTGCTGTCCATTCTGAAATCGCACAGATTTATCTGTTCTGTGCTGTTTATCTGTTTCTTTTGGAGCCCTCCGAGGCTCTGTGCTGGATGTTTGGGCTGTGGGAGCCGTGTGCTGGCTGCCCTCTAGTGAGGCACTGCCCAGGATAAAAATCGCTGCGGGAGCGGAGCTCGTCATCATCGCCGCTCTCCATCCTCGGCATCGCCAAGTTTTTCATCAGCCTAATCCTTTTCACCTCAGCCTGGTGCTGCTATGCCTTCCCGGTGGGATTCTGATCGCTGGACGATCAGTGGATGTGAAGTGAGAGGGGGTAAATTTGGCTTTCCTCAAGAGCATCGCCCCCGCGGGAGGTGGGAGGGCGCCTGTGGGGATGCGGTATCCGAATAATCAAATTTAATAAAATTGTGGGGTGGCTTTTAAGGGCTGCAGGAGGGTGTCAGTGGGCTGGGGCGGTGTGTGCCCTGTGCTGCTGTGCCCGGTGGTGGCAGCCCTCGCTGGGGCTGTGCCCCCTGCTCCTCCCAGCCGTGGGGCAGGCTCTGGGCACCACAGCGTGCTGGCACCCTCTGTGCCAACTACACTGTGGAGAGAAGGGTTTTGCTTTGTGTCCACAGGGCTGAAATACTTCATGATGGGATTTCGAATCCTGTATTTCTCTGGCTGTTTGTACATTGTAGTAATTGTGGTGTGCCCATGTGTGGGGAGGTTTGAAACGGGTGCAAGTCCTGCCAGCTGCCACCATCATCACTGGGATTAAAAGCACAGTTTTTGAGATGAGGTTGGCAACCCTGGAGTTCTTGGGGGCCAGGGACTGCCCAAGCAGAGTGGGCAGCTCCCCTAGACTTGAGTTTTACATGGGAGGGCCCCCAAAGTCATAAGCAATTCATGCTGCAGCTGCCGAGGAGAAAAGCCAGGGAGAGCAGGAGATTTTGGCAGCAGTTGGATGGTTTGGATGCTGGAGCTGCCCTCTCCAAGAACAGGTGTGTGGCTGCAGGAGGGGAGCCACAGCAGGATTCACCCAGGAGGGGAATTGGATGGATTCCTTGCATAAGGGCAGGCTTGAAACAGTCGCCAGTGCCCTGGGCCATGGAAAGACCGGTCCTGCAGCAGCAAAGTGCTGCTGCTTTTTGGGGATACCCAGGGACTGGAGGGGGGAGATTGGGTAAACAGGGTTAGAGGAGCTTAGTCAGGATGTGTTTGTTTAAAGGATCTGCTTCAGCCTGACTCCTGTAATTTGGTAACAAGTACGTTTCTGCTCCTTGGAAACACTTCATTCATTAGCCTAATGGAGGGGAGGATTATGCAGAGATGAACCTAAAAGATGCTAAGCAGGGAGGGGTTTGCATCTGGACTGAACCAGGGCGTGCAGCAGGAGTGGCTGCTGGGCTGGGGGACACAGGAATGTCACCATGGAGCTGTGCTGTGGTTCAGGGTCTTGGTTCTGTACCTGGTGTTTTTTTAATCCATGTCTGCTCTTACAGGCTGGGACATGGAGATTGTTCTGTGTGACTGTGGATAAAAATCCGGAAAAAATGTTTCTATTTAGGATGCATGAGACTTTTGCAAGGGAAAATAGGTACTCTACCTTGTAGTGTCCCAGAAAGACACTGCAAAAATAGTGAAATAATGAAAAGGATGAAATCCATACATGGTGTATAAAACTGAGGATAAGCAAAGGCTGGAGAATTGTGAGCATGAATTGATGAGGCTTCTCCCAGCAGAGCAGTCCAATAATGGGCCAGAAGTGCACTCATGCAGAGATGCTTTAAGAGGTTTTAAATCCTGAATGTCACAATCTCCAAGAAGAGTGTTCTGGATGCTGTAGGCAGGGCAGTGGCTCCTTTGGGGGTGCTGATTTTACACACACCTCTGGGATGCACAGTGAAACAGGTGAATCTCTCCCCAGACAACAACAGGCCTCTCCTAGAGGGCTGAAATGCAGCAAAGCACAAGCATTAACAGAGCTGCAAAGATGGAGAATGAGGTGTGCAATGACTTCTCCCTAGGAAGTCATTTTCCTGGGAGAAATGAGGAAAAACATCTCAAGATCTGAGCTCGCTGGGGCTCTCCTGAGGAACTGAAGTGAGAATTGTGTTTCTGATGGCATCAAGGGGGAGTCCCACAGCCACAGGTGGGCCAGTGGCTCCTGTGCCAGGCTGGCTCAGCTTGGAATCAGCCTTTCCCTTGGCTCTGTGCTGGCTCAGAGCTGGTTGCTGTGTGTTTTGGTGCATTTGCATCCCTTAGGCGACAAAGCAGCTACTGAAACCTGCAGCTGTGGGAGTTGGGATATTTAAGGTATAAGAAGAGTATAGCAGGTTGTACTTCCAGATCAGCTGGACCTTTTTGATGCATTGATGGAATCCTCTCCTTTCCCTCCATGGGAGATGAAGGCAGGTTGTTTGTAATGTGATGCTGGTTGTCTTGATTTCTTACAGCCTGTGTGACAGATGGGGCTGGAGGGAAGAGAAGTGGAAACACAAGACTCCCTATTTCTGACTGAATAATAAAATTAGGGCTGTAGAAGAGGAGGTGCTTATGTAAAAAAAAATCTGGGAGGAGGAAGGGTTTGTTTTGCTACAACTTCAGCATTGAAGTTCTAGGTCTTGTTTTCTCCTTATTTCAGTCATCAAATAACCTCTTTGAAAGCAGTCAGGTGAAAGTCTCTCAAATCCTGTGAAACCACTTGTTTTTTTGGCTTTGGTTGGTTTGTTTTTTTTTTTTCCCCAAGCTGGGGCAGGAGCAAACACATGACTTACACACCTCCTGTGCCGGGCTGGCCTTCAGCAGAGGCAGCAACAGGCTGAACCAGTTTGCTCATTGCTTTCGTCTCCTGACAGGCGCTCTCTTGTCCCGGGTGCCCTGGGAGGTGCTTGGCCGCTTCTCCCGGTGCTGCAGGAATTCCCCTGCCTGCAGCCACCAGCTCGGGTGCCTCGGTGTGTGGCCTTTGGCCAGCGACAGCCACCCAGACCAGGCTGTGCAGAAGAGCTCACAGGCTGAGGTTGGGGGGCTGAGCGGAGTGTCTGGATCCAGACTGAGGAGAGGTTTATGGCGTGTGGCACAGCGTGAGGTGTGCCTGCAGCTTTCCCTTCCACGAGGTCCCTGTCTGCTGAGTCTCAGGTGAGAGGGTCTTCTTTGAGCTGATGAGTTGATTGAAGCTGATTATCACTTTAGGAGTTGGGGGATGTCCCTGTGGTTGGTGGAGCTTGGATCAGAAGTGACAGAGAGCATGAAGGGTATTCAAAGGGGTCTCCGGGGTTTATTTTGCATGGGTGTTGCTCCTGGCAGACCTGCTCCTGGTGTGGTTCCCAGTGCTGGGCTGGCTGGTGGGTCAGCTGTCCATTTGGACATGATGTTGACCGTGGGTGTTCAGGGGATGGAGGCTTAACTGTGCAGGAATGGTGCCCTGGCTTGGGCCAGGTGCTGGAACCTCTACCAGAACCTCACAGCCCCAAAATGCTGCAGCAGCCAGAGCTGCTCCAGCTGCTGTGGGCTCTGCTGCCCTTGCTGAGCACAGAGCCCCACCAGCTGCTCCACAGGCAGAACAGCAGCAGTTTGGGTAGAGCTGGGGTGTGGGTTTTGTTCCGTTGCCTGCCAGGTCTCTCCTTCAGCAGGAGCTCAAGGGAGCTGCAGGTGGGGCAGCCCTGGGAGGGCTCTGCACCCCCAGATCTGGGGCTTGGTACCCCCTGAGTTCTCCCAGGAATGGTCCCTCTTGGGATCCGCTCTGTGCTGAGCTCCCTGGTGCTTTGGTTGTTGTTTGAGATCTGCCTGAAACACTACACACGAGAAGTTGGAAGCTGCCTGCCTGACGTCTGAGCCTTTCACAAGTGCTTGTGCACCAGTCCCTGAAATTTCAATCTAAAGATGTGGAACTACTGGCTGCTTTTCTCCTTCCACTTTATCATAGTGGAAAATTTGCAGCGGCCCCCGGAATATTTAGAAGAGAAATTGCTGATCTAAACGTGCTCTGGCACAAGGCACAAACAGCTGGAAAAGTGCCTTCCCCTGCAATATTTTAAGGATGTGTAGCATCATCAAGGGCTATTCACTGGAGCTGGCACTGTGAGCCTGGGCTGTATGACAGAAAATAAGTGTTCTGTCCCCACCTTTCAGTAGGTTGTGTCCCAAATAGGCACTGGGCAGGTGACAGATCCCTTTCTCCTGTGGCAGGAGCTCTGCCCAACAGCTCAGCTCTACCTTGGAAGAGCTGTGGGAGTAAATCCCTGCCATGGAAGCAGGCAGCAAGCATACTGAGGAACAGATGGTGCTGTGCTACAGTTTTACCTGCTGTAAGGCCAGTGCATCACTTAGCAATACAGCAGCAGGAATTGTTTTCCCATGGCTGCTGCGTTCTTGGTGGGGGGAGGCATTATTTGATTTAACATCCAGCAGCAGGGGAAGGGGGAAAGGATGTTCAATATAACTCCTTTTATATAGAATTTTTAACTCCCTGAAGATTTGAAAATGTAGCACCAACTAGATTTGTTTTCAAACCCCAAAATTTATTTTCCCCTTGTGTGTGAATCCTAGCCATGAGTTAGTTGTGTGCTGAAGGAGCTTTGCTGTGTCTGCAGAAGGGACAGAGATCCCCATGTCCTGCCAAGGCCACTGAGTGCCTGGGGAGGGTGGGGAGGACAGGGCTGTGATGGGGAGGGACAGTCCCCTCTCTCTGTGCCCCTAAGGAGCAATGTCACTGTCTCTGCTGTGCTTTCTTTACCTTCCAAAACCCTAATCCTGCAGTTGTTCCCACCCAAAAGCTACTGCCTGTCTTGAGGAATAGATACATGGGACAGGAGGGAGTGAAACTGGGTGTAGCAGGGTCCAGTCAGCAGTAGCTGGAATTCTCCTTCCTCCTGAGGTAGAACTGGAGAGAGAGGAGGACCAGGTGCTCTGGTTTCCCCTGGGCTGGGTGTCCCCTGTCCTAGCCATGTGCACAGGATGGGGAGCATTTCTGGGAAGCATCCTCCTGGAACAGCTGGGCAGGACAGAGGGACCTGCTCAAACAGGCAGGCAAAGGGCCTCTTGTGCTACCATTTTGCCCATTAATGTGAATGAGAATAGCAGACTTTCAAAAAAAAAAACAAATGTCAGTGTGATCCTCTGACCTCAGAAAGGGCCCAATATGAGCACCCCAGCTCTGTTTCCAAGCATCCTCTTCCTGCTCCAAATGGCTTCCTTTCCCTGGCTGAGTTCTCATGTCCTCTCCAAGGAGGAAGGGAAAAATGCTTTATAATTCTGTGCTCTTGGCAAGTGAGGAATCACACCCATGAAAACAAATACCCGTTAATTAGGACCATGAAATGCTGATTGAATCACAGCTCTGATAATGGCAAGGGCAGTTCTCAAGTCTCCTTTACATCCCAAGGGGGGCGGGGAGAGGGAAGCAATGGGATTTTTTTTTCTTTTCGGAAGCCATTTCAGCCCCTCTCAGCCACCTATTAAAAAATTTCTCTGCCAACAGGTACTGCTCAGTTCCTGCATTGTTTCCACTGGAAGTCAGGGGGAGACTGAAGTTATTGCCTGGGATAATTGTTAACAAATGCGGAATTCTCATTTGTGCCCATTCCAGCAGGAATAACTTTTCAAAGTGTATGAATGGTCTCAGATTGACCCCCATTGGGGAGTTCATGCTGTTGCAGGATGGCCAGAAGAGAGATTAGGAAACTGTGGGGAGCCTGGCTGGGCTGAAGCCCCACTCCTCAGCATGTCTGCTCTGCTTCCCTTTTGGCCAAGGTGATGAGGGAAAAGCTAAAAGGAGTTAAAAACCAGAACAAACCATTGCATCCAAAGTATAGTAAGATGAGCTTTAACAGCTGGTTTTATCAACAGTCCTTGGGCAAAACGGGAGAATGGGCTTTACCATCACCTCTCCCCTTTTGTTCTCCCCAGAGAGCTCCAAAATGAGTGGCTCTGAGTCCTGGGCTGAGGTAACACCCCTGCCCTCAGCTTACACACAAACACTGGGATAAGGGGCTGCACAGCCTTTCCTGCTGGATCTGGCCGTGTCCCCAGCAGCTGTGGGGACAGATGTGCTGGCAGGGAGGACATTGCTGTGCCCCATGTGCCTGGTGGGGCTGTGAGAACAGGGGGAGGTGTGGGCAAACCTCACCTGGCAGGGAGCAGGCTCTGTGCCCAGCACCTCATCCTGCTTCCCGCAGGGGTGAGGTCCTGCTGACCTCAACGGGCTGATTCAGCAGGGGCCACAGCCCCCGTGGCCATCCCAGCCATCCCCTCCCTCTTCCTTCCTCATTGTTTGTGTTTCTGACATTTCCCCACGTCACTGCTCCCACCCTGCCCCTGCTCCCACCCTGCAGCATCTGATACCGCTGCTGGCTCAGGCCTTTCTCTTGGTAGTTTCTTTATCAAAAGGGAGGGAAAATTGGATCAGGACTTGGTGGCTTTTGAAGGAGCTTTGCTCAGCCTGAACGGGCAAAATGTGTTGTCTAAGCTTGACCTGTCTTGGTGAGAAGAACTTGGGATTTGTGTAGTATCAATGCAGGTTCCTTGTCCGACTGCTGAAAGCTCCGGGGCAAACATGAGGGTGGCAGCTGGGGGAGGACTGACCTGTGTGGTGGCTGCAGAAGGAACCTTGTGAGGCACAGAAGCAGAGTTATGGCTCAGGTTTTTAGCTGGGCCACAGCTACGTGGGCGATGGATCCATGACTTGTATGTGTTCCTGTATTCCTGGGGCTGGGTAGAAAAATAAATTTATTTCTATATATGTATATTTAATATAATACAATTCTGGGTGGCTTGAATAGCTGATGACTGCAGAATGCCTTCTGGGGCCAAGGAGAGCAGAAGAGGAGCAGCAGGAGGTGCAGAGCCCCCCCCTGGGGTCAGTGTGTTTGTTGGTGGGGCAGCGCGTGGGGCTCCCAAGGCATGCCCGGGCTCCCCGTGAGCCTTTTGAGGGCAGCTGGAGGCTTTCCATGGGTTTCAATGGGCTTTGGATCAATCCCATGGCATGCTGCTTGTTTGTTTTGGACGCCTTCTGAAGGATGAAAACATCCTTTCAGTGGCTGCTCTTTCTCCTTCTCTTTTGGATCAGCTGCTCCTTGCACCCTGCAGCCACAGTGTGACCCCTCTTTGGGACAGTGCTGGGAGCTGCTCAACTTGTTTCCTTCTCCACAGCCAAACACTCAGAACCCAGGCTCCCCTTCAACAGCTCATCTGCTCTAACAACAAAACACCCCAACCTGCCTCCTTTCAAATTTTAGATGGTTATTGCCCGTTTATTTGTCCAGAGCTGGCAAATGAGCACTGTACAGGTACTTTGGTAATAAAATGAGGCACTAATTGTTGTAGCAACAGATGAGACATTGTGAAATGTTGTTTTTGTGTTTCCTAGCTCTGGAAGCGCAATTGCAGCAGACCTGTGCTCACAGAAGACATCAGTCCATAGCACCAGAAGTGCTGGCAATTTATTTTACAGACTTAAAGTACAAAATTCTTTTTGCCTCTTCTATTAACATGTGCTCTGCCTTTCCCCTGGTCATGGATTCTCCCTTGGCAAAAACTGGCTGAGAAAATGCACAGCTCTGCCTCGAAAGGACCTGAACTGAGCTCACCTGTAGCAGGTGCAACAAGATCTGTTTTCAGGTTGTGCAGGATCAAGTCCCAGATAAAAATGTCCCCAGGACCATTCTCTGGCTGTGCTGGAGTGGTGTGGCTGGGGCCTGGGGGAGGTGAAGTGAGTGCTGGTGGCCCTGGGAGAGCATCAGCTGCTCTGCTGTGCTGCTGCCCTCATCCCTGCCAGCCTCTGCCAGCCAGCAGCCATGGGGATGGGTTACTTTAGATAAGGATTTTGATGGAATGCTTGTATCAGTATTGGTGTGCCAAATGCTGAATGGGCACAGAAATGAATCCTGCTCTGCTGGGTTTGTGGCCTGGAACTGGGGATAGGGAGAAGCAGCAGAAAGGCATCCAAGATGTTGTCTTGGTCCAGGTTTGATGGAATGCAGTGATCTGAGTTCTGTGATCTGAGCAGGTGCCTGATGAAGGGCAAGTCCTTTCCTAGGTGCACACCTTTCCTGGGCTAGGCATGACCCATGGAGTCTAATCAAGGGCAGAGCACTGCTCTGAGTCATGATTTTTCTGGAGGCTACAGCATCCTGAGTTACTCATCCTAAGAGAATGAATGCACTGAGGATATAATTATTAGTTAGATATCACTTATTCTCACTCTTTGAAAGATCCTTGTCAGGAAACAGGTAGGTTTGGGTTCTTATTTTTGTCTTTGTGTCCATATATATCATGGAAAATGCTGAAACTTTACAAGCTCATTTATGCATCCTCTTACAGAGCTGTAGATCTCTGCCCAGTATTTAGGTTATGCAGTAATTCTGCCCCATTTGCAACAGATTAATGAGGCTATAAAATAATCATAAAGCTGGGGCAGCCGTGGCTTTTCACGCTCCTCACATACTTCTATCCACTGTGAAATAACTTCATCCAGAAGTAATTACCTGCCTTCTCCAGGCTCCCTTTAATACTCCTTGACAACTCAAAATGAAGGAGACGCTGCCCCATTTTTGTCTGGGACCATTAGCAGGGCAGTGGCAGCATCCATCCTGGACCTGTGCCTGAGGGAGGCTGAGCAGGTGTGGCACCTGTTGGGTGTCCATCTGAGTGACCAGAGCTGGGGAGGAAACCCTCCTGCTGCCAGGGGAGTGTGGGACAAACCGGTGAGGCTGGATGTGTCACCTGCCTGGAACCCTTTGGTCCTCCAGACTTTGAACCTGCCACTTGTCTGATAAGACCCTGAAGCATTTCATGGCTCCAGCGAGGCGATGGACAGGAGGAGTGTCCAGCCACAGAGAGGGATTTGGCACTGCCCCAGCTGCTGGGAGGCTGCTGCAGCAGGTCTGGGTGGGAGCTGGAGGGACTGCACTGACTCACCTGAATAATTGGGCACAGGAGGTAGAAATTTTGTCAGCGTGGTGTGTCAGTGCACAGATGATGTTACAGCTTTGCCTCCAAAACCAGGATGCTGAAAGTATTTTGTGCACTCCCCTGCCAGTTTGGGGGAGGTAGAGGTACAAGACCACTGATATTGGAGGTGTGATAGTGGAGAGTGTCTCTTTCTGTAATTTATTTTCATGGGGTGTGACAGCTGCCTGTCCCTTTGCTCTGCAGGGTCTCAGTCCTTCTTTGGAGGTTCCTTGTCCCCTGTCAGGCTTGGGGACCATCTCTGAGGGCAGGAGATGGGGTAGGAGGTGTGGCACAGCCTGCATGGGAGTGAGAGTGACCTGCTGCTGGACTGGGACTCAGTTAGGAAGCAGTGAGGTGAAATCAGCACCTTGAGCAAGGTGAAATCAGCAGCTTGGAGAGAAATTGCTTTTCCTGCCTCAGCTTCCAAAGGCAGTCTCTGTCGCCTGTGCCATCACTTCCCATGGATTCTTCCCAGGACAGCCCTGAGCTGGGGTTTGGGGTGTCCTCCCTCCCACAGAGGGCTGGCAGGGATGAATAATTTCCTCTGTCCCAGGGAGGCTGTGGGTGAAGCCCTCTCTGGGAGGGTGGTGGTGGTGGTGCCAATCTCTGCAGCCCTGAGGATGCTCCACGTTCCCACCCTGTGCTATTTGATCTCTCATTTCCTGCAGATGTGCCTTGGGAGTAGCACCAAGTGCAGGATGAGTTCCCATGTCACCAGTGATGACTATCCCCTCCTGAAGGAGCTTTCCTTGAGAAGGAAGCCCATCCCACGGAGCAGAGAACAAGAGGGTGGTGTTTGCCAGGGTCCTGCCCCATCCTGGAGCAGGGAGGGCAGTGTCACATCCTGACCTGCTGTGCTGTGTCCCTGGGCAGGTCTCTGTGCCCAGAGAGCTGCAGACAGTGCTGCTGGTGGCTGGGTAGATGTCAGCCTTCCTGCAGGTCCCCATCCTGCTCTGCTGGCCATCACCCCTGTGGCTGAGAAAGGACATAAATGTGTAGCTGGAAAGCATTCACAGACTCTGTTGTGTGTGATAGAAACAAATCCTCTTTCAGCTGGAGATCCAGCTCTTTTCTCCCATATCCTCATCCTTCTTTCCCCACAAGTCTGGGCTGGTGTTTCTCCTTACTGGGTATCTTCTCAGTTCAAACTGACTTTGAGGCTGTAAAGTTCTCTTGCCTTGGAAATACATGTTTATAAATATTTAAATACAATTTGTGTGTTGGTATATGTTAATAGTGACCTGCATTAGAAGTCCTGCTCCCTGCTGCCAGATGTCACGTAGACTCCTTGGACATCCCCACCTGATTGTGTGTTTGGACATGTGAGGTTTCACTGAAGCCAGTGGAGCTGTGCCAAATTACAGCCCTGCAGCACTGGCCACAGGGTGCTGGAGGATCCAGGTCTGTGTCTGAGAACTGGGTGATGTTGTTCTGATGGTGATAGGGTGTCAGGGCAAGATGATAAACCCTGACTCCTGAAACTGGAGCATCTGCTACTTGTTTTGAACCTGACCTGATTTTGTAGTTCTGGGTATGGCAGGTATGGAATTTGCTGTTTGAGGAATCAGACAGCAGCTGCTTAATCATTTATAAAGTTAAAAGACTCTGGCACTTGGTTTCTGATGTGAAGTGCTAATTAGTTTACTATGGGATCCAGACTGCAGGAAATTTGTGTTTCTGGCACAGTGGCTGTTCATCTTTAAAAATGTGTTTGTCACGGTGTTGTGTTTATATCATTAGTGCAGAGCAATATAGTACAGCCCAGACTCTGTGAGAGGAGGGAAAACATCAGCAGCTCATTTAGAAATATGCCAGGCTGCTGTTAAATAAGCTTATTAGAAGCTGTGCCTCATTCAGAGAGGAGAGCATTAGGTATCAGTCTCCCTCTGGAGCTGTGGATCATTTTGGGTGTAGTTGTGGTTTTCAGCTACCTCAGGCACGTGGTACAGGTGCAGCTCAGTGGGCAAAAGCTGGGAATGGAAATTCCTGGTGTGTAGAACATGATAAATAAATAGCTACACTGGATGCTGTTGTTAGCCTTAAAGGAGAGTGGCATGGCCCTTTCATTCTTTCTAAATAAAGTTTGATAATGTGAGTGACAGTAAATAAATCTTTGTGGAAGTGTAGCCCTAATTTCTGAGAGGTCCCCAAATTTGTGCTAATACAAAGGATTAAGTAGGTTGGTTAGAGGCACGTAATGATTTTTTTTTTAATAATCTCAAAGAATCAAATTGGTTTGCAAACACTTTTACCAGAAGTTGAATCTTGCGTCAAAAGCTCTGGATCAGGGCACGTTGGATTACAGATCTATCCTGTGCACTGGTGCTGCTGCTTAAGCATCTTATGTACTGAGAGGTTAGAACATCAAAGAGAGGGTGCCCAATCTCTGCATTTCACTTTATATCTGAGTTGGTAATTAAGGGCCAGAGTGTAGCAAAACCGATTTTTGAAAAGTCACTTCATCTTTATTTGGGGTTAATTGCATTAATGCTCACAGCTTGACAGGCTTGGTTCATGACAGGAATTGAAAAAATAAAGTTGTAGGGGATATGCAGCCTTCAGCATTGTCTTAAAGTCCTAATTCCCAAGTAATCCTGTTGTTCATGCTCATGAAACCGCCTACAAAACAGCACCTTGGAGCAGTTCTTAAGTTTATTTTTAAAGGCAGTGTAATTGTATGCTGTTGGCTTCTGACTTGAGCAAAATGGGAAGATTTTGATGAAAATCTGCACAGAGATTTGTACAGAAAGGAGAAACATGTCTGGGTGAACAGAATGAAGTGGGACTGCAGCTGGTTCCTGGTGGGAATTCAGAGGGCAATGTGGTACCACAGGTTTTTGGGTTCTAGCACAGACCTCAGATCTCATTGCCCTGAGCCCACCCAGGGGGTCAAGGCATGGGGATTTGAGCCCTTGGAGTTGAGGTAAAAGTAGATGTCAATAGTGGTGTGAGCCATGAAACAGAACTGTCTTTCATAACATTGTGAGGGCTCTTTGTGAGTTTTTTTCTTTTGTGTTCCCTGAACTTTACTGCTCTCTCCACAGAACATTACTAATATTGGCTGCAATCATGTGTAATCAATATGAATGCAAATTATGGATTAGAGCATGTTTTAAATCTCTTGGTTCAGACAGACATCTGTGAGCCTGCAGAATTAGGCATTTTATGCATCTGCACAATACCTCACCTTTTATTGTGGAAGGTTCAGAGAACAAAAATGATCAAAGCTTTAATTTCATTAGCCATCACTTGGGACTTTGTGTGTGTGTGTGTCCTTTCCTGTATGCCTAATGAAAGTCCTATCTAGGAGCAATATTGTGTTGTAGATTTAAAAGCAAGTTGATGCTCTTGTCCTCTGGCCTCACAGGCAGATGAATTCTCTGTTCATGTCAACTTCATATGAGCAACTTTGAAAAGAGGAGCAGCAATTCAGCTAAACCTTGTTCCATTAATTTTGGCATAGAAGATAACATGCAAGGAAGCCTGGGAATCCACTTGGGATCATCTTTTCCTATTATGTTGGTAGCAAACCTTTGTTCTTTTTATTACTCATTATTCTGGATCTGCAGTCAATAACGTGAGGAGAAGCATGAGTCTGCCACACATCAAGTTTTCTGCTGCCTTTTAAAGTGACATTCTCCTCAGATCACTGTTGTGCAGGCTTATTCCTTATCAGCAATGGATGCTGTGTTGTTCATATGACTGTACATCAAACAGATCTGCAGTAGCTGTCTCTCGTGCTCCCCTGACAGTGGTACATGTATCTACAAAGATATTTTCTGAGAGCTCTCTCTCCCCCTCCTTCTCCTCACAGAATAGAAATCTGGATGGTACAGCCTTTGGAAACCACCTGGGTATTTATCCTGCTGGCTTTCCCTTGCTGAGTTTTGTTTTCCGTTCTGACTCTAAGGAGCCTGGGTATTATTTAGGTATTTCGAACTAACCCACTTGCAATCAGGTTCTTAGAGTGGAAGTCAATAAAAGACTAAGACTGATGTGAATGGATAATTCTTCAGCTGCATATAAACTCCACCAAAATTATCCTAAATTGCATTTAGCTGCTTTTGGCATCACAAATTTTCTTTGCTCATATTTGTTCTGTGTGTGTTTAACACTATGCAGGTTTAAGGGACAGTGCTTGGGTCAGCGGGGAAGGTGAAGTCCAGATGGGACTTAATTCTTTCTTGTTTTATCACCTGCTTCATCTGCCAAAAGGATGAAAAAAATGGATGAAGTTTCTATTCATGAGACTGGACTTGAAGCCCATGTGCCCTGAATAAGGGTGGGGAGAAGGTTCTTGCTTTGCTCCTACCTTCCCATGGAGCTGTAACTTTGCTGGAGGAGCATGAAGTTTGCACAAGGTTATGGGAATATTGATGGGGAAAGCAGCTGGGAGCACTGAGGAGGGAAGGCTGGAGTACCTGTGGCTCTACCTTGTGAGATGGAGCATCTGAGGCCATTGCTCAGGCTCACAGGAGTTTGTGAAACATAAAGAATAACTGTGCAGAACATGTAAGCTCAGTGTAAAGGTACCATGGATCACAGAGCAAGTGAAAAAAACCAAATGCGGGAAAAAAAACCCCTAAACCGAAAAAACCTAACACAAATTCATTGTGCTCTGTTAAAGGAGAAAATCATGATCCTTATTTTTCAATCTAGTTAGGCAATAGGGGGGAAAAAAGGCAAAACAAA
The DNA here is from genome assembly GCA_013400955.1 of Drymodes brunneopygia. Taxonomy (NCBI): domain Eukaryota; kingdom Metazoa; phylum Chordata; class Aves; order Passeriformes; family Petroicidae; genus Drymodes; species Drymodes brunneopygia. Next base: position 552,811 of record VZTZ01031704.1, read on the forward strand.
AAGGCACTGAGGGCAGCAGGCACAGCACAAAACCATGTAAACTTTTCCTAGTGGGTTGGTTGGATTTTCCTGGCGCAGGGCAGGGCTGTTCCCTGCACTGTTCCTTCAGCTACAAAGCTCCTTTTCTTTTCTTTCAGAAATGGCACTTGAAAACTGGATTCTTTTTTTTATCTCTGTGTTTAAATTTGGATATGACTTGACCACAGTGAACGAGTGCCATTGGAGATTTTCCTGGCTGATTCCTCTCCAAAGGAGCGTTCTGCGAGGGAATGGCAATTCCCTGCTGCCAAGCCTGGCACTGGTGCTGGCTCAGGGTATTGGAATAAACCCATGGATTTTTGTCACCACTCTCTCCCAGTGGAAGAGGGAAACTTTTTCTGTTTAGTACATGTGGGTTGCTGTCAAAAATCCTCTAAACACAGTGGTGGGCAACGCTGGAGGGAGGAGGAGGGAGACTTTTTTGTGGCTGCAGGCTCCAAGTAATTCCGAAGGATGATAAAACCCTTGGGGTGGGGATATGGATGCCAGATTTCAATGCCAAGCCCAATTCTCTTGTTACAAGAAGCCATATCCTCCCCTGCCTCAGCTCACTTTGTAGCAGCTTCTTACCCATTTGAAATACAGGGTTTTTTCCCCATGTGAAAGCAAGACTTGGAGGGACCAAAACCCCGTGGCAACAGCACAGCCAAGGGATACCAGCACCAGGAGGAGCAGGGCTGCTTTCACTCTGTTATGCATGAAAGAGAAAAGGGTGATCTCGGAGACACGGGTCCAAAGCCTGTCTCGAACAGGCAGGCAGTCATCTGTCTGCAGAATTACATCACCCAGCTGCCACAGCGGCGCTGCAGCACGGAGCAGGTTGATTAATTAGGAATGAAGTGGGGTTTGTGAATACTCTTGCACTGTGCTGTGGGCACGCAGGTGTCTTCCTGCCATGAGGATCATTTGGGACAGGCTGGCAGTGCCCTTGGGGGAAGCACCGCCAGCAATGCCTGGGATTGAGCTCTCCCACCCAGCCTGTACGCAAGCTGTTCGTGCCCCTTCCCTTTCATTGCATTGCACCACAGTTTACTCCTACAGGTCAACCTTGCTGATGATTTTAGCCAAAAATCTGCTCTTTGAATAGTTTCTTCAACAAGGTGTTGATGGTGTCTTGTTAGGCTCCCCGCAGCTTTTGTCCCAGAGAGCTTAGAAAGTGTCAAATCCTCTGAGGGGGGTCTTTAAGTGATTAATCATCCTTTCTCTTCCCCCCTCCCTTAGCATGTAATAGGGAAGAGCGCTCAAATGGAAGGTGCGGCTTGGGAGCTTTAACACTTTAAACCCCAGAAGGGCAGGGTGCTGTCTAATTTTAAACTGGCTCGAGGCAAGGCTGGAGTCTCCTGTGGGTTGTTATTGCAGTGTTTATTTGCTGTGGGCTGTTGTGAAGAGCTCGGCTACAATGCCCAGCTTTGTTTTTCTCGTGCAGCAAGTGCTGTGTTAATGGAGTTAGTTTAAGAGTAGAGCAAACCATCTCTTTAGCACGTTTGGGGTGTTTTACCCACATGATGCAGCAACCAAGGGGGAAATGTTGAGCAGAGGGACGGCTCTGTGCTGTGGGTATTTGCCACAATCAGAGCTGGAAGAGAAGTTAGTGCATCTGTTTTACTGTGAGGCACTGGCACAAGTTATGTTCAAAGCCAGGCTGGATGGGGCTCTGAGCAACCTGGTCCAGTGGAAGTGTCCCTGCCCATGGCAGGGGGGTTGCAACGAGATGAACTTCAAGGTCTCTTCCAAGCTATTCTATTTCTGCAGGACTGATTTCCCCCCTCCTCTTTCCTCCACTTGCTGGTTCCCAGAAGTGCCTTTTTCAAGTAGGATTTCTAGTGTATAATTTGGGCACGGGCTCAGCCGGCAGAAAACGATGACAGCTTTGTTCCCTGTATAGCAGATAATGAGGTGTTGGAGGCAGATAGCGCTGGATTCGTGTGTGGAGCGCCTGCCCAGCTCACTCAAGTGCGGCAGCGCTGAACGCCGGCGAGCGCCTTCCTCCCTCTCCTCCTGCATCATCTAAACGGGGTTGTTGTCGGGGCATGTGGCAAAAGGGTTAAAATTTAATTAGAAAACATAGTGGTAGCTACTGGAGCTTAACAGAGCTTTATATAAGCTGCTAAGGACAAGGCTGCTGTGTGAGCTGCTGGTGGGGCTGAGCTACTGCAGCCGCTGGCTGGGCGTCAGGAGCCGGGGCATGCCTGGGAATCTGCCCAGGAAGCGCCGTGAAAGAGGAGTTTGTTTGAAGGCTTGACCCTGGCTCTGTGCAACACCCCTGCCCGCCGCCCGCGGGGCCAATAAAGCCGGGCAGCCTCATGCCAGGCGTCTGAGCGGGGCAGCGGCAGCAGCCAGCCGGGACAGGACGGCACGGAGAGCTTGTGATCGCAGCGGAGCGCCTGATGGCTTCGGTGTTCATGTGCGGGGTGGAGGACCTGCTGTTCAGCGGCAGCCGCTTCGTGTGGACGGTGACGGTGGCAGCGCTGCGGAGATGGTACGCGGCCCGGCTGCGGGCGTGCCGGCAGGCGCTGCGAGCCTGGTGTGGCCTCCGCGATGTCTACCAGGTAAAAAAAAAAACCAAACCCTGCTCATCGTCCCAGATTTTCCTTCGAACAGCATCCCGGCACCTGAGGGGTGTGTGCTCGCTCTCCGGGCTGGTTCCTCCCGTGCGCACCCCCGGGATGGGGTGAGGAGGATCGAGGCAGCGCTGGGAAGGTGCTCAGAGGATCCTGAACCTGGCTCTGAGCTGATCCCGGTGTTGCTTTCAAAGTGCCGGCTCCGTGCCTGAATTCAGGGTTTGGGGGAGGTGTGTTCTGTGCCAAATATGTTTTTATCAGGCAGTCAATCTACAAGTGTTTTGGCAGCCAGTTCTTACCCCCATGTCGCAGCCCCTGGGAGCCCCTCTTGCTGCTGTCACCATCCTTGTCCTCGGGATGTGGGGGACGGAGCTCAGGGAGCTCCTCTCTGCCTGATGCTCCCATGGGAGAAACTGGCTGTGGCTTTTTCTGCTGTTTGTGTCACTGAATAGTGGCAGCTCGTAAGGTGATAGTCCTTTGCGTGGCAGAGGGATTGCTGCTTGGGAGGGGTGCAGTGAGTCCTGGAATGGCAATTGGGGGGCTCCCCTTCGTGCAGGCAGGAAACACAGCCCTGTAGTTGCAGTTATTGTGGTATCCAGTTGCAGTGAGGGTGGTGTCACTCCTTTTCGAGTCTGTTTTTGCTGGCAGTTGTTTATTTCTGTGTGTCTGTATTTCTGTCTCACACATGAACTTGTGCTGCGTGCTCACTCTCAGCCTCACTGTGAGTGTTTGCTACATTGGGGTGAATATTTCAAAACAGCTTCTCCCCTCTCCCTGGTGTGTTGCAATACAGAGAATGACACAGCTCGTAGCAAACAGCTCTCCAGAGGCACCAGGATGCAACTTGAATGGGAAAGTCATGCTAGCAGGACATCTGTGCCTGTCTAATCCTAAAGTGATCTGATGGTGCTTAGCTTTAGGGTGGGCTCAGGAGTGGGAGAGCAGCTTTACAGTGGTGGATGTACAAGTGCTTGAATGTACCTTGGGCAGGTGATGCTCCGTGATGTGTCTGGCACAGGTGTCACTGTGGGTATGGATCCATGTATGGATCGTGACTAGTTAGGGAATTCAGGAGTGAAGACATCATTGCTCCTCCTTTTCCCACCTTTACTGACCTGCAGGAATGTGATGGGATGCTGTCCTGGCTCTCTTCTTCCTCTCTAACTAAAATCCAGCTACACCTGTGCTGTGTGGGTGTTATTTTTAGGGTCCATTCACATAAAGAGCATGGAGCTTGGGCTGCCTTCCCTCTCCATTGCATCCCCATGGAGGTAAAACCCATCCCTGCAGGGCTGGAATAAAGGCTCAGTGAGGACCAGCTCTGACAACAGCTGTATTCAGCCTGTTCAACTGCCATACTCTGATGGTTGCCTTGAAGTGAAAAGAGGTTTTTTCAAAACAAAGTGTAACTGTATCTCTGCCCAAACTTACTGTGTCCTAGGGGTTGCTTTGTCCTGTTTTTTCTTTATGAAAAGCATCACTGACATGTGCCTGTGTCTGAAAGTGGGGATGTGAAAATGGGTGAAAAGGGGAGATTGGTCCTTCTCTCACCCTACCAGGCAGACCTTGAGCCAGAGAAATGGACAGGGAGTGCCCCTTCCCCTCTGCCCACAGCTTGTCCTGCTGGGGACATGCAGGGACCTGTTGCTCCCCACTCTCTGCTCTGAGGGTCTTCCCTGGGAGGTGAAACCTGGCAGGAGCAAGGCAATTCTCTCATTTTAACATCAGGAATTTGCTAGTGGTAATTTGGGGTGTATTAAAGTGAGATGGCTGAAGGAATGCCCTGCAGCCCTTCCTGGTTGGGTTGTGTAAACACTTTGCTTTTTGTGCTGAAGTCTTGGCTCTCAGCTGCTCAAACCTCTGGCTGAGTCCAGTGAGTGCAGGACTGAGCACAGTGTTAAATGTCACCCAACTGGTCAGGTACCAGAGCCCTACAACAGCTTGAATCAAACTGATATTCTCAATTTTTTTAAGCACTTCATGCTATGGAAACACCTAGAGACAGTGGCTGGATGACCCTTGCACACAGGGAGGAACTCTGAACCACCCTGGGTTACATTTCTTCACCTCAGGCTCAGTGGAGCAACACAAGCAGTGCAGAGCTCTCCATGGGGTCATTTCTCTCAGGAGGTGGATGTTGCAGTGTCTGTGGGACAAGGCTCGAATCTTGGGTATGAGATTTTGTGTCCCATCATTACCACAGATCCTGCATTGTCTTGAGCAAATTGTTTTGCTCTGTTCCCCTGTTCTTTGTAAAAAGGGTTTAACAGCACTTTCCTACCTGCCAGCAATGCTATTTGTCCTCTCACATTTCTTTCCAGAAGTCCTGTAGTTATTGTAGCCACATGAAAGCACTTTTTTGCCCTGTGTCCTTATTAAAATTGACTCCTGGACAGGTGCTTAACCAAGTCCTTTCCCACCTTGACTTCATGGAGGATACTCATAATTCTGTAGCTCCTTTGCATTCATATTCCAGGTGTGAAAAATACCATGGGTTTTATATAGAGGTTCTTTTCTGTAAAGGTTATATTTAGAGGTTTTTGGCTGAACTTAGGCTTTTCCCCTCTCTGAGGGCTCCCTGTGCATAGTGTAACAGATGACAACCAGTGAGAATTTTGTCACTGAGCTGCATGCAAGGGATGTGCAGGGAAGGGTGAGGTGGCTTGTGCTGCTGATCAGCCCTGGAAGCCTCAGTTCCCTTTGATTGGTATTTGTGGATCACACTTTGTGGGCCAGTGGCTATTTTAGTGTGAGTTGGATGCTGCCAGTAAGTCTCTATTTAATCATCAGTACATTTTTGTGGAGAAAGGAAAGCAAATTCTTTCTCCTTGGGCTGCTATGTGTGTTGTTGCAGTGAGGGGGATTTTTAGTCTTATTTTAAAATACAAAATGCTTGATAACCTTGTTGGGAGAGCTGAGTCCCAGCATGAAGAAGTCACAAACACCTTTGTGTGTGTGAGCAGGGTCCCCACCTGTGTTTGGAGCTGGCAGGTGCGGGGGTGGTCACGGGGCAGCCTCAAATCCTCTCTGCCAGCATAAAGCCCTTACCTGCCTGAGCAGCTTTAAGCACAACTAAAACCCACCTCAACAAGCACAAACTAGCCTTTGTCAGTCACCTGTTCCTTAGCCTTTGTGTTTCTGGCACGTGTGTGTGGGAAACCTTTACCTGTTGTTCCACCTGGTCACTGGCACAGGAACTTCTCCGAAGCTGATCCTCGCTCCAGGGCTCTTCCCATCATCTGTCCCACCTACCAAGAGACAAGAGGATGTCCTGCTTGCCCAGAGCCCATCCATCTGGAGGAGGTTGTGAGCCAAAGCACTGCTGGGGTGTCCTGATTCACTCTGAAATAACCCCTGCACCCCCTCGAGGGAGGGGCTGTGCAGTGTGTGAGCTGATTCTCTGGGCCTTTGGGTAGTTTGCCAGGGAACATTGTCTTGTCCATGGCAGGGAGCATTTAAAGCCTGTCCTAGAAATAACAGATTTGCAGAGACAGCTGATGGAAAGGCTGGCACAGGTCATTTTTCTAACAGCAGCAAGTGGGTATGAGTTACTGGGGCTGGTAGGGCTTGGGAAAATTCCTGGATGAGAATTCAGCATAGAAGCCTTCACTCAAGGGTTCCCATGTCCTACCAGAGATAGGAGTGAGGGCTGTGTTTTGTTGTGGAGCTCTGGCACATAGTGCTGTGCCTTTGGGGGTCTTCCCAGAGCTTCTCCTGGTGCCTGAGATGGGACAGCATGGCATTTCTAAGTGTCCTGATACTATTCCAAAAGAAAGCTTTCTGCAGGGCTCTCCATGTACTGGTTTTATGGCCCACCTGTCTTAGATTTAATTATAGGGCAGTAAAACAAAGTGAAATTTTTATATGTTAATAAGCAGCTGCAAAGCCAAAAACTTCTAGGATCAATATTTATCCTGTGTTTAGTTACCTATATTGCCACTGGCCTAGTGGCCTGATTTTCACTGGGGTATTGGCACGAAGATTTCCTCTGAGGTATCCATGCCAGCTGCTACCAATCCATCCCACAACACAGGGATTCCTCAGCGTGGTTAAGCAGGAATGAGACATTGCATTGAAGTCTATTTAGTGATGCAGGTAACTGTTATAAATTAAACACTGGTCAAGTGAATGCTTTAGGGTCAGGATTAGATGTATGTCAGTCTGCTCCATGCAAAGTGGGAAAGACACTGGGCAAACTGCTCCCAAACTCCCTGCAGAATGCAGTGACATGTTGTGATGGATCTGCTGGATGCACAGCCAGATACAGGAGCATCCCTGTGATTAAGCAGTTCAGGAGTAATTGAAATTACCAATTGCACTGGTAACTAGCTGATAAATGATGGTGTAAAAGTGTAAACTTTCCATGTGGCTCTTTTGGACAAAGTGCTTTTTAACCTCTGAGAGGTCATTTCCTCTGTATGAAGTGAAGAAATTCTGCTGATGAAGCACAATAAATCAGCTTTGTTCATGTGTCTGGCCGTGCTACCTGGGGTGGAGGAGCAGGAGAGGAAGTGACTGACTTCTGTTTCCTCCAGTGCTAACGTAGTTGGTTTGGATAGTGAGCACCAGGCTTCCTCTGCCACCACACCTTAATTTTTCATTATGAAAAATGCTGACAACAAATTGAGATGCCCTTTTTTCCCTTCTCCTTTCACAGTGATGAAAAGCAGTGCTGGGGTGGTGAGGGAGAGCACAAAGCTGGGGCTGCGTTGTCAGGGCAGGACTTTGTTCCTCACCAGACAGACCCCAGGAGTGATGCTCAGTAGAAGCATCTCAGGTGTTCTTACAGGTCAGGGCTTTTCAAAGGGAGCTTGAAAACATTTTTAGAGGATGCTGAATATGTGTGTGTCTCTTCAAAGATTTAAACTTGTGCTCTGGGATTACTGGTTACCTTGGAAAAGCTTTGCTCTGGCTGCTTTCATCCAGCTGTTTTTCTTTCTGAAGGGATCTGATCTAATGCAGTGATGCTGCTCACGTGTCACCTGCAGAGCTTTGGCTCTGCTGGGACTCCCATCATGTCCGTTCCTGGCACATGGAGGTGTGCCCATGGCTGGGACTTTGGGAGAGCCTTTAGGAAGGCTGAGAACAGGCCCAGCTCTGGGCACTGCCTCCTGACAGCTTAGAGTTAAGCTTGGCTCTGCTCACTTCCAACAGCAGCTTTCCAGAGCTCCCTGCCAGACACATTTCCATCTGAGCTCATGATATAGCATTTTCTGTTCAAGGGAGTTCATTCAAACAAAAATACAATTTTTTTTTTGGTACTGCTTCTCCCTCTTCCCTCACTGACAAACTTCACAACCAGACTGTGAACTTCATCTCATTTCCTTCGGGGTGTCACGGTGCCAGTTTCAAACAGTGCCTTCTATTCACACACCACTTGGGCCTGTATAAATATTTTTCCTCTTCGATGTGACGCAGCTCACAAAATACGTTCGATTTCAAATGTCGCTGGCGCCGCTTCTCAGAGGCAGAAAGCCCTGTACAAAGGTGTCACTGTAAGAGCTTTTCTGGATAAATCTCCATTTTGGCCTTTGCAGAGAGACTGGCCAGCTCTCTCTGACTGGACACAAGCTGTATGAAAAAGTAAATTAAAAGTGCTTCAGGCACGTGTTGGTTTTTCCAAGCTTGGTTTTTGTCCTTCTCAGTGTTTATCTCTCTGTCACTCCTTTTGCTGGTGTTGTCACTGCAGTGCTTTGTGATCTTGGATGGACTGTCCATGTGCTTAAAATAACACTGTGCTATCTTTGTCCCCTCATTTTCTGAAAATCAGGCCACCCCTTGTACAGTCTGCATTGCTCTTAAAACCTCTGAGTCATAATTAGTGATTAGTAATTCTACTAATCTTCTGTACAGATGGAGGCCAGTTCATTCTCAGAGACTGCAAAGAGGATAAAGCTATCAGTGCTGGAATATATTAGCTTAAATACCCTCCCACACACAAATACACATGTACACTTTTCCCCACTAATTGATCTGTCATTCATTTAAACATGCATCAACGGTGTGTTGGGGAAGGAGATGCGGAGAATAAGTGTCATCAAAAAGCTGAGAAAAGCCTGAATGTGCTGGTTTTAGCCATTAAAAGTCATCTTTGACAGTCCAAGCAATGCTAGGATTAAAACAGTGATGTTTCTGTGGTTGCTTTTCCAGCTGATGTGGGGCAGGAGCTGTCCTGGTGATGGGTGTGCATCTCCCTGCTGGCCATCAGGCACAGGAGTGTGGTGCCAGCAGAGCTGGGAATGGGCCTGGAGGAGTCTCTGCACTTCCACCCATGGCCCTGGTGGTTCCTGAGCATCCTGACTGAACATCCTGGCCTTACCTGTGGCTGGGCTCATGGTTTCTAGGCAGGGTGATGTGGGCTGGGCAGAGGGTGTGAGGTTTGGAGCAGGGTGGTGTTTGTTAAGCCATAGTGAAAGTGGCAGTAATTCCTCTCACATCAGCACACTGCATCTGTTCACCTTGCTGGGGGCTGGGGTGTGCTGCAGTCCCTGTAGGGTCACCCTTCAGTGAAGGGTTGTGGCACTGCTGTCCCCAAACCCAGCTCATCGTGCCTCAGAGCTGCAGAGATTTCCCTGTGCTCAACTCCAGCAGCTTCCTACCTCTTACAGGTGTGCAGTATTTCTTTAAACTCTTGCTTTTTCTCATTTAAAAGAAGTTATCTATACAGCTGAGTTATGCAGCTCTGCTCTGTGTTTGTCTGGAAGCCACGGATCCTCCGAGGAGCTGTGCTCTCCCTCCTCCAGCTATTCCTGTCCCTGTGGTTATCCCAGCTGGGCAGGAGCTGGCACCACCCAGGTAACCCTCACGTCATTTCTCTAAGGAAACATGACTCACTGTCTATTTTCCATCTTATTTTTGGGGCTTCGGAGTCTGTGTTTTGGAGACCAATGCAAGTTTGTTGCTGTGAAATCCTCTCCCAGAACTGTCTCGCTGCCACCCCTCAGGTTGCTGGTGCAGTCTGGAGCAGCTGGCTGGACCTCATCTGGCACCCTCCTGCCTGATGTGGGGCCAGCTCATGGTTTTTTCATGAAACCTGTGATATTGAGCATGGAGTGGGAAAGCTTTTGTAGTCTCATGACTGAGAATGTTGGCTTTTGCAAAATAACTTTGGGACAAAAGACAGCTCTTTGTCTGCAGCTATTTAAGGGGTGGTTATTTGATCAAAGCTGCTTCTTCTGAATTAAACAAGGAGGGTGAGACACCTCTGGCACCTCACTGTATCCCAGGTGTCTGGGGTAGGTGCCCTCTGGAGGTGTCTGGATTGATGGTTATTCAGGGAGACAGGGGAGCAGGGCTGACTCACCCTGTGTGATGGGAGGACCAGGCAGTGCTGCTTCTCTCCCCAGCATTGTTGGGAAGGCTCAGTCTTTACACAGTGCTCTGCAGCTTTACAGAACCCTTCAAACACTTGGTACAGAGCCTCCTCTTTGGGGGACTTTAGCTGGGCCAAGGGGCCTCAGGACCTCTGAGAAGAGGGAGCCACATCTCTCAGGTGTTGCTGTCCAAAGTTTGACTCGTTTTCACTCTGGGAAAAGCAAGCTAGTTTGTACCAGGTATTGAACTTAATTCTTTTTCCTATTAAAATAGATCCCTGGATTTTAAAAATTGGGTTGGGAAAGTCTTCATAGTTTGCCCTCTGTGTGCATAGTGACTGCTCAGTTGAGAGCACAAATAACTGAATAAGAGCAATCAGATTTTTGAGGTAACTGCATCTGTGAATTTGAGACTTTGTGCCTCTTGTGTACCTGCCTGAAGGTCTGGTTGGAGCTCTGGAAGTTGCAGCTTCCTAGATTTGGGTGCACACTTCTTCATTGTTCTGGTTTTTTTTTAATTTTCAGTGAAAGCAGTGTCAGTTGTTGGAGTTTTCTTCGAGGAGAGCTGTTTCTGTGCCTGGCACAGTTACACAGTTTGTGCTGCTGTGTCAGAGCCAGGGGGTGTGTGAAGCCTTGTGGGTTGATGTGCCAGTGGGGAAGGAGTCAGGGAATCAAAGCAGAACTGAGTGTTTTGCACACAGAGAAGCAGCAGAACAGCAGGCAGATGATTTACTCCTTTACCAGCAGTGAGGTGCACTCCTATAGACCAGGAGTAAATTCAGATTGATAGCCACGGGTGTGAACTGTGTCCACACTCTTGGTTCCCTCCCCAGAGTGCAGCACCTCACATTAGAGCAGCTTTGGAAAGTGCTTTGGGAAAACCAATGGAATGCTGGACCTGGGGGTGTGTGTTGAAGGGAGGGACGGTGGAGATGTGAGTGTGTGAGGTGAGGGTGAGTAAACCCTAATTAGCTGTTCTGGCTCTGTTCCTGTACCCCAGCAGGTCCCTGCTGCCACAGGGGTTCGGGCTGGGGATGGCTGGAAGCTTTAGTCCTGTGCCAGGTTTTTACACAAAGGCTTCTCCTGTCCCTGGATAGGAGTGTGTGGGGTGGGGCAGCTGGGAGGGCTGATGGCAGCTCCCAGTGAGCACAGAGCTCCAGTGTGGGGGTCCTCACCCATTGCTGTGACACAGAGATCACAGTCCCACACCGAGGTGTCTCACTGCCCCAGGACTGGCACCTGTGCTGTGCCTTTAGTCAGTAACTGCTGGTTTTTCATTCAGTTTTGTTTTATAATAAAGGGGTTAATATCACAGACAGGAAAAAAAAACCAAAACAAAAAAACCCTAACCCACAATTGTAATACTTTCCCATTTTTAACAATCCTATTTCAACCCTTTCTGTCCCCTGAGTCACACTGGAAGGGCTTTTGTTTCTGAATCTGTAATCAAAGCAACAAATGCGAAGGTCACTTCCTTCAGATTATTCGGCAACGGAAGAGCTGCGGGATCGTGTCTCCCTTCTTCCCCCAGCTCCAATGTGCAGAAAACATGAAGGCTTAGTGCATGCACCCCGGGAGTACTTCTTGGGTTTCTCAAGTCCATTTAAACCAGCAGGGTGTGTGCTGTGGAGGTAAGAGGCTGTTATTTTAATTTCTGATGCTTAGCAGTGACAGATGATGTTATTTAGTGCTCTTGCAGTGTGTCCTGAGTTAAACATTGTGCAGAGCTTGGAGCCAGAAAGCAGCATAGAGCAAAGAAAGTTTGGGGTGGTGTGGGCTGAAACCTTTCTGCTTGCTCTTCTCTTTGCCTTGAAGGGTCAGTCCATAAAAATTTCTTTGCATCTTTTGCACTCCATTGAGGAGATAAGGGGCTGTTTGTTTATCCCAGCATTTACAGCTGCTTTTTCCTGCCTTTGTTGTAAGTGCTGCCTTGGCTGCTTTAGGAAAGGGCTGAATCCAGGCTGCATTCTGGTAACTTTGCTGCAGCTGGAGCAAAGATCTCTAACTTCTGGTTAGAGAGAGAAGCTCTTCTCAGAGATTCCTCTTACGGGCTGCTCTGAGATATGATTGAACCCGAACAAAGCACAGATTCATGAGCCTGAGGAAAGGTGGTCGGTGCCTGGGACAGTAATTCCTTTCAGTGTGCAACTATTAAATATCTCCTCAAAAGATCCCCACCCCTCTCACCCTCCAAAAAACCCTTGTGCAGAGGTGGCCTGGAGATGCAGCAGTGCACACAGAGCTGGGGGGTAACGGCTGCTGAGAAAGAGCCTTTGATCCAAAGCACTTGTTTTGCTTTGAAAGTGAGATGTGGAACCGTCCAGATCAGCCCCTCTGAGTGCCTGGCAAGGTGTTGGCACTGGGAGTGTTGGCTCCTCACCTCCACAGAGTCACTTGTGGCTTCTTCTGGTTTATCTGTTTGCTCTTTACAATTTTTTAAAGAGTTGCAGATTGATAGGACTTGTGCTGTAGCCTTCTTTTAAAATTATTTTTCTTCTCCTTCTTACCTGGTGTCTGTCCAAGGCTGGCATCTGAATTTTCCCGGGGGCTCTTGCCAAGCATGAATGGCTGGAAAAGTCCAGTGGGGGAATGCTGGGTGCAGGGACCTGGATGGGGCAGGAGAGGAGGAGATTCAAGATGCCTTTAGAGGATAAGATGCTGTTTGGAGGGGATGGCAATTATTTGGTCAGGGCTTGCCCTGCCTGCGTCTCCTGCTTTGGGAGCCTTCCCTCTAAAACCCAGCCCAGGGGTGAGCAGGGAGGTGGTGGAGGGGACAGAAGAGCATCCTGTGAAAAGCTATCGGAAATGGGGGAGAGCTTCAGGGCTCTGGAGAGGCAGAAAGGCATCAAGGGCAGGGTGTGGGTCTCCAGGGATGAGAAACTACTCTTCTGTAAGAGTATTTTTTAGTCTTCTGTATTTCTGCAACAGGGAGAGCTGAGTTTGTTCAAGTGGGTCAGGGATGGCTTCTGGGGTGAGGTAAAACTCAGGAAAAGTTACCAGAAGCTCTGCACAGAATATCCCCTGAGATTCGTGTTGTGTAGAGACTTAAGCAAAGAAGCAAGAGCTTAACTGCTTTGCCTCCTGGCAGAGGAGCAAAGGTCAGGACAGGTCACGGGAGGGCAGGTGGCCACTCCTGCCCCACTCTCCTCATTCAGGGGCAGAGGATGCTGCCGCCTCCAGGCACTGCCCTTGCACGGGCTGCCCCTGCCTTTGTTCTGTCAGGTAGCATCAGGAAAGCTCTCTGATCCCACAGGATGCTTTTTTTCTCCTGAATTCCCAGGGGATTGCACGGGAACAGAGCAGCACCGTGGGCTGTGAGCAGTAATGACCTGCCTGCAGTGTCTCAGCACTGCTGGTGATAAGCGTGTCTCCGGCAGACACGAATTTACTGCCTGTGTTCTGCCAAGGAAAGCAGATGTTGGATTTCATTGACTTGATGTTTGTGGCAGATTTGTACTGATTGTTTCCTATTAATTTTCCTGATAGTTTTTAAAATAGGATTAGCTGTAGAGCTGCCCTGCCTGTTCTTTTCTTGCAGTTGTTTTAAATACCCTGCACAGTGGCAGGAGTGGTACATCAGCACTCGTGGAATGGCATGCCCTGTTTGAGAAACACTTCAGTTCTCAGCATGAGACACCTTTAAGGAGAAAACTCCTGCAATAAAGGTGCTGATCCTTCAAGAGGATAGCTAACCTCTCCCCCTCTGTCAGAGGGACTCAGCATCTATGGTAACACTGCCAGAGAGATCCTGTGGCCTTTGGCAGTGCCAGGAGAGGTGAAATGCTGGCTGGGTGCTGCTTGGCAGCTGCAAAGTCTGGGGCCAGCAGAGTCAGGGAAGGGTTTTTAGCAGCAGTTCTTCTCTCTGCCTCCTGCCAAGGGGCTGATGCTGCCTGTGCACTTGAGTGCCTTCATCCCTGTGCTGGTACTCAGTGAACAACCCCTGCACCCCCATGTGGGATGCAGCAAAGGCAAGAACAGGAAAAGCCATGGGGAGCATCAGGAAAGGCAGCCACTCTGCAAGATTTCCTCAGGGGGAGCAGATGGGTGAAAAAAATAAAAACATCTTTTTACACTGCACACTCCCAGTAGGGAGCAAGAAGCTGCAATTGTCTTGCTTATATTTTGCTCTTGGCAAAGGGCTTTAACTCCTGGTTGGATTACTGGATTTATCATTTTGAGGAAAATTGAATTAATTTGTTTCCTGGATTTTAATTTATCGCTGTGTTTTGGTTTTGTTCAGTTTCGTGGGTTTTATTACAGTGTGCTCGTCGTTATTTCTGAGAACTTTGGGAGAGGAGGAGATTTGGAGCCCCACAACCTGCCTGTCATCTTGTACAAGCCATCAATAGAGTGAATGAAAGAGTCCCTTAGATCTGCCATCCCCTGCAATGAGAAATAATAGAACAAATGGGGGAAAGGAGGGGTTGCATGGAAAGTCTGTTGGCACGTGGCCCTGCAAAGCCACAGTGCCTGCAGTGAGGGAGAGCACTTGGGCTGTTCCTGTGCCAGACTTTTTCACTGGCTCAGCTGGTGGGGCTTACATGAAAGTCAGTTGATGCTCTGCAGGAGCCAGTTTTTTCATCCTATCTCCAGCTCACATGGCTATTTTAGGAAGGTGCCATGCAACCCAGGGAGCCTCCCAGCCCCCTGTTCCAGGCACTGTGTTTTATCTCCAGCTCATTGCCAAACCTCAGCAGAGCCAACATTTCCATGTAGAGCATCATCAAAGGGGCATCAAAGTGCAAAGCTTGCACTTCTCTCCAGCCTGTCTCGTCTTAAAATGTTATTTCTGTGCATGTCATTCAGTTATGGCTTTAAGTGTCTGTCCCTGCTTGGCTGGTCCTGACAAAAGAGAGCTCCCTGGGGCTGGGAATGGCTCTGCACAGCCCCTGCAGTTGCTGTGGGAAAACATCCCAGAGCCCAGGGTGGCCTCTGCAGCCCTTGGGAGGGATGGGGGTGGCACTTGGAGTCACCTGGTGAGGTGAGATTGGTCTTACAAGATGGTTTGCCAGAGCACAGAGGATGAAAGATGTAGCCAGCCACTGTGGAGCATCACTGGCTATTTAACATCAAGCAGATACTGGCTTCTGTTAAAGGTTAATGGTGAGATAACAAATGATTTAAGGCAAAATCCTGACCCTATTAAAATTAATGGCAAAATTAATTGACTACACTGGAGACAGGACTTCAGCCAAAGGTTTCTTTATGGCTTGAAGATTAGGAAGGAGAGGCAGTATGTCTGGAGACATGGTCTGCCCCCGTAAAGCTGGTGGGAGCTCTGCCACTGCCCTCAGAGGGATCACTGCAGGTTTATTGTGTCTGTGTGAGCCAGACTGTGGTGTCGTGGCAGGAACCCACTGGCTGCCCTGGCTGGTGTGAGCACAGACTGGGAAAACATCAATTTTGGGACCCAGAGCTGACCCCCTGGGCACTGCAGGAGGCATCAGTGGGTCCAGAGGGGAGGGTACTGCATTGCTCTGTGGCAGAGGAGCTGATGGAGAGGCCCACAGTGGGGTGGGATGTGGCAGTGGGATGGGGCAATGCTTCCTTTCCCCAGATCTTCACCCATGGGTGAGTGGAGCATTTCCAATCCCCATCCATCAGTTTCACCCTGAGCACCTCCCACCATAGGACACTGAGTGGTGGCACCTACACTGGTCAGGGAAGGACCTGTGGTTACAGACAGGCTCCCCAGAATGTGCATCATGGTGTTTTTGGAGATCTGTGCAGATTGTTTAAAAAGCTTCCACAGCAATGCTGGTACAGCCCCAAACTCCTGTCTGTTATTTTTCTGCTTATTCCTTAACATTCTGAGTGACTCCAAGTGCTGGAACATGATGAAGCTCTGCTCTCCCAACAGACACACCAGGAAACTCTGAGGTTATTTAAACCATTATAACTTTTCCCCCTCTTCCCCCCAGCTGCATTCAGGCCCCTTCCTTCCAGAAGGACAGGCAAAGGCTTTAATTTTCCTGAGATGTGCCTGATTAGGGCAGCTCCTTATTGCAAGACATCCTTGCATGTGATTTCACATTTTGATCAGGCTGTGCACGTTCGGGGGCCAGACATGAGCTGGCTGCTTGTACCAAAGTCAATGAAGCAGTGCTGATCTGAGGCAGCTGAGGAGCTGATCCTAAATGCCTTCAAAACCAAAGGAAAAATCCCACCTAAATGCCAATGAAAATCTGAAGTGTAGGGGCTTCAGTATTAAGCTTTGAAATCTCTTACAGGCTTATGAGTTAGAGAAGAAAGGTTTGGCTAAAAACCCAGAACCTTTACAAGAAATGATGGGTGATGCTTTAATGAGTGGTTAAGTGCAGCTCAGGTGGGGATTTGGATGTGAAATCCTTTAAAGTTCCAGGCTGGTGCTCTGGGCCTGTGAACCTGGAAAGCAAGTGCTGCTGCCTCTGAGTCAGTGCCAAAAGCAGGATGGAAGCATTTTGGGATGCCCTCATGGCCCAGGCTCTGTGAAGTCAGTGTGCAAAGGGACAGGGTTGCTTTCTGGGAGAGGGAATTTTGCTCTTTGGCTTTTTGTTATCTGTATTATTTTTTTTCCAGTGCTCTGACTGCCTGAGGTGCTGTGGTGTGCCTGTTTCAGGAATAAATGAGCCAGTTTTTCTAACCTATGTACTAATGATGTACCACAGTCCAATTTCTCACTTTACAAACTGCAGGGTTAAGGCTGTGTGCTGGCCATTTATTTAGTGAAAATGCTTCCCCTTTCTCTCTCATCACTGGATGCATCAGTACAGGTGTGTCTTTCCTGCCTGCAAAGTATCTTTTGGAGCTATTCATCTGCCAGTGAAGTTCAGTTTCACGTGGTTACCCTGCCAGGAGCTCATGGAAATAACGTGCACAGTTCAGTGCAGCAGGGACCAAGCCCCTGGTGTCACACTCGGGTGTTTCCAGGAGCACCCAGCCCTGGACAAAAGGTTTCATCTTGGGAGGAATGAAAGAGAACTGTGGGGGAGAGATTTGCTCCTTCCAAAGGACTTCTCTTGAAATTCAGGGTGTTAAAGGTGTGAAGCCTTGCTGGATGTGGGTGGGGGTGGTGTTAAAGTTTCTGCTGTTGAGTGTTCAGGTGGCTGCAGGACCCTGGCTCGGCCACGCTGTCCCTGGGCAGGGTTGCATTACTCAGTGGTGAAATTCGTGTGCACACGTGGACTGCTGAGCCCAAACCATGGCACATCCCCAGGGAGAGCAGCTGGGATGCAGGCACAGAGCTCTGAGCCTGTCACTGGCACACACAGCTCTGAGTTTTGTCTTAATTATGTGCAGCTTACGTGTAATCCTCTCTTCTCTGGCCAGAGAGTTTTTAGTGTTTGGGAGTTTTTTGGGTTGGTTTTTGTTTTTTGACTTTCCCTAGACCTTAAAACAAAAAAAGGCTTAAATATAGAAGTCAGTGACAGACAGGCCAAGTGACTTCTTTGTAACTTGCCCAGTTCTGGGGAGGAGGAATCTGACCTGGAGGGAGTGCAACACATTGGGGTTTGCTCCTGACCCAAACTCTTCATGTTTCTCCATTCCTGAGCTTCTCCTCAGGAGATGTGTTATTCTGAGAGCTTTTTTTTGGCTTAAGAGTTTTGGTTTTTTTTGGGATTTCCTGTTTACACCCTGACTGATTTTTCTTATTTTTTCCCTAACGGGATGACACACATGGATGTCTAAAAATATTGCATATAACAACCAGCTTTGCATAGGGAGGATGTTTCTGTCCAAGAGAAATAGCATAAATATCCTGCATGTGCTTTTTTCCTCAAATAAACAGTCAGGCTCAGGATATTGTAGGGAATTGGTCTAAGCAGCCAAGAAGTAGGTTTTTTCCTCTGCCTTGCTGATTTCTTTTTCTTTTTAAAGGATGGATGTTTTGGAAAATCTGCCTCAATGATTTTAGGTGGAGAATTTGTCACATTTTTTTATCACAAAAAAGGGCATGCAAAATCATGTTTCCTCCCAGTTAATGAAACCTTTATGATAATGCCAATTTGCTGTGTAGAATTAAAATCTCACCATATGCTTGAATTTCCACACATGGATATTCTGAGAATTGTTTGTTTTTCCTTCATTATCTCCTTTTTTACTGAAGATTTGGGTGATTCTTGCTGACAGCCTGTAAGTTAGGAGAGCTGCAGTATTTTGGACAGTGCTTGTCTCCTTCCAGTCTTCTCAATTTTTGAGGTTTTGTTGCTTACTTGTGTCCAGAGAACACAAGTGACTTTGGGATGCTGGATTTTTATTGTTTCCCAGTCTCTCAGTTTTGTTTTGACAAAAATAGGGCTGTGTAATGTCTCCCTCCTAATTTCCTATTGGGAATGAGATGAGACACAGTGATGCTTCATGAATTTTATGCTGCTACTTCTTTTAGTGGATAACAGCTTAAATATTAGCAGCCCTTTTAAAAATAACTGCTAAGACGTCCAGTTTGGGGTCATGTTGCAAAAATTGTTCATTTGTACAGACAATGCCAAATAATGAGAATAAGCTGAAAACAGATGTGTGTGTGTATAAATATCTCAAGACTGTTCACACCAGCTCTTGACTGAGCCAGACAGCTGTGCTCATCTCCTGATGGATTGGTCCAACACCTAGAAAATCAAATATATTGTTCAGATTAGCAGGGTGTCCTGAATTAAAGATGAAAGAAAATGTATCAGTGAGGGTTCCAGGGCTTTGGGTCTTCGAGGAGCCCAGCACCCTGGGAGTTGGGAGACAGCACAAGTCCCTTCCCAGAGCCTGAGCAAACAGACCTGCGAGCGGATGTGCTGTGGGGAATAAATCAAATAAATCACACCAGTGTCACTGGGGGACTTAAAAATGAGTCCTTTGCTGCTCCAGCTCCAGGAGCTCAGAGGCTCTGATTGCTGAGCTGGAGGAACCTTTTCCTGGCCAAAATCCATTGATGGAAGTCTCTTTGTGAAGCTCTCCAGCTTTTCTCCAGGCACGAGGATGGGACCAGATTATTGGTACCTGTGATGGTGCTGGAGCATTGCTGTGGCACAGTCATGTCACACCTGGGACCGTTCAGGGCTGCTGGAAGGGGATTGACCCTCCAAAGCTTGTGAGGTGAGCTTGCAGCTGCAATAGCTTCCAAAGCTTTTGGTTCCACCTCCTGTGCTGAAAAACGTTGTGAAATGTGAGTGTTGCCTTGTACATCTGCACAGGGAGGCAGCTCCATACGACGTTGTCTCCTGGAGATGACCTCTCTGGTGGGCGACATTCCTGAGCTAGGATGGGCTTGTGCTTCCCTGTGATGGTAATTTGGAGTGATTTTCTCCTGCTTGTAGGAACGGGGTGAGCCAAGCGAAGTGCTCTCTGCCCCGTCAGGAATGGGGTGGGGATGCTTGGAGTGAGCTCCTGCACAGCTGCAGGAACCAGAGGTGGTGCTGCATCCTGCTGGTGGAGTGCTGGTGGAGGGAAAGGGCTCGGACTGGGTTAAGGCTGCTTTGTTCAGGGATTGGAGCCTGCAGATGCAGAGCTGGTGGTCACACCAGCAGATTTGTGTTCCTTGAGCAGACTGAGGTGCCACGCAGTGAGTATCCTTACTGTGTCTCATCCTGGGTGGAGAAGGTGTCCTAGCAGGAAAGCAGCCCTCAGGTGTGCAGAAATGGGCTGGGGGGCAGAGGGGTGCAAGCAGCTCTTCTCAGAGCCACAGCATTCCATGGCTCTGGGCATTGCTGTCCTGTAGCTTTGTACATGTGACAGAGTGTTCCTGGGGTGACATGAGCCTGTGGCCACAGAGAGCTCTGGGGATGAGGTGGGAGCTGCCAGGTTTGTCACAGCAAAGGCATTTCATGGTGCTTTTTCACCTTGGCATCTTCTGCAACTTCTTGACTGAGCTTTCCACTGTTCTGGGAAGTGGATGTTTGATTTCTAAGGAAAGGCATCTCAGGCTTTAAATGTTGTCTGTATATATATTTGTAAATCAGACTTCTAAGCTGTTTGCTTATGTTGTCTCATCAATAAAATCAGGGATAATTATCTTGCCTGTCTTCAGGGGTGTCATGAGGTTTATTTACTTCTGAGGTGCTTTGCAGTTACCTTGGATGGCTGAATTGAAGCACTGATGATGCTTGGCATTTCTTTTATGTTTTAATCCTTCCAGATACTTTTCTTTCTCCTCAGCACAAGGCTTTGTGGACGTGTTTGCTATAACAGAAACCTTTTTTACTTAACAACAGACAACAGAGGCAATTAGAAGAGTCAGATGTGATTAATGTGATTTCCCTGGGTGAAAGCTAAAGCAGCTCGCAATTAAATAATGGCAACCCTCGTGCTATCTCGGAGCAACAGACGGGGAATGATTTAAAAACACTGTTGGATCAGACACCTCGCAACAGGGGCAGATTGGTAACTGTGTGTCAGAGCCAGAAATGTGCTCCACCTTGAGGGGTGCGCTGATGAAATGATTAATTGATGGAAGGGGGGACTTAGTTATGAGCCTGCCACGGCAGCCCTTCAGCTCTCGGGAACAAATGGAGCTGCGAGTGGATCATAATGGTTTTGAGGCACTGTGTTTGGACAGGAGATGAATCTCAAGGGAGCGTGCTGCAAGCTGGAGTTGGGGTGGTGCAGCTTTGCTTCCAGAACCCGAGGGATGAGGCGCTGGAAGTGGTGCCTTGCCGGGAGTGCAGGGCATGGGGGATGGTGCTGTGCAGGGCATGGGGGATGATGCTGTGCAGGGTGCAGCCCCAGAAGATGGTGCTGTGGAGGGTACAGGACCAGGGGATGATGATGTGCAGGGTGCAGCACGAGGGGATGATGCTGTGCAGGGTGCGGCCCCAGGGGATGATGCTGTACAGGGTGCTGCCCCAGAGGATGATGCTGTGCAGGATGCAGCACCAGGGGATGATGCTGTGCAGGATGCAGGACCAGGGGATGATGCTGTACAGGGTGCAGCCCCAGAGGATGATGCTGTGCAGGGTGCAGCCCCAGGGGATGATGCTGTGCAGGGTGCAGCCCCAGGGGATGGTGCTGTGCAGGGTGCAGCCCCAGGGGATGTAGCACCAGGGGATGAGCGGTGAGTTCGCTGCTGTCTCCGGGTTGAGCAGCCTTGTGCTCTGAACTCGTGTGCATGATGTTGCTCCTCACCTGGCACTGCTGTACAAACTCATGTTCGTAGCAGTAACATAAAAGGAAGGGATTTCCTTCCTCGAGACTCGCTCTGCAGACGGTCCTTGTACCGCTGTTGCTGTTCTGGTGGGCGATGTGATGCTCAGCAGTGCCAGAAGTTGCCGGTGCTGGGGCGCAGATGCTGCAGCCCAATTTCCCCGCACGCCACAGGGAGTCAGTTGTGCCTGCAGACGCTCATCTCTGACCCGCTTGCAGAGCTCCTCAGGAGGGCACTCCCTCTCGGCTTTTGGTCAAAATGAGCTCAATTAGTCGGAACAATGCAGCTTTGTTGGTTCGGGTGCGTGGGGCAGAAGGGCTGGCTGGTGATAGAGGCGGCTGTGTCTCGGCTGCTCTCGCTGTGCAAACGGGGCAGAGCTGGGAGGTCTCTGCGGTTCTACTGCAATCACAAAAAATTATGTTTATTTTGAAGTCTTTGTAAGGCTCGGGTGTGCAGCATGCACAGGGGCAGGAGGCGATGAGAGGTGCTGGTGGCACCGGAGCTCGGCCCTGTCCTTGTCCCTGTCCCTGCAGAGCCAGAGGGATGTGAAAGGAGAAACCCTCGCGTGTTACTGTTTAATCCCTCTGGGAGCCCCTGCCTAAGCAAACCACCCCCGGCCTCTGCTCACAGCTCACAATTTATAGTCGGCTGGAAGCTTGTGCTGTCAGGAAAATTAGTTACTTTGAGGCTGGGAGAATAAATATGAAAGCCAGGTTTCCTTCACCAGCTCTCACCTGGGGAGTGTTGCAAAGCTGGTCCTCGCTGAGGCTGCTGAAAGGCCCAGAATTAGAACAGATATTAAATAATGTAAAAGCTTTCATTGAAATGTATTAGATTTCAAAGGGCAGATATTAAAAGGGCATAATGGGCAGCTATTTCTGAATTGCTCGCCTCTTAAAGAGAGGAAGAGACTTAGTTTGCGGGAGATAAATGTGACATGAAATGGGTGGTTCAGATACAGCACCAGAGGTTGAAAAGCTCATCCCATTCTTTATCACACAGTTCAAGCAGCTCCTTGATGTGTGCACTCCTGGGTAAGAATCCCATGGAGGCAATGACTTCCAATAGCTTCCAAGGGAAAATGTCACTGTGCTGGTAGAGACTCCATCTCTCCTAGACACAGATCAATGGGCCAGATCTGGGCTGAGCCATCTGCAGGGAGGGTTGGATGGATCTGATTTCTGGGGTGTTTGGGGTCCCTGCTCATCTGCTCCTCACCAGAGCAAAAGTCCGTGCCTGTGGCACTGGCCAGGCTGGCTCATCCTCACATTTACCTCTCACAGAATTTATGGGTTTTTTATCTGATCCTGAGTGCTGCTAAGCACCCTTAATTCCAGCTTGAAGTTGACAGGAGCTGAGAGTGCTGAGGCAGCTCCCCAGATCGAGTCCTTGGAGAAGGACTCTCAGCTTGGGTGTGGTGTCAATTCCCTTATCCATCAAAATCAGACACGTGCTTCACACTGCCCTTGTCCCCAAGCCCCAGGTGCTGTGGTGTGAGCCAGGAATTCAGGAATGCTGCCCCTCCTGACAGGGCTGTGTTGCTGTCTCTGCAGATGACCGAGGGCCGGCACTGCCAGGTGCATCTCCTCGATGACAGGAACTTGGAGCTGCTGGTTCAGGTACAGACCTCACTCTTCTGGGGACTGGCAGCCACTGCCAGATTGCTCTGCTTCGTTTCTTTTGGGGGGCTTAAGTGAGGGTTGAAGAAAAGTTACACCTCTTACTAGAAGAATTCATAGCAGTGGAATAATGTGCTTCTCCTGACACCTGGGTTAGCTGAAGGGTTTCCCTGTGCATCGTGGGCAAAATACCTGCCATCAGTTCTGCATTCAGTTTCTGCTTTCACCAAAATTCATAAAGTATATTAAACACACCCCTTGTGGTGGTGTTTTTTTGTCATTTGGAGAGGAAGAAGACCCTCTGGTTTTGAGGATGTTTTTTTCCCGTAACGGAACTCAAAGCATGGGATCCTCCACTAGACAATATTTTCGTAATTGAAAAATCCTTCCTGCTGTAAGTGCAGGAAAGCCTGGGATGCTGCCTTCTCCCCCAGAAAGAGGAAAGCAGCACTCAGTCTGTGCCCTTCAGCTTAATGTCATGGATTAAGCACAGAATTGCCTCTTCACACATCCCACACAGCTCCACAGAGACACCCTGAGTCTGATATGTCACTTCTGTATTCAGTGGTACAACAGGGTTTTAGCATGGCCATGTGTACTCAAATATCAGTATTTGCACAGAAAACTTTTACTTTATATTAAAAGCCTGGACTGAAATGAATAAAACTATTTTTATTCTTTCAACAGCCCAAACTTTTGTCTCGGGAGTTACTGGATCTGGTGGCCTCACACTTCAACCTGAAAGAAAAGGAGTATTTTGGGATAACATTTATTGATGATACGTGAGTGTGTTTATTTATTTTAAACAGCTGTGTCATTATTGCAATGTGAAACCTTATCTCTGATACTGTGGCAGCTTGGCATGATGGAAAAATGACTTTTTCTTTCAAAGAAGAAGGAGTTTCCTACCTTGTGCTTGTGCTGCTTGGCTGGGGAAAGGGGAAGGCATGAAATAGAAAATATTTGGAAAATATCTTCTAGGCATAGAATGAGAGAATCCTTGTAAAATACTTTCCTGATGATTTCACATTTCATATTTGTCTCACAAGGTGAAAAAACAGATTCAGTGATGATTTCCCATGTGAACACCCTCAGCTTTCCTCCTCTGCACTTATAGTAACAACAAAAAGGTTTTGCTTTTCTTTCCAAAATCAACTGCCCCTACTGATTTGCACCTGAATCTCAAATGTATTATTGGGCCTTTTAATCCCAAATTTCCTGAGCAGAGTGGGCTATGAGGTCAGTCCTGCCCAGGAACCACTTTCCTCTTGCTCAGCCTGAGTGTAATGCTCTACTCAGGCTCTGGAGTGCTGTGGGAGATCTGTTCATGGCATTAACCCAGAGTCACTGGGTTCATTGCAATCTCACCTGGTGTCCAGGCTCATCTCTCAGCAGGGCACTGAAATGGTTCCCCACATCTGCTGGGTGCAGGGCCAGCATCTCCAGAGGAGTCACCTTCAGCTCCCCCAGAACAGCTGGAGCAGAGGTGCTTAGGGCAGTGGGGACGTGGAGCTGTGCACTAATCCAGCCTCTAAATAAACCTCTGGTCTAATGGGAATAGCTTAAACTCCTGCTGCTCTCCATTGCCACTTTCTATGCAGTTCTGGATGGAAGCCTTCACCTACAAACCCCATCAGAGCACCCTGCCACCTTCTTTGGTGGGCACCCTGCTGAGGCACATCCCTGGTGCAGGTGCAGGGCTGGCCCTGGGACACACTGGAGTTCATGGAGCTGATGGGAGCTGCTCCCTCTGGAGCCCTGACCCCAGCACTGTGTTATTTTTACCAGCCACTCACATCCTGGGCTATCCCTAGAATATTTTTGCCACATCCTTGTCCTCTCACGTGCTGGAAAAATACTTTCCCCCTGCTCTTCTGTAAATCCCTTGAGGATGCTGTTTGTACTTGGCTTATTTTTTCCCCCCAGAAGAGCTGCCATGAAATTCTTCTGGATGTTTTTGGTTGCTGGCGCTGAGTCACGGCGAGGTTTAAAGTGCTGCCAGGGGATTATCTCAAAGCTGTTGGCTTCCCCAGAAACTCCAGTGGGATTCCAGGGCCTGCCCTGGGTGTATGCACAGGGCTGGGTGCTCAGAGGGAGTGTGTGGCCTCTGGAGGGCACCCATGGCTCAGCCTTGCAGGGTTAAGGGTTAGGAAAAAAAAGGAAAACACTCGATGAGATGTTTGCCTGCCTTGGAGCTGAGTCCTGAACTTTTTAGAGTAACACTTGGCGTAATAAACAAGGGCATTGAAAAGAACCAATTTCTGTGTTTTCCATCCCAGTTTTTAACCTTCTCCCCAACCTGTTTCCATAGAGGTCAGAGTGTCTGGCTGCAGCTGGATCACCGTGTCCTGGACCATGACTTGCCCAAGAAACCAGGACCGGCAACTTTGTACTTTGCTGTTAGGTGAGTAATTGTTTCCACCAAGCAAACGTTACCACTTGGGTTTATTTATCACCGGGGGGTTTTGCTTGAAAGAACTGATTACAGATTTGATAAAGGAAATAAATCTCAAAGCAATGTGTTATTTTTAGAAGGAGATTAGGCCCTGGCTAAGTGCTGCTCTCTTTTGTGTTTAACTATGAAATAAAATAGGTTGGAACCTGCTACTTCTTAAACTGTTAATAGGACATTATTCCTAGGCTGGGGGTTTTTTGGTTTGGTTTGGTTTTGGTTTTTTGTGGTTTGAAACCTCAGGTTTTAAATATCTTCTTTGCCTGACTTGTCTTTAAATGTGCTAAATTGCCATACAGTTTATTTAAACAATTGTACTCACTTTTTTCCTTCTGTTTACTTAAGGGCTGTCTGTACTTTAAAGGGATTGCTGGTGGCTGTTTTGCTCAAAGCTTAAGCAGTCCCCAGGAAAGAACAAAATCCCTGGCAAAATGATGATTTTGGCCAATGGAATTGCATTACTCTAGGGCTGTTCCTGGCAAAGCTCTGCTGGTTAAGGGCCTGAAAAAAAAGCCATGTCCTACGAAACAGAGCTGTGCTGGCAGAAAAGACCAAGCATCATATTCTTAATATTGCTGGAGTTTTTGTTTCCCTTGCAGTCTGTGAGGGAACACGAGAGCAGACTGACCTCATTTGCTTTTCAGATCTGGGTAAATTTATGCCTTGTGTGCTTAATTATTTGAAGCACTTCCAAGGCAGAGCCTCTTGTGTAGCTGGGTCGGTTGGCACTGTCCCCTCCCCGTGTCCCCGCTGGTCATCAAGGGAGTGGGAGTAACAAGTGGCACTTTGTTCTGCCTGAATACGTGCTGATGGGTGATGGTGTTCAGAGCTCCTCTTCCACACTTAACAGAAAGAAAAAGCTCCATTTATAAAGCAATGATGGGCTCCTCACTGTATTTACCTTTGATCACGATCTGAGAGGCCAAAGCCCAAGAAAGCTCTGAAGGCAATCCTATAACTTGGGCATTCTTTTGGCTGGAATTTATGCTGTTTGCTCCTGGTGTTAATTTTGGCTCTCTCTGTTGCAAGTCCTCAACAGGACAGGGTGTGCAGAGGCTTGGGCAAGAGTTAATTTGTGAGGAGTGGGCTTGGGAGGATTAACTTTTAGAAGGGAGTTTTAAGCCTGACTGCTCTGGGGTCATGAGATCCAAAACAGGTAACTAAGGGGGTGAGATGCAGAGCAGGAGGAGGAGGATACTGAAATAATTAGCACTAAAAAAACTGCCTGATCTGTAGAAAATAGATATTCCTGCAAAAAATCCACTTCAAAACCTGCAGTTTCCAGTGGAGGAATCTCCAGATTCCTGGTTTTTCTTCGTCTCTTCTCATCCCTGAGCTTTTGCTGTTCAATAAAGAACCATGTGATAATCCTTTGAGATTTTAATTACTGCCAGCTGGCATCAACTCAATCCAGTCACAGAGGTTTTTGGATGGTACACTCAGCTGCTAAGGGCTCTGTGATGTAGATTGAGGACTCTCAGAAGCGTCATTTCAGTTTCAGGAATGCTGACAGCATTGGAAATAGAAGCAGAATGTGCACTTCATGGTGCTCCCAAATGTGCCTGCCATGCCCTGAACTTCCTTATCTCTGTGGTCCAGTGTTCCCCATCACCATCTGGGGTGATCAGAGGGCACAGTTTGTACCACAGAGGAGATAGAGCACAGGGGCACAGCTGGGGTTAGGGGCAGTTCCCCCACCCTAAATCCACGGACCCTGCAGCTTCCTGCTTTGTACCAGCAGTGCCTGGGAACTGCCTCTCTTCAGAACCAGAGCTGTCCTGGTTCTGAGGGTAAGTCAGCCACACCTGACTCTGGGTGAAAGAAACTGGAAGTGCAGATGAGGTCATTAGCTGAGGAAAATCATGTTTAGGTGCAGTGAAGGCTTTAGCAGCCTGAGGAAGGTCCACTCTGTGAAGGGCTGGTCTGGCTGAAAAAGGATGAAGAGTGTGGGTCCTGCCCTCTGCTCTGCATTTCTGAAGAGAAATACTCCAGGGTATTTGAAGTAAAGTTTAGCAAAGCTGTTGGGAAAAACATAAATTAGTTGAGACCAAGAGAGGGTGGGAATACCTGTGCCTCATAGAGTTCATGGGGAAAGGTGACTCATGGAAATGTATAACAGCTTTTCAAATGTCTGGGGCAGGCTGCTGGGCTGCCCCTTGGACAGGCTGCATGCCAGTGAAATGGGGAAATTACCTGCAGAGGCGTTCTGGAGAGTGCTTTCAAATTAATTTGATGGGACACGCTGTAGGAATGTGAAATATCAAAGCAATTACCATTTAATGTATCACTTTTCTGGAGTCACAGCATAAACACTGCAAACATTCCTAACACGTGTGGCAGGTCCCAGCTTTACTGCTCCCCACCACGTGCTCTGTGCTGCTGCTGCTGCTGGGGGCTTGACCCAATGTCTTGCAAATCATCAGTGCCAGGATGATCATCACTGCAATCATCAGGGGATGGAGCTTGGGGCTGTCAGGAGCCTCAAGAGCAGCATGGGGCTGTGGGGGAGATTGGTCTGGTTCTGACTGCTTTGTGTTTGCCATCCAGCCCTCCTGGCATCAAGCACAAGGCATTGGGAAGCCCTGGGATATGGCTGAGGCAGTGGTGGTCCAGCTCTCTGCTTGGCTGTAAAAAAGTTGTGTCTTCTGCTTAGAATTTGGTGGGAGCATCTGGGCCTGGAGCAAAGTCAATGGCTCTGATTAACATTTCTGCTCTCCTCCTGGAAGGAAGATGGTCCTGCAGGGCTGTCAGCAACCCCTCTCCCCCAGCAGACTGGGACTGGCTTCCCCACCTGCAGCACCTCTGGAGTTGCCTTTTCCACTGCTCTGACTGCCTGCAGAGGAGGGATGGGCTTTGCTCCTGTAGCATTCAACAGGGTTTTCATCTCACTTGAAAAGGCATCAGATATCCAGGATCTGTTGAAGCAAGAGTCCCTGTTCCCTGTGTGCTGTCAGGCTAAGATTGCTGCCTCTTCCCTCCTGATAGACAGGAAATTAGGTGCAGTAGCTCATAGTTCCTCTGTGCTATTTGATTGCTAGAGAACAAAACACTGAGGAAATAAAATGGCTTGGGAGGAAGATGAAACCTATTCAAGAGAGTAACTTTTTTTTTTTGTTTTGTTCTTTTTTATTTTCAGGTTCTACATTGAAAGCATTTCCTTTCTCAAGGACAAAACTACAGTGGAGCTGTTTTTTCTGAATGCCAAGTCCTGTGTACACCAGGTAAGACTCAGAGCTTGTTGTACATCTCTCTTCTGTTGCTCCTCTGCCACATACACAGTCCTGAGAACTTGGTAGGAGCTGTGTCTGATTTCCAGGACTAATTGAAGTATTAAGATCTCAGCATACTGACTCTCTCCTTGCCTTGAATGCTGATGCTTCGTGCAAATGGATAAAGCTGATGATGGTTTCTGGCCCTGCTTTCACAGCCCTGCTGTGTGCTCAGTGCTCTACAATGAGTTTTAAATACTCAAAAGCTTTTAAGTTCCTTGAAATCTGGGTTGTACCTTCCCAGGTAGGCTCTGCTCAGTGGCACATCCTCTTAACACTCTGCATAGCAAACACTTAAGGCAAGCATCTCTTTACTGACCTTGAATCAAACTTGTCTGAAGAAGAAAAGGCCTGTGAGGAAGGTCCTGTGTTGTGGATTTGGTCCCTAATTGCTTTCTTTCCTGCTTTAATTCAGTGAGGTAGTAAAATAACAGTAAATAGTAATAGCAAATTCTATAAAGTAGCAATCACAACCAGTTGTTGGAGTATTTTCTGTATTTACTTTCTGGTTGAAAAGCTTCCACTGTTTTCTTCAGATACTCAGATTGGTAAAATACATGTTTTTAAAAGTCACATCAGGATGTGGTAATCAAAATCTTAAAAAGTAAGGTTGATTTGCTGCAGATACATCTTGGTCCAGAATAAGAGTGGTGGGACAGCCAACTTTGCCATGCCTCTACATGTAGCTGCAGTTCAGTGAGCTTTACTCTGAAGCTTCTGGGATTTTCCAGTTAATGTCAAGTTCTGGTGCCTTTTGTTTTCACTCATGGTTCACTCAGTCCAAGAGGGTCACCTGGTTCTTACAGCCTTCCCTTGGGAAACCATCCTGTATCACTAACTGGTGGTGGAGCTCAGTGTAGCCAGCCAAGGTTTTTTACCTGTACTATGCTTCAGGATTCTTATTCAGTATCCAGTGTTCATTATTTTATGAAAGAATATAGAAATCTGGAAGTGGTTAATGGCAGAGTTGTGACTGTGCTTTGTACAGGAATTGCTTTCTTGAAGAGTGAAGGAAATTGGGCGCCGTTTTACAACTTTTTACAAAGTTTGAAAGATGCTTGAAGAACTTGGGGCCTCACTGGTTATGGTTATTAAAAAGCAAATCTCCATTTGACATATCTGCCACTTAAAATGAAGGGTCTTGGCAGCTTGCAGTCATCCTTAAATTGCTCCTTAACTGGAGCAGTTTAACTAGACAGGTAGGACAAATAATTTTGGCATTGGAAAATGGATCTGATTTTGGGATGGAACGTGGGAAATGCCACTGCTATTGAAACAAACCCAAGTCAATATTAAAACATTTGGGTGCCAGTATATGTGTTTACGTGTATGTATAAAGCATAACAGAAAGCAGAGGAGAAGAGAAGCATAAAAAAAGAGTTTGGATGCAGGTTGGCTCTTTTTTTTTTCCCCCCCATGGCTTGCAGGGTGTGTGCTCTAATTGTAGCAACCCAAAGTGTGGCTTCCCTGTTCCTGCAAGCAAAACTGCCAGGAGCAGGGGGTTCTTTGTGACCAGTTTCTGTGGGCAGCAGAGGGATGAGGATGAGGAGCATCACTTCCTCCTGAGAGAAGGATCTCTGGTGACTCAGCACACAGGGAAAGCTGGGGAGCCCTGGCTCTGCCTGCAGCCTTCTCTGTGCTGGCAGCCTCAGAGCCCAGCTCAAGCCTGTGGCTGCTTCAGCAGGAGCCAGTTCATCTACTCTCAAGTAGCTTTTAACCTTCCAATTAACTCTTGTGAAAATATTCTGTCCTACATGACAAACTTAGGGTCAGTCTCTGGGTTTCCAGCAGTCGTGAAGGGCGCGTGGGGCCAACCCTCATGCTAAACCCCTGGGATGAGGGCAGGAGGATGCACAAAGGCCCCTGGGCTGTGCTCCCACAGCTTGTCCTCTCCCCTGGTGCTGCTGGCTCCTTTGTTAGGGCAGGGAAGGAGCCACAGGATGAGCAGGGTGTGAATAGGAGCAGATCACCAGCTCCACGAGGCCAGTGGCTGATGCTCACTGATGACAGCCAGGAATGTTCCCTGGCATTTCTCAGTCATTAATCCAGCTCCAGGAGGTCAGACCTGCCTCAGCTTGGCTTTTTGGTTTTGCTATTTTTTTTTTCTTCATTTCCTTTCCTTGCTGCATTCTTCAAGTGAGGAAACCCCAGTGTGTCAAAAAGCAGGAACCCACACCCAGCCCATGTGCTCAGGCGAGCTCCTCAGTGCAGGGGCAGTGCCAGAGGATGCCCTGCCAGGGCAATATCCTAACCTGGATCTCTGCATGAAGCCTCTGCTCTGTGTGGGCCAGGAATGTGGTTTGGGATAAACGCTGCAACACCTGGGCTGTGCTAAGACCTGTGTGGGTAAGATTGCCTAAAAGTCACTCGTGTTTTTTTGCTTTCACAAAGGTGTTTCCAAAGTTTTCACTGCAGCTTTTCCCCATAGGGGAAGTCCAAACCCAGGGTGGTGCCAATGCTTGAGTGCTCTTGTGACATTCCTGAGTGCTGGCATGTGTTGACAGCACAGCAGAGTGTGGGCACCTGTGCTCCCATGGCTTCTGTCCTTAGAGGATAATGATGTTTTTCTGAGCAGGGGGAAGAGGGTGATGCTGCCCTGCATGTGCCATGGGCATGCCAGTGCTCCTGCTGGCACATGGGGCACACCAGGAGAGCCACACAAAGGCTTGGGCCAGCATAATGGCACAGCTCTGTGCCAGCCCTTCCTGTGAAAGGGATATTTATTCTTGGCTCACAAGGTTCTGAGGCTGCATCAGAAATATATTTACAGTATTCTTTGAGATACCCCTGCGTGTGAAATCGTGTAATTGCTGTATCTAATTAAAGAGAATGGAATCCTCTTGAGGAACTCCAGCACCTTTGGGGTCAGGCTGGAGCTGCTGGGCAATATGTGCTGCCCATCTTGCACCAGATGAATAAAAATTTAGCGTAAATAATATAGCTCTATTAGCCTTAAACAATTATATTACAAAATATGGGTAATAAATAATGCAATCAAAACCTGCATGACAGCTCTGAGAAGGGTGAAGGCTTGCTTGGTGCTCTGCAGTGCACAGCCACGGTTCTCTCCCTCACCTTTCAACCCCACATTCCTTCTTGCAAATCTCTCTGCTTCTTTCTGCAAATCAGGCACTGCCTTACCCTGCCAGGACTTGGAGGAATCTGGGGCTTGTGCATTTTGCAATCTCTGTAGACATTTTGGCAAGGAAGGGACAAGATAGACAATAAAACCTCAGCTGCCAAAAACTTACCTCTTTCTACTCCCCACCCACTCCCCCACCTCTGTGCTCTTCTGCACAGTCACAGCTCCTTTGTGCCTCTGGGACCTTTGCTGGCACGTGCCAGGTTCGTGCATCCTCTGTGACCTGTGCTGTTCTCTGTGCAGTTCTCTGTGCCTGTGAGCAGCTGGGGAGCTGGGGGAGACCCCTTTGCCTGAGGCACAAAAGGGCTGAGACCTCATTTTTGCTTTTGTGAAGCCTCCTTTGCATGTGAACAGAACACAACATTTGCTGTTGCAGGGCACCCGGTGCCCCCTCACTGCACAAACCTTGGCATCCAGCTGAGACAGCAAATGCTGCCAGGGCTCTCAAGCTGCCCATTTTCCCCCTTGTCTGGAGCTGCAGTCCCCAGGTACTCTCAGTGCTGTGTGGTCCCAGCAGCTGCCTGGCTCCTGCTCTCCAGCATCCACGCTCTTGGAGCTTGGAGAAGTCACTTCCACTGCCAGGAACAGCTTGGACCACCGAGCAGGAGGTGGGAGCTGGTGGTAATTATATATCCAGGCCTGTGGAAGTGCCTTCCAGTGACTTAGTTTAAAAACTCGTTTATCCACGTGTGTTTTGGGAGAATGCAGAGGCTGGAAGTGCTTTGTGTACGTCTGGCCTCTCCTTTTCCTACAATCCTCTCTTTTCCAAGGCTTTGAGTATCGCTGCCTGAAAACCTTCAGTGGTGAACAACTTCAATTTAAAAGCCTTCTCTCCTGTCATTGACTTCAAGAAGCTGGGTTAAGATTTATGGCTGTCTGAAACCTACTGTACAGCTGGGATTTAGGAGAGGGGAAGCCTGGTGCCTGGTTCCAGGTGAAATGGGTGTCTCAGGATGGATGTGTTTGCACAGGGAGCTCTGTAACATGTTCAGTGTGTTACTGCACAGCCCATGACCATAGCTGGGATACTTTCAGGGAGGTGGGTCAGGACTGGTCACACACATGCTGATGATAAATTTGGAAAGATTAATTAGTCCTTTCTTCTTTTGAAACAGCCAAGTTTGGAGAAATAACACCCTACTTGGCTAGCAAAGCACTGTCAAGTTTATTATGCATTAGGGCTAACCTCCATACAGCTCTGCAGCCATACAGTTGAGTCTTTGCCAGGCCTTAAAATATGTTCTGTAAACGAAGATCTTGGTCAAGTTGGCTGTGTTCCCCTTTTCCTCTGTGTCTCTGGGTGTTGGGGGGTTTATTTAATTTCCCATTTGTTTCAAGGACTTGTAAGGATCGCTTCAAAAAAAGAAAAGTTAAAGGAAATGTAAGTTTTCAGAGGAGTCTGTGATAGCTCCATGAGCAGCAATGCTGGTGAGCACTTGGCAGCCTGAGGACCAGTGCTTACCAAGAAGAGCTGTTGAAACAGACCCCTGGTGTCAGCAGAAAGCCTGGCTGGTTCCCAGCTCATGGGGAGCAAAGTGGTCATATATCAGAGAGCTCTTGAAAGTTTTATAATGGATATTTCCTAATTCTCCCCCACCTCCAGGGAGAGGGGAATGTTCCCATGGAGCCTTGTAACACGGGGTAGTCTGATCCTGGCCAAGGCTTTTAAACACCCTCTGTCCACTGCCTGAATTGGCTGTTCTGCTCCCAAAGACAGCACATGGAAAGCCCAGGTTGAGGTTCAGCAGGACATTTTGCTCCTCCAGGGCTCTGCTCTCCTGTGGATTCTGCCGTGGCAGCCACCTCCATGGCCCAGCCTTCACAGCAGCGTGTCAGCAGATGAGGAGGATGGAGAGAGGTTGTGCCTGTGAACAAAATGTGACAGGAGGGGCAGGCAGGACCTCACGCTGATGAGTTTGGCA
Organism: Drymodes brunneopygia; assembly: GCA_013400955.1. Taxonomy (NCBI): domain Eukaryota; kingdom Metazoa; phylum Chordata; class Aves; order Passeriformes; family Petroicidae; genus Drymodes; species Drymodes brunneopygia. Next base: position 586,235 of record VZTZ01031704.1, read on the forward strand.
GATCTCCATAGGGGCCCCCCAGTCGTTACCCCAGGAGACCTCACAGGGGGCTTTGCTGGTGGCTTTGAGGAGGGACTTGGCCAGGGGATAGTCCAGGGCCTCCTCTGAGAGTGCTGAGGTCGATCCAAGTCCTGCTGTAAAGGGTGATGGTGCCCCAGGAACCTGTGAGGCTCTTGGGGAGGTGCAGGCTGTGTCTCAGCTGGGCTGGCCCATTGCATATGAATATTCAGTTGAGTTGCAGCCAGAGTTTTGTACCTGGCATCTCTTGATGTAGTCACCTCCTCCTGGGACTAACGACTGGGTTAATTGCCATGGAGAGTCCTGCACCTTTGATCTCGTGGCCACAGAGCAGAGATGCTGTGACAGCTCAGCCAGTTCAGTTGCTGTGTGTGTTGGATATCTCACCGTGCTGCTGGGCTAGGAAAGCAAAAGGTTGTGATTAGGTGTTGAGGCTAATGACACTTGCTGTGTACCCTGGCTTTCAAACAGGGAAGTCTTTGTCTTTCCCCCATTCTCTGCTTTACTCTTGTATTAATGAGAAAAAAGCAGCAGTAAATGTGTTCCTGTTGCACTGTGCAGGTGAGTCTCAGAGTAGCTGCTCCTGTCCCTGGAGTTTCAGCTAAGTGTTGGCTGAAGCAAAAAAGCAAAGGGAGATGGATGAGAGTGGCTGGCAGAGAAGCAAAATAAAGGGTGTAACAGGGAAACCTGAAGCTGTTCCTCACCACGAGGCACTAACAGCTTTTATTTTTGGGCTGGGTTGGCCCCTGAGGTGGGAAGCAGCAGGTCTGGCCAGTGAAGAGCTGCATTGATCTCTGCACTGAGCTGTGTTTGCTCTCAGAATGTGCTCCCTTGTGCTTGGTATGAAGGCCTGTGGGGTTCTGTGCATGAAATGAAAGGCATCATGGACCATCCAAATGCTGTGAAGCAGCTGTGAGGCCTCCTGAGCCACCCAGGCTGCAGGGCCCCGTGGGGGGAATGCAACACGAGTGGAAACCTGAAATGCTCCTCTGAGGAAGGTCAGGAGGAACAAACTTCCATTTGCTCCTCTAACAGCTCGTATTCTGCTGCTTTTGTGCTTTGCTTTACCTCCCTGAGGTGCTGGAGGCAGACACGTGCTTTGCTGTGCTTTTTCTCAGCTCGGAGTGTCTGTCCTTGGGAAGTGAGTCCTGGTTTAGGTGCTCAGCAAAGCCTGGCTCATCTGGTGCAGAAGGGAGTGGGATGGTGCCTGCAGTGCACGGCAGGGCAGTGTGAACAGCAGGTGACACCACCAGCACTGGGAGTAGGTGTGAATGCTGGTAATTGGGACAGGCAGCTGAAAGCTGCAGGTTATCCATGTGCTGCCAGTGTTTGTCTCTGTGCTGTAATTAATTACCCGGCACAGCCACTCCGACAGGGCAGGTGACAGGATCTGCCTGACCCAGTTCCTCCTGCACAGCCTGGGTGGTGAAACAGGTTGTGGCCAACACCCACTGCCCTCCCCAGCCTGTCAAAAAAAAAAAAAAAAAGCCTTAAACACCAAAAAGCTGCTAAGCTTTCTGCCGTGCTGGCACCTGCCAGCCCATCCTCTGGCTGCCAGGACACACAGAGGGATCCTGCATCCCTGGTGGGAAGTCACCTCGGTGCTGGGTAAGGGCACAGGGGTGCTGCCACTGCTTTGTTCCCTTGTGCTGGGTCCACACCCAGCTAATTGCCTGCCTCAGTTTGAAGTAATTCGGGTCCTTTCTTTCCCTCTGACTAATTGCACCCTTCTTTCAGCTTTTTTAAAATCACCTTTCGGTAATCACAGGTAATTATATTCAATCTTGTGGCTGTCTCCAGGCTATTCAATCACAGTGTGTGCATTTTTGGGGGGTGTCTCTGGCTAATACACATTTTTAAGGAATTGGTTTGAGGGAACAGGTGTGTTGGTATCGCAGTTCTCAAATCTTCAGGTGAAACGATTTTGTTGTCAGCCTTTAACCTCTGGAGGTTATGCATGGTTTGAACAAACCATGCCTGCTTTCACTTCTTGCTCTGGCCCTAAAGAGTTAAAGATGACAGCTCTTGTGTGTGCTTATTCTTTTAAATCTACTTTAATCTGAGTTTACAGCCTAAAGATTTGCTTAACACAGTTAATGCTCATCTGACTATCATCACTCTTGATCTGAGTTTTCATCAGGATTTCAGACTTGTATCTCTATGGCAGTAAATTCTGGTGTTGTTGCTGTGTCTAATGAGGGTTCACTGCTCTATTCATGACCAAGCTTGTGATTTTTATCACATTCTAAGTCTATGCCTGTGCAGCAAAAGACTTGAGCTCCTATCTGAACTGGGGGCTAAATTCTGCCCATGGGCACTGAAGGTTGTTGGTCTTTAGCAGATGCTGAGATAGTGACCTACTCCTGCTCTACAGTAATTGCCAACCAGTTTGGACACCTGCTGCAGCCTTTTATTACTCTGATGTTTATCAGGATGACAAAAGCCACCACCTGAATCCACTGGACCAAGTGCAGTGTTCAGATAAGCCAGTGGTCTTTTGGCTGAATCTGTCTCACTGGTTAAAATGATAGGCCCCTGTGCAAACTCTAATTGAAAAATATCAGTTTCATCCCCTCCCTGGAGCTGCAGTCACTAGGCTGTTTAAACTCATTTACATCTCAAATGTAGAAGAGTCAAGTTCCATTATCTGAATGACATACATCTACTTAACCTCATGCTGGTGACCTTGTTCCCACTTGGCATAAATCGAGGAAAACCTTCCATCTTCATCTTCAACATGTGGCTGTGGGAGCACTGACTGTCCTGGCTCTCAGGGCCCCCCACTTGCTCACTGAAGCCTCTGCTTGAATTACCCTGCTGATGGCAAGCATTGCAAATTAATCTTCTTACAGCCATTTTCCTCATCTATTTTTGAAATCTGACCTTTCTGATAAAGCAATATTAAAACAGAAACACCCATCTGCCAACCTCCTGGCTGGAGGATGATTATAAAATCAAAATATTGCCTGAGTGAGTGGGAAGAGTCATGGTCCTGCACTCCAGAATGACACGTATCACTGTCTGGATTTGTGTCAAGCCAAGGGCTGTCCAAACTCCATGACAGCCCAGGGCAGAGCTGGATTACATTGCAGCAATGGCCAATTGGGGAGCCAGATGGCAAATAATGTTATATTATGATGAAAAATACTTCCAGCTCAGAGGGAATTGTCCAAGACACTGTCACTTGGAGAGCTTTAGTCTGTCAAATAGAGGCTGAGCTGGGCTTTGGCATCCTTTGCTTCAAATCTTTGCTCTGTTGCTTAGCTACTGCAGGGCTTCAGGGCAGTCCCTTTACTTCCCTGCACCTTTTTCTCTGTGATTTTTAGTCCCTTTAAAAGGGTGGGTTGTTCTTTGGGTTGGTTGAGGTTTTTTTGTTGTCTTTTCTCCTGAGCCTTCCTTAGAGTGGCTCCAGTCTCCTGCCACTGTTAGTGTGTGGTGACAGGGGATAATAACTAGGGCTGGTCCAGTCTGTCCTGAGGTTTGGAGAGACATGGTGGCAGCCCTGCTCCTGGGGTGACCTGTTTGTCCCCTTTGCTTGGTCAAGACATCTGCAACATCTTCAAGAGGTCAGGTTAGGGAGGACCCTCTTACCTGTTCACTCCTTTACAGCTTCTAAGCAAATGTGTTTGAAACTGAGGGCACTGGCACAGCAAGTCCCTCACTCTGAAAGCAAAGAGTGAAACTTCCTCACCTGGAGAAGCCAGTCCCCCTTCATGCTCTCTTTGGTCTCCTGAAACCCCAAATGAAGCTGTTTGTGGGATCACTGTTAACACTTGTGGCCATGCCATAGCAGCCAGTCAAGTGACCAGAGTTTCTTAAGGCCGAAGTAAAAAGTAAATAAATATAAAAGAGCAGCCTCATAATTACTATTGCTAATTAGTTAATGGCTGTGAGGTGCTTTGAAGATGAAAAGTGAGGTGGTGCTTGGTTATTAAGTCCCAAACACCCCTGTAAGGCCAGCAGCAGCTCTTGCTGTGGGTCAGCAGAGACTCTGCTGCTGCTTCTGCAGCTCATCGAGTGCTGCTGAGCTTATCTGGGAGCCAGCAATAAATCGAGAGGACTTGGGAGAGTTAAATCTCCTGGAGTTTCTCGTAGGCTTAAAAGGCAATGAGCCGCATGTGGCTGATTCTGCCTTGGGGCAGGGAGATGGTCTTGATGAGCTTTTAAGGTCCCTTCTGTCCCTGTTTTCCCTGATTTTGTGATCCAGTGACAGCTTTGCTGAGCCAGATCTCACCTTTCCTGCTGAGCTGAGGTTCCCTGTGATGGCATTTTCTCCAGTCTGAGTTCTCTGCCTGCTGGTGAAGGACACCGTGGTGCTGGGGTGACCTGATCTCCTGTAATCCCCTCACCACCACAGCTGGTGCCAGAGGCTGCTTGGGCAGATGCAATTTAAGCTTTCAAAAAGCCAGCTCAGATGTGCATGACAAAGACTAACCTGATACAGACCTGGAAGTAACATAGTGCCTTAAAATTGCACCTATGTGAAGAGCTTCTGGGCTCCAATCTTGCCTCCTTCCTTAAACATGAAAGAGATCTGAAGGAAGGATGAACTTCAAGCTATTTTTTTTCCTTTTAACTTGTGATGTGCCCCTCCTCTTCTTCTAATAAAATATGTCTGGGAATGCTTTGGAGGCTACTCCTGCATAGCTGTTGCCACACCTGTTGGGAAGGGGAAATTCCTCTTGGTCTGCCTGTCGGAGAAGCCTGGGGGAGAGCTGCTGCTGGAATGTTTTATTGACAAAGCTGGCAAAGAAACTTCCTTTCCATGAAAACTGAATTATTTGTTTGTTCACTTTTGAATTCAGTCTCTGTGGGCCAGACCTGCAGCTGTGGTAAATTAGCTCAGCTCCAGATGTGCCCTAATATATTTCGAGATGTCATTTCCCTGTGTCTGTATGTAATTCTGTAGATCTTCCTGCTGCCCTGCTTTTGGCATTATTTCAGCTTTTGGTCTGCTTTGTCTCCTCATTCACCCTGGGGCCTAAGGATGTGTTGGGATCTCAGTGACAGGAGGCAGGCATCATGTCCACTGTCTCCATTTGCAGAAGGTCAATAAGAAAAATCTGTGTTTATGGGCTGCTTTATAGGCTCAGTTTTATGCTTTACCCACTGTTTGCAGGATGCAGGAGGGGTAAAGAGTGCAACTGTCAGTGCATCTCCTTCATTCTTCCAGTGTCACTGCTGGTCCCAGAGTAGAACCACGGCCAGGGGTTTTCCTGGTTGAAAGTTTGCTTGTAAGCAGGGGAAGAAAAAAAGGATCCTTGTGTAGTTTGGATGCTTTGGCACCTGTGGAGTTTCTGAGTACACAGTGCTGTTAGGACAGGGCTGGTTTTGGAGTGGGCTGAGGGCACAGGAGATTTCCAGCATGAGGTTTGTGCAGTTTTTCTGAACATTGCTCTGGAACTGTGGTGGGGTTGAAGGAAGGCTGAAGGCTATAGGATGAGCAGGACAAAGGTCTTTAATCAGTATGACTGGTTTAGCATCAGGGGGCTGTGTACCACCATCACAGCAAACAATGAATAAGCAGTAAAACTCTTTACCAAGAGATGGATGTAGCTCCTTGGTTTTCTCTTGGCTGGGACAGGGTTGTCCCAGAGGATAGATGCACCCAAGCTCAGCTGCTTCTGGAGAGCTCTGAGCTGGGAAATACCTGTTCTTGCAGATCAAGTCAGGGGTTTCGATCTTGTCAAATACTGGTCGAGCTGGCCATGTGCTCCTGGGTGCCATCCAACCATGTACATGCCATGCCCCATCCCTGCAAGTGTTGAATGCCAAGCTGGACGGGGCTTGGATGAACCTGGTCGGGTGGAAGGTGTCCCTGCCCAGGGCAGGGGGCTTGGAACGAGATGGTTGTTGAGGTCCCAAACCAGTCCCTGATTCTGTGACCTGTGCACCTCGCCCTGAGGAGGGGGGTGTGTTCGAGCCATTAAAATCCCTTCGCGGGTGCACGGCAAGGGCTGGCAGCGTGCGGGACCGCGTCGTGGCGAGCTCGGGCGCAGTGACACGGAGCAGCATCCCGTGAAACGCAGTAATAGCAAGATTTGCAAAGAAAGCAGACGGAGGGCAGGGCAGGGCTGGGCTGGGGAGGACGGGCTGTGTCGCGGTGGCAGCGGGGGGACACGGGGCGGGGAGCGCCGGTCTGGCAGCGAGAGCCGGCACCGCCTCTCCCGGTGCCCCCTCCCCTCCTTCCCGCGGCCGTCCCGGGCGCGCCCGGCTCACGCTCTGCTCTCTCCGGCACAGGGGCAGATCGAGGTGGACAGCGAGACCGTCTTCAAGTTGGCCGCCCTGGTGCTCCAGGTGAGTGTCGCATTCCCCTTCCCCGGGGTTTTTCCCCCCGCCGCTCCATACGGACCGCAGGGTTGTTGATGGTTTCCTCAGCTGGGGAGTGCAGGGGAAGCTGGAACATATAGGAGTTACTTTTCTCATCAGCGAGTAAGAGAAATATTTATTTCGGGAGTTTGAAAGAGTAAAAGCTCATCAAGGGGAAGTCATTTATCTGGGCAGGTTTCCATTTAATTTATCACTTATCCTAATTTAAATACATTCCAGAGATCTGGGAAGAAAAGTGTAAATATTGTCGCTAAATCAGATGTGTTATGCCTGTGAATCTTCTTTTCAGAGCATATGGTTTTGATACCTCTGTGATGTTGAAATATACAGTGTCAGTTTTCCCTCTCATCAATCTAGCTTTGTTGTACTGAGACTTAACCTCCAGTTATTTACCGCTTTCTATGAAATAAAATTCTACCTTTAAAATATTTGGGGGTTTTCCCCCACTGCATTGTCATTGACATAGTGCCACAGCAAAGCTGCAGCAGCAGCAGCTTGATCTGCCTGAACAGTTGTTTTCATCTCGAGTGAGCACAATTCCTCCCAACTGCTGACCTGACTGTACAGCCAACCTCTGCCTGGATGAGAGAGGAGGGAGAATTGTATTTCACTTCTTGTGCAGTGAAAGCGACATTTGATTTGCAATGTGAAATTCATCCCCGTTCTGGAAGCACTTTTATTTGTGCTGTAGGTGGATTATCTACAGTTGGGAGCATGAGGGGCCAAGTCCAGCTCTTGAGCACATGCAGGCAGCTCCGTGTTTTGCAGGGAGTGTGGCGGGGGTCAGGATCTGCCCGCAGAGCTGTGGGAGTGGGGAAGTGAACAATGCTGGGAAAATCGAGGGCTTTTGAAGAGATCGTGTTTTAATTCTGTCACTGTTTTTCAATTGTAGGAAGCTAAAGGGGACTATTCCAGGTAATAACATTTTCCTTTCTAATACTGGTGTGCTTGATGGATGTGTTTTTCTGTGTTGGCATTGTGTTGCAAACAATCACAAGTGGGGGTAAAGTCCAGCTGTGAGCAGTGCCCAAAGAAAGTGAAATGTGCTGCTGGGCTGGATAAAATCTGAGTCTGCAGGGTGAGTAATGCCTTTTGTGAGCAAGCTCTGAGTCAAAACAGCGTTGCAGGCCACCACGCTTCGCTCCCCTCCCAAATGTGGGTGCCCAAGTGGGAGAAGGGGAAAGCTCCCACACTTCCCTGCTGGGAAGACTGTGCTTTGCCAAACTTTTGCAGAGCAAACTGTTGCCTGTGCTCCTGCAGAGCTGTGTTTGGGTCCATGAGGGTGACCTTGCCCACAGCCCAGCACGTGCAGGGACACAGGGCTGGCAGCTGCCGCGGGGATCAATGAGCTGTGTTCTCCTGGAGCTGCCCCGGGGCCTCTCCCTCCCCACACTTGACCCAACAGTTGTGTTGTGGCTGATGTGACTCCCTTGCTCGGCTCAAGCTGTTTAAAGCTGCATCATCAAGTTGGGCTTCCCCTTGGAGGTGCTTCTTACCCAGCTCTGCTGGTGATAAGGGGTGCAGGGAGCAGGTGGGGTCACACTCAGCCCTGCTGGAGTCACGGGGAAAGACCTTCCATTAGAAACAGCTCACTAAGCAAATAGAGATTCAGAAGATTGGCTTTGATCACGTTAATATTTTACTACTTGCTGAGTTTCCATGTGGGAGGAGAGGTGTGTTTTACACTTTAGCTGCAACAGCTTTGGAGAGCGCTTAGTGCAGACCTGTCTGCCCAAATGTGAGGAGCAAGTCACGTTTGACTGCCAGAGTGACTCTGCTTTCCCTGGAGGGGGCAGTTGTCAAGTAAGTGCCAGTGCCAGTCCCTGGACCCCTTCCCTTCCAAGGCCTGTCAGTTCTCTGTTGAAGGACACGCTCTGTGGAGCCCATCAAACTTCCTCTCCTGTTTGCTGGTGTGCCGTCACACCTGCAGGGAGAGAAAGGTGTCTTTGATCAGCTGGATGTGCTGGCTGTGCAGACCATTTCTGTTCCTGTCCACACTGTAGACCTGCTTTGTGACCCCAGATACATTGCTTATACCTGTAGTGTGCTGCATTTTTCTCTAGGAAGACCCCTTATCTTGTCTGATCTCACAGGGACACCCTAAGCTTAGCTCAGTTTAGGCACAGATAACCAGAAAATCACTTCTGGCTCCACAATAAGTAACGTGTTAAGCTGTAGCAAGTGGTGGCACAATTTTCTTGATTCTCAAGAACAGGGGTTAAGGTTAAAAAGCACCTTAGTGGTGAAAAGCTCCCTTATGTGGTTTAAACTTAACCCTGCCTCCTTATCATGTGCCATAAATAGGTTTGTAAGTATGGCCTCACGAGCCCAAGAACTGTGTCTGTGGTTTTCCATGGCTCCCTGGACACGTTGCAAGGAGTGGATTGCCTGTGGTTACCTTCAGAAGTATTTAAAGAAAACTGGAGGGAAGAGCAGTCTGCTACAAGAGTGATTTCCAAGTGCAGCTCTTCCCCTGAGAGCTGCGTGGAATTAGCTGCAGCAATTGTTTTCTCTGTTAAACTGAGCATATGTTATGCCCCCGTAGCAAATGAGCACAGCCAGCTGTCCCAGGCCCAGTGAGCACACCAGGAGTGAAGGAATTTCATGTCACACATCACAAGTGGTCCTTTGGGCCAGTGCTGATAAAGCACTGGCTTAATTAGCAGCATATCTTAACGACGATACCGAAGGACTGGCCTGTGCTGCCCAGCTTGCTGTGGTGCACAGACTGTGTCCATGGGCAGTGGGATTTGCCTCCCTGTGCTGTGCCTTGAGTTTAGTGTGTTCTCTGCTCACTGTCGTTTGGCTGTTCTGCTTTGAGTCACCTTCTGGAATGTGGCTCTTGCACCACCTCTGCTTCCGTGAGAACGCGCAGGTTGATTTTTGTGATCCTGGATTAGTGCTGAACGAATGTGGGTAAATGCAGGAATTGCCTGACATCCTGGAAATCAGCTCTCTGGAAGTGAGGATTGGGCCAGTCCAGGCAGTGCTGGGGATCTCTTCCTGCCTGATTTTTCACGCACAATCCCATAGGCAGCTTTTCCATGGGGACACATCCTGTGCTGGGGTCACTGTGTAGCATTCCCAGTGACGTCAGCTCCGTGCCAGGGCCTGAGCACAGCAGACTCCTGCAGGAACCTCTTTCCCAATCCACTGCTCAAATTCTCAGATAACGCCCTGATGGAGGCAGGGAGCAGCAGCCTCCTGAGAAACACCCTCCCCTGGCCCATGCTGAGTGGGTGAGTGCATTCCTTGGAAATCTGTTTCTTTTCAGTGAGCAAACCTGACACGTGGGTGCTTGGAGAAAGTAAAAAACTTTCAATTTCTACACCACAAAGGTCACTCTGGAGGGGCTTTGCAGTCTGGATGGGAATACCAGGGACTTTGTGGTTTGGCCCTTGCAGGTACTTTATAGTTGGACCCCAAGGTCCTGAGCTGGGCTCTTACAGGACAAGAGTTTGATAGAATCATAGAATGGTTTGGGTTGGGAAGGGACCTTAAAGATAATTTAGTTTGTGCCTTTTTATCTGGAGAGAGGCTTTATGTGAGATGAACCACCCAAGTCCCACTTTGAGAGGACCCTGGTTTTGAAGACATCTTTATAAAACTTAAGTACATGCTTCAAAATTACACCCACAGCATATCCTGGTTTGGACAACTCTGGATTCTCAAAAGCAGCCTGGGCTGGCTTTGGGACCCAGGAGGAACGAGGAACAAAGGTGGCAGCAGACCATGGCCAGTGTAGCTCACCATGTACCCATTTCCTTTTCCTGTTTACCCAACTGGTGATCCCAGCCAAGATAATTCCCTGCTGTGTGTGATGGAGAGGATGTCCCAGGGATGCTCAGTGAGCCATCCCTCTCCCCCCTACCCAGGATGGTGTCAGGGCTGCCCTGGGCAGAGCAGGGCACTCCTGGGCACTCCTGCAGCCCTGCATGTTTCAGGAAGGCTGGGATGCTGTAGATTCTGCCCCCCCTGCCTTCCTGAGCAGTGCTGAGCACACTTTGCTCAAGAGGAAGGATGTAACATTAGCTGGTATTTGCTTTTCACGACTCACCCATGGCTTCCAGCTGACTGCTCCTCTGTTTAAGCTGAGTTCCCAGCACTTTTTACCCAGCTCCTGTAACAGGAACCCCAAGCGAGTATTAGTCACTGATTGGAGTTTTGAAACTCTGTGTGAGTTAATTGTGCTTCTCCATTCTCCTCTTTGCAAATGAAGCAGAAAAATCTGCAAGCCTGGTTTTATGAAATCTTGGTTTTTGAACTCTATGCAAAGGTTTTAGAAAGAGAATGCGGTTCAAATTGCAGCTTCTGGCATGGCTCCGTTTTGGGGGAAAAAGGTACATACTCTGTTTATTTTAGGGATTTTATTTGAATTTTAAAGAAACAATGTTTTGGCACTCTGTTAATTATTCATCTTGTAAATATGCAACATATAAAGTCTGGCCTCTTTGGGAAATAAGTGATTTAGCTGTATTTAGTTTACAGATTAAGCATCTGCCCTCAAAAATGCTGTAAAATATTATATACCTCTATTTTTCTTTGTAGCTTGATGAGAGAGACAGTTCAGAACTGAGAAGTCCTAAATGCTGTCCTAGCATTGGAAAAAATGTTTATTAAAATCAGATTAGCTACAGGGACTATAAAAGGAAAGTAACTTGGGAGAAAAAAAAAGTTTCTTTTCTGACTGACAGTCTTGGACTTTATTTTCCCCAGTACCATTTCCAGGACTGAAACCTAGCCGTGCTCCCTGAAAGTTAATTAAATTGCTGGAGGAGGGCTTCTATTTTCTTTAAATAGCTGACTCATTCATTTTTGATTCTGGCCTGTGGGCTGCAAAGATAACTCCTGCCTGGTATAACATAACACAGACAAAATAATGAATTCCTGATAGCTGACATGTGCAAGGCACCGGGGTTTATCCTTATGGGGGTGATAAAGGCAGTTTGTAAAAGGGAAAGGTTTGAGTGAGAGAGAGCTCTGCAACTGGGGCTGTGGAGTAACTGGTTCAGAAACTCCTGAGTTTTAAAATTATACAGAGAAAAAAGTGACATACGTTTCTGATCTAGGTGCGGAAAGCAGTATTAACAATTTGCTCCTAATTAAGAGTGAGTTCTCAGTGTGGGATTTTTGAGTAGTGTTTCATTGGGAAGCTGAGTATTTTGCCAGTCAGACTGGAAGATCTCTTGTTAGAAAAGAATGTGGGAAAGATAACGTGGGCAGTGCTAGAAAATAGCTGTTGGAAAGAAGTTAATAATTGATAGCAAAGCTCCTGCTCACTCCACTGCCAACCCCACGATTAAGGTACCCTCAGGAACAGGACACACCTGAGGTCTGCTGGAGGTGGCTTGTCCAGCCTGTTTCTGGGAATTTCGCCAGGTTCATGTGACCAAAACTCCAGGTGTGGCCACATCCAGGACTGGGGTTGGAGCAGGAAGACAACTTTGGGGATGAGTTACAAGGGGACATCTCATCTGGCAGCCAAAGACCAGAGCCCAGGCTGGATCCTCTTCCAGCCCCAAATATTTCCTCACACCTGTGTCAGTGGGTGATACAAAAGAGCTCCTGGGGTCACCAGAGGATTCACTCTCAGAACATCCAGCTGGTGCCTGCCATAGCAGCACTGTGGTTTAGTTTCTGATGTTCTTTTCCATGCAAGTGCACTGTTTCAATGCCTGTGCACTGATATGCTCAGCCTTTTTGCAGGCTGCCCCCAGCTCCCCGTGGGCTGTGTCTGCCTGGCTGTAAATCAGTGCTCAGCTCTGGCTCTGCCTCCTGCCCCTTGTGCTCCTCAGCCCTTGTTTGCCAAGTGACTCATTGTGTGTTTTGCCTCTCAGCTGTGACTTCTGGCACTTTTTCTTCAAATACCTGTCGCTGAACCTTTAACTCTCAGTCAAACCCAGATGTGTGCTTTCCCCAGCTCCCTCTTTTTCAATAAACAGCTAATTTAGAACAACACGAGCAAAGATCTGCTTACTCAGAGCCTGTTAGTTGAGGGGGTTGGTTATTTATTTTGCTTTATTTGGGAACATCTGATGAACCAAGGTAGTAAATAAATGAGCTGAGGGAAAATCATGTTTCATATCTATTTCATACAATGATGATTCACCTACTGACAGGTATCAGATACTCATTTTCCCAACAGCTTAATTGAATTTTATACCCTCTTCAAAGAAAGCTGGTTGAAACCTGCAGTGGATTTTCTCTAGCAGGGTGAAATTTTGCTTTTCTTGGTGAATCCTTGCAGGTTTGCCATGAGGAACAGGAGCTGGGGGAGCCAGGCAGGGAACTGCTGAGCTCCATCTCCCTGAGCACTGAGGCAGCAATTATGAGATGAAAACATTGTTTTCTCCTGGTGTTTTATTTTTTCATATAAACCAGGTGCAAATACAAAGAAAAAACTACTTAAGATGCCATTTCATGGACAGACTTTTCATAGCAACAGGGCTTTTCCCACTGGTGCTACTTGTAGATTCATCCAGTTCATGGCAGACCAAAGGATATACAGTCTGCAATGATGTAATTGTAATGGTTTTTTACAATTTCCTATTTTAAAGCAGTTCTGTAAGGGCTCTCAAGGAATTGGTACAGAATGCTTATTATGTAGCAGATTAATTAGGTGGAAGCGCTGTGGGTGGAAATGAGCAAAAAGGATTAGATGAAGAGAAAAAAAAATGTTTGCAGTAATTTAATAACCTGATCTCATGAGATTTACTACTCATATATAGTAATGTAACTCTAATATTCACACATAATTATGGCAGTTTGGTAAGGAGCAGTAATTTTTAGATTTCATATGCATGATGTTTGTACAGTTTCCAGAGGGGCAGAAAAGAGGTTACTGTGTTTTGTCCTCTTTAATTGTCCCTCCAAAGTACTTTCTTTGCTTTGCTTTTTCTTTTTTTTTTTTTAATTACTTGTAACTCAGAGAGCACAGCTGGAGTGGGTACAACCCAGCCACCTAGAGAGGTCTTTTGTGTGTGCTCTGCATCCAAAACAGATGAGAGACAAGGCAAGCACAGTGCCAGGAAATTCAACACCCCTCAACTTGTCTCCCATGCAGGGGAGAGGCTGTCACAGCTGGGGGTAGCATCGTGACATATCCACAGCCATGGGTGAAAGATGCTTTCCCCTTGTCCCTAGAAAATTCCCTTAAGTACAGGTTCAGTGTTAAAACACGTGGTCTTTTCCTATTGTAAAAATCACATTTCATGGTTTTTGCCTCATAATGTATTCACCTCCCTTTTGTCAAATATCTGAAAAACTTTATCAGGTCTGCAGAGAGTTTTCCCAGTCTTGCACCCTCAGCTGTGAGCAGCAGTTTGGGCTCTGGTCTGATTCCTAACAACATCCTTGGTCTAGAAAAGCAAAAGTAAATCTTTTGCTTTTCCTTCCCGTGGTGGCTGAGATCTGTCATGTGAGGTGTATTTTGTGCTTTGAGGAAATGGAGCGACAGCTTTTCAACCTCAGCTTTTTTGCTTTTGCAGACTTGTCAGGTCTTTATCGTTATTTGGACACTTTATTTTTCTTGTGGTTCCATGTATCTCTGTATCAGCCGGGCTGTGATAACAAGCTTTAAACTTTGCTACTGTATCCAGACATGCTAAAAACCCACAACTAATATGGCTAAGCTGACCTTTGTGTGAACAGGAAGAAAGTGTGGATGTTAGAAATAACAGTCTGTTGCTGTGAGGAAGGGCTTGGGATCCTTCAAGCGTTGTATCAACTGTGAATATCCATCTTTTGCTTGGCAGTAAATCCCCAGGTAAAGCACAGCCATTCTGCTTTTGTCTGGTCTGTTAGGGGAGCACTGCAAACATGACCAAGCAGCTCTTTAAACATGGATCTGTCATACCAGCCCTGTGGGATGGGATCCAACACCCATTGTAGGTGGTAGGTCCAAGGACCAAAAGGGCTTGAGTTCAAAATATTCATGTTTCACATCAAGAGCTGTAAAAGAAGACCTGAGGATTTAGGGCAGCTCCAGGCCACAGTTTCTCTAGCCATGAAGAGCTGCTTCCTTGGTGCTCTTGGCCCATCTTCCAAAAGCCAATTTGTGGGGTCCTCAAACCCCAGCAGATCAGTGGGTGCTGCTGCTCTGCCCAAGAGTTGGGAAGGGCTTGGGAAGCAGGGAAATTTGGCTCAGGGAACAAGACTGGAGCTGAAGGTCAGGCCTGGGAGTCCAAGGCTCTGGTCCAAGTGTAGGGAATGGTCGTCCAGTCCCAGCCACATTTTGTGTTTGCTGCAGGTCCCCCTTGAGCTGTGGAACTAAAGCTGTTGTAGCTGCACAAGGTGGGAACTCACAGCATAGCAACAGCCCAAGCATCCAACAAGCTGGGGTTGAAACAGCCATCTGCACTGCTTATCAGGGTTCTTCTCACAGAAGGGGGCTGGAAGGCTCTTAAATGCCCCTTCAAATGCCTCTCTGAGCAGATGGCTGCTCTCTGGAGTTCAAGTGGCAGCCTCTGCAGCCCTGCCCCTGGGAAAGCTCCTGCTGGCTGCAGGGAAAGTCGGGCTCTGGCAGTCCTGTACCAACGGGAGCCCCTTGTTCATGGCCTTTCCACATCCTGGGCTCCCTTCAATAGGAAAATAACTTCCTTGAGTGTGCCAGCAGACCATAAACTGAAAGGTTGGGAAATGATGGGAAACGTCTGGCATTTGTCACAAAAGAGGATTTGTCGGAGAGCACATTTCAAAGTCCTGCTGCCAAGATCCTGCTGCTCTGCCATACTCAAAAGCTGCTAAATCCATCGTCTCTCCCTGTACCTCCCCTGCTCTCTCTTCCTTCCCCTCTTTTTTTCTCCTGCACTTTTAACCCTGCTCATTTTTTCTCCCCTCCACTGCCTCGCTGCTTGCTCCTCACACCTGTTTCTCGTGGTACCTCAAAGGGCAGAGCAGCCTCCACTGGAGCCTGAAGTTTCCATGCTCTACCCTTTCATTTATTTTACAACAAACCCAAAGCCTACAGAAAAGGCACCTGCTGCTGAAGCAGCCTGGCTGCAGTGGGATGGTCCATGTTGCTGGTTCTCATCTGTCAGTGTAAGGAGTGGGAGCACCTTGGAGACCTTGGCGATGTTTCCCTGAGTCTGGCCACTTCAGAAAGTCACTTTAGGACCAGGTTGGGCTGTGGGCAGCAGCACAGGATGTTCTTGTATAATTTGGTGCAAAGGAATTTGGTGGCCATTCTAAAGAGATAGGGCTATTACTGACATCAGCTGAATAATCTGACCCTCTGAAACACTTGATTGTCAAGCTTTCAAGTGTCTGCTCTAACTGTGGGCTGTTTCAGAGTATTTATTTTGCTAGCTCTAAATATCTTGAAGAGAATGAGGTGACAAGTCCTAATGGAAATGTTTTGAATCATCTTCACAGTGTAGGGTATTAGTGTATCATCCTTCTGCTGTGCAGCTCCACATTTCCCTTTATCTTATATGTAATTCTCAAATTTGCTGATATTTAGGTGTCCATGAAATAACTTTTCAGGTTAATTTTGAGAGGCTGGTTGACATTTCCTAAAGGCAAGGCCACTCTAAATTCTGCCTGTGCTATGCCTAAAATTCATTTCCAGAAATAACTGAACATAAGAAAATAACATTCAGGAGGACCCAGGAGTGACTTATTCCAATGATCCTGTAGCACTACAAGAGAAAGTATTTGTGTGAGGTCAGGAGGCTCCAAGAATAAAGTTGCTATACAAAGCACTTTCCCCAGTGATAAATTTGTATCTTATAACATGTTATCACCATAATTCAGCAGAGGCTGCCAAACCTGCCCTAGCTTTAGTCAGTTAAGAGTTGTCTGAAGTCCTGTCCTCATCGAGTTATTCATATTTACAAAGAATCTGTGGGCTGATAAGCTTCTATGCTGTAGTCAAATATATTGTTTTTGCTGCTGGGTGTGTCACTTGCTCTTCACGTTTTGTTAATCTCATTAACCACATTTTACTCCATCTAAGCTCTTACCTGCATTAGCAATGGGCATAAGCTGGTTTTTGACAGTGGGTGCAGGGAAACCCATTGACAAATGGTCCTAATTAGCACGGTTCTGTAAATCTTTGCCTGGCAGGGAGTGTTGTATCATTCCATTACAAGCTGTCAGGGTGAACTTTCTGGGGGCATAAATATGTAACTCTTCTTTAATTTTCAGTAATGTGCTCTAGGCAGAGCCTGCCACGATGGTCTGGCTTGGCTCCTTTGTGGATTTCTGGTGGGGGTTTTAGCAAGATGCCTAAAATTTCACTGTAACATCATGAGGTTGTAGGAAGCTCATGAGATTGGTCCTGTTTTGCTGCTGGAGATAATTTTAAGTGAGAAGTCCTACTGATAGTATGGTACATGATTAAATACTGTTATTGGTTATTTTAGAGTCAAGCTGCCTTCCCTCTCTGTAGAGCTGGCACTGACAAGCAGGGCGTGCTGGGGACAGCATCTTGCCCAACGTTTGATCATGTTGGGACAGAGAATTAATTATGGGCAGTACCAGAAGTGCAAGTTGAGGTTCGGCATGAGGAGGCTCTGATGCAGATTTTCATTATTTCCATTTGCATTGCCCAGATTGATTCAAGTTCTGCTTCATATCTGCCAGAGAGAAAACTCCTGTTCAGAGGGTGGAATAGGAAGGAAAGGGTCTGTCTGCTGCTTTTGTTTAATTCTTCTCCATAGTGGAAAAATACTTCAGATGAGAGTTTCCTATATTCTCCTCCTGGGGAATAAACAAACCTTTTGCCAAAAAAATGTTCAGCCCCATTGACTCTGGGCAGTTTAAGTTTTTGTACTGAAATTATGCCAAAAACCACCAGCCCAGAAACCCCCTTCATAGCAGGGGTCAGATGAAATGCAAGTTGGGCCTCCCCATCCCGACAGCCGTGTCCTCCTCCTGGTGGGAACCCACCATGGACGTGCCAGATGCAGCTCTGTGGGTTTGGCTGGCAGATAGTGGGGCTGGTGGGACATCTGGAGCCGGGGCTGTCTGCCCTGGGATCGCTCTATCGTCTCGTGGTCCTTGTGAAACCAAACAGGAACAGGTCATAATTCAAACCTCCACTCCTGCTATCGGGAGTTGTCACCTCTGGGGAACGGCTGGCTCTCAGAGGGCTTGGGAAAGTGATCCTGAAGGTCAAGGGGAGACTTGCTTGGTGCAGATGAAGTGATAATGGACTCTGTGGAAGGAGGGGGAGGACCATTTGAGGCTTTTATTATCCCTGAAGCCGTGAATCATCCCAAACTGCTAATCCTGGGGCGTGCAGTCAGCAGATCCAGGCTGCTGCGTGCCAGCCTGCACTGTCTGAAGGCATCCAGCACTCAAGGAGCTGTGCCCTGTTTCTCCCAGGTCTTTTACATTCTTCTAGGATTGTTTCATACTTGATCTTAAAATTATGCAGGGGAAAAAAAATCCTCATTTTGCTTCTCAGAGAGTTTCAGGCCTTTTAAGTCCATTTTGATGGACTTCTCCCAGTGCGTGTGGATGGAATGGCGTGTCTGAACCTCAGCGTGTGAGGTTGGGTCCCGTCAGGAAGACAAGTCTCAGGGGCCAATTTTGCCTCATAAAATCAGTGTATTCTGTGCTGTTGCAAGAAGTTGGATGGGTTTGTAGGCTGGCAGAAGAAGAGAGAAGGCCCAGCTCTGCTGTAAGTTGTCACAGCTCGGTGACCTCTGCCTGCTGACAGCCTACAGCAGGGCTGTGGCTCTGGGTCAGTGCTGCAGGGACGTGCCCCCTGTCATGGCACAGACGTGGTGACAGCCCTTTGATCACTGTGTGTCCCAGCTCAGAGCCCACAGGCCCTGCTCAGAGGCAGGGTTTGCTGGCTGGCCCTCAACATTTAAATTCAGCGGTAGACGTTTTCATATTGATGAGCTGCTACTCATCACTCAAGCCTAACTAGCACCCTTGTTCTGGCATTGATGAGGATAAAGTTGTTACTCAGCCAGATCTAGAGAGGCGAGGGGCCCAAAAACCAAACTGGAAGGCAAATAGCAGTGTTGGAGGCTGTGGATGTTGCAAAAGTGGCGTTTCAGAGCATGGGAGGTGCAGCTGCCAGGATTTGTGGCATTTCTGCAGACGCTCAGTGATGGGGAGGCTCCTGGCCCTGATGTGGTTGGTGAAGGAGAGTTTGGGATCTCTCCACCCATGTGTAGTGACAGCTGGGGTGTCAGCTGTCCCCTGTGCCCGGCTGCCTCTGCCAGAGCTCAGCCCTGGCCTCCCAGCATCAGCCTCTTTATTGACTTTATTGCCTTTACAACCAGGTTTCTAAATAGGGGTTTAATGACCACCCATTAAACCCTCTGATTATGAACACTGCAGGGCTGAGAATCTACATCTACAGAAACAGCCCTTTTGTTTGGTAAAAAATGAGCTATTTTGTTATTACTTCCTTCCAAAAACCTCTCCTACTTCGCTGTAGTTCCCTGCCAACTCTGCCTGCTGGAGCAGCCATTGCAGTGATGAGTCAGGTTTAAAAATAGGAGGAAAATAGTGTTTTAATAATCAATTATCCTGTGAGTCTGTGATTGAAGTTGGACTGGACCTTTGGAGGTCATCTGGCCAAACCTCCAGCTTCAAGAGGGAGTTCAGGCCAGGTTGCTCAGGGCTTGGTTTTTTTTTGGTTTTGGGATGTTTTTTTAAATTCTTTGCTCTGGTTTCTGAGGCCTCAGGAGGGCGTGCTCTGTGTCTGCATTTCCATGTGACCCTACAAACCCTTGGTAATCCACCTTCTCTCTTCAAGCTGAGATGTCCTGCAGCCTTTTGATCCCATCAAAACGGGCTTGTAAAGGGGTGAATAAAACTCAGCTTTTGTGAGCATTGGCTATATCTGAGCACTGGAGGGAGAGATCCTGATTTTCTACCCAGCTGTCCCTGTTCGTGGCACTTGGGTGCTGGCCAGCTTGCAGAGAAAAATGGATATTCCTGGCAGAAGAGTGCAGCAACCAGCACTCCTCGGCGCTAATTGACCCCTTCTTGGCAGCTTCATCAAAGACGTTGGAGAATAAATAGGCTGTTGATTGAGCTGTTTCCTTTTCCCCAGAGGTGGTCCCCCTTACCCAGGGCTCAGGCTCGTTGTCAGGGCTGGGGAAGAGCCTTGCAGAGCGATTAGCCCGTGCTCCCGAGGAACAAAAAAGCCTTTCATCTCCTGTGTTTTCCATGTGGCATCTGGGAGATGGAGTGGTGGGAGTGGGGGTTGCTGTGTCCTCCCATCCACAGTGCCCGTGGATCCGCTCTGGGGACGCACAGGGTGTGGAATTTGATGGAAGAAGTGGGGGGGGACACAGCTCTGATGAAAACTCTAATAGTTCAATCTTTCGAAAAGGGAGTTTGGGAGCTGAAAAACGCCTTCAAGGTAAGCCTGGACAAAGTTGAGGCAGATGCTGGTGGACGTGACTGGTGCATTCTTTGCATAGAAAAGTCGTGTTGGTGCTTGCTGGCGCCGCTGCGAAGGCACGCAGAAATCCTGCCGAAATGGGGCGTGCAGCTTTCAGCTGATTAATTAATGGACCGTGTGAGGAGAAAATATGAACCATTTTACTGATGCCTGTAAAGAGGTTTTTAAATATTCTGCCGGGTTTTTGTCACATTCACGTGCTTCAACCGTTTTTGTCATGACAAATTGCATTCACATACTTCAACACCCCTGTATTTCGTTCCAGGCTGGGCCTGGAGTTCAGAATATTTGAACTTTCTGTACAGTGGGCAGTCCAGGAGAGCTGTTTTCACTGAAAATATCTTAAAGCATATGAACTGAAACCCTTTGTTTTGAATCAGATCACTGTTAAGAGCTGAGATTTAACAAATACCACACTGCTTCATGAAATGTATTGTTAGAGATAGAGCAAAACTTAGCACTACAAGCCTTGCTACTACAAGCCTTTCCTTCTGCAGCTGTTTGAGGGCTCATTCTGCACTCAGCAAATAAAGTGAGGGTGTGCAGAATAAATATTGATACGGTGGTGGCCTGAGCATCACGTGTGTGTATAAGGAGCCTGCATGACACCATATCCATCACTGCCATGTGAGAGGGCCTCTAGAGTTACGTTGCCATGACAGCCTGACATGGGGCAGCACGCCACGTTCTTGGATAGAAAACCCAGCCCTTCCTTCTGCCCAAACTAATGAGTCCATCTCTGATTCATTTTCGGTTTTTCAGTGATGAGAACACTCGAAAAGACTTGAAGACACTGCCTGTCTTTCCTACCAAGACGCTGCAGGAGCATCCATCACTTGCATACTGGTGAGCTGTTTAATTTAAAATGTAAATCATTGCTATGAATGATAACAGCAAGATCACTTTTAAGCAGCTTGCAAACTCTTCTAGAAGTTTTCAACCCAGGACATGGAGTTAATTGCTCATGTTCAAGCATTTCCAGTTTTTAGAAGATTAATAAATTATGCAAGATCTGATGCAAATTTCTCCTTGGAAGTTTGCTCAAATTAAATTGCTGTGTCAGAAACGGCTGGGTCAGAATATGTGGGGACCCTGCAGTAGAAGGAGCTTGAATCTGAACTCCAGCCAAGCCTGGGTTTGCAGAGAGCACCTCGGTCTTCATCTGTCACACAGTGGAGCCTTTGTGGTGGGCTGACCTTTGCTGGCTGCCAGCTGCCCACCCAGCTCCTCTCGACAGGACAGGGGAAGAAAATAATCTAGAAAGGCTGGAAAGATAAAGACAGTTCCAGTTCTAGGGCTTGAATTTGCTGTAAAGGAACACAGCATTTAGGATGAATCAGTGATATTGTTTCCTTGGAATTTATGCCCTTTGTGCAAATTCAACTCCCTCGTTTGTTTTGGTTTTTCAGTCTTGATGTGTACGTGATGGATTTTCAAGTATACCATACTTGCTTATTATTTGTTTGTCTCAGAATGAATTCTGCTGGGTTTTTCTTTGCTTTCAAGTGTCTGACACATAAATGCATATTTTATTTCACATTCCTCCAAAACAAAATGTTGAAATATGTAATGGGGAAAATGCAAAAAGGTCATTGCTGACAAGTGTGTGATTTTTTTCACCTATGAAATGTCGGGGGGGGAAGAAAATACACGGGAATGAAAACAGCTCTGGTTAAACTTCTTCTGTCTTATGTGTGGAGCATTAACCAGCCTTTGAAGTTTGGGTCCTTTAGAAAATTAAGATGAATTTAGACAATTAGCACCATTCTTCTGCAGCAGCATCTGCAGCAGAACAGGCTGATCCGAAATGGTTCATTAATTAGTCTGGAAGGCAGGATGGGATGGTGGGGATCAGCCAGGCAGCTCCACGCTGCCTAATGAAGGGTAGGAAAGAAATCAGCAAGAACCAGAATGTAAACTAGAGCAAGAAACATGCAGAGGGACCCTGCTCTGCATGCTGAGCAGGTGGCTGGGCTTCCACAGATGCCATCACACATGAGCAAAGTCACTGAGCCTCTAAATTGGGTTTTGTGCTTGGTTTGCAGTGAGGACAGAGTAATTGAGCATTATACACAAATTAAAGGTCTGACCAGAGGACAAGCCATTGTTCAGTGAGTATGACACTTGTTAATTTGTGAAGATGATATTTTTACTTTTCTCCTGTTCTTTTTTTGTTGAGAAGTGGCAAGGCAGATTGTTTGGATCATTATTGCCTGCAAACAATGTCATTTGTATTTGTCAGATTCTCTTTTTTATTAAGTTACATTATTACAAAGTGGAATTATTTGAAGTTCCATGTTGCACAGGCTTGCAGTTCAGCATTTATGTAGTCATTTGGGTACCTCAAATACAAAATAAATTATTTGGATCTTACTTTATTGGACAGCTCTTCTCCATACCTTGCTTGCCATCAATTAATTTTCATTCCAGACTCTTAAGGGCAAGTATTACCCTAAGTCCTGTAAGAAATTCTGACATGTTCAGAATTTGGCTTTCAAAACATCAGGGTCTTCCAAGTTGCACGCTGAGCCTGTGGAATTGTATTTTTCATTTACCATTGATATTTACTGTTCTTCCTACAAGCAGATGCAGTAGGATGTGTTATGAGATGTTTGAGATGATGGCCATGGCTACATGGTGCAGACTCTGCTGTTTTTCTCACATCCCTCAGTGCCTGTAAATCTGTCTCAATAAACCATGGCCCTTTTTCAGTAGGAACAAGGGAAAAATGGTCTGTTCAGTGGTTTTCTGAATTGCCTCATGAAACAGTTGTACAACGGCATAAACGCATTCATTTGGAGCCTGTCCTTTGTAACCAGAGCTCCATAATGGAATAATTACAGGCAGGTCTTTACTGCCAACATTTCCCAACAGGCTCACATGTTCAGTTCAGAATTTTTGCTTTCAGTTCTGTGATCTTCTGATAAGAGATTGAATGTTCTGTTGTATGACAGATTTTCCTTTTGCTTTAGCTGGGCCAAAATACCCCCATCTTTCCCCAAGCCAAGATGCTGAGTTTTTTCTGAAAAAATGGGCCTTCAATTATTAAGGCCTTCAAAATATGCAGATGATAAATGACGTGTCCTGGATGTATGTGTGAAAAAAATATGTTAATAGATATTACTCCCTCCAGAGAAAATCATCTGATATGCAGTAAATCTGTCTGCAGGTACATGAAAGTGGTAGAAGCTCTGCCAACATATGGAGTTCATTACTATGGAGTAAAGGTCAGTAACTGCCTATAGATAATGTGATTGCTGAGCTTATTATGTGAGATTGCATTCCTAAAGGAGCAGTTGGATGATTCAGTGCTCTTCTATCAGGATGAAACCCCACATTTTTCAACTTCTGTTATTTTTCCCCATTCGGTGTACTTTAAAAATTGTTTCCAGAGAGCAGAAAGGAATCTTTGTGAAAACCTTATGTAATCCTATCAGGAGCTAAATTCCTATCATCTTAATTAAACTGGATATCACTTCTAGACCTGAAGCAGTTAATCGTTTCCCCAGAGACATTAATCAAGATTAGAAAAACAAAATGTGGAAAAGA
The DNA here is from genome assembly GCA_013400955.1 of Drymodes brunneopygia. Taxonomy (NCBI): domain Eukaryota; kingdom Metazoa; phylum Chordata; class Aves; order Passeriformes; family Petroicidae; genus Drymodes; species Drymodes brunneopygia. The sequence goes on from VZTZ01031704.1 coordinate 609,507, forward strand.
CTCCTCCTAAGTGGCAGGTGATTAGTGGTGCATGCTTGGAGTGGTGAAATGCTGAGGAATACTTTTGGGGAGTGATGGAAATACAGCATTTTTTCCCATTTGTAGAGCAGAACCGGGGCCAAAGTGTTTTGTGCCGAAGAGCTCAGCAGAGATGGTGTCTCCTTACTTTTGAGTCATGGCCATGACTCTGGTACCTGAGAAGCTGATGTTTTGTGCTGGTCTCTCCTCCTGTGGCTGTCCATGCCTGAATTTAGTGGATGCAGTCATTGGCCACATTTTTTTTTCTGTCCTCTTTCCCTTCACAGCCACTCCTCCAGCCAGTGACACCCCATTGCTTCAGCAGCACTGTCACTTTTCCACATTGCACAGCCACCACCTGGTTTTGTGTCTCTGCCTCAGGAGGCAGAGGGAGAAAATTCCCACATTCACCCCAGCAACCCACTTCACCTCAGTTTGTTTGCCAGAAGAATCTTTGTTCTGTACCTACTTGTACTTGTCACAGAGTGAAAAGGGCTGTAATCTTGGAATTGCCTAATTCTTAAGTAGCTCTTGGTTGACGTAGACGTCCATTTTTCAGGATAAACAAGGAATCCCGTGGTGGCTTGGAATAAGTTACAAAGGAATCGGCCAGTACGACTTACAAGACAAAGTTAAGCCCAGAAAAGTAAGTTTTTTGGCATCTGATTTTTGTAGGGGGAACATGGTGTGGCGTTGCATGTCAGAATACACTCTTTTAAGCTGTTGCTTATTAGTCTGGTGGGCAGAAGACCAAAGGCTGGAGGCAGAAGGAGATTTCTGCTGGCACTGAGGCAGTAAATCTCTCCCTCTCCTAGATAGAGGAAACTCCCTTTGGGAGCTTTGGCTCACGTGTCTTGAGTTTGGTGGTCTCAGGATGGGAATTTTGGCAGCCCCCAGGGATAACTACAGAAATACGAAGGGGTTGTGTTTCAGCAAGGCCTTGCACTCGGGCAGTGTTTTCACTTCACTTTTGTAGGTGGATTTTTGTGCATGAAGCATAAAAGGCTCCACTGATACGGGTGGAATACGAGGGGAACTGCCTGAAATTGAAGGCTTGTTGAAGCAACTGTGTGTTCCAAAAAGTCTAAGGGGGGGGATTGAGAATAAATGCCAAGTACTGGAGGTCATTCTTCTTCTCCAACCCACTGCTTCCTTGTGTGTCTGCTGCAGAGGGAACTCTGCCCACACCCTCCTGTGCTGTTTGAACAGGACAGAGGGTCCTCCCATCCTGTAGCCACATGTGTGTCCTTGTGACAGGACTGAAGTCCCTAAAGTCTTTGAAGGATTATTTAACCCCCATGGCTGGTGGGAGAGCCGGGGCTGCTCATGCTGGAGCCGTGCTCCTGGGCTGGGGCTGTTGTTTCTGGTCATGTCTTCATTGAAATCTCTAAGCCATGAGGGGATGGAGACCTGGGAGTTTGCTGCTCTTCTTTCCCCAGGAATGATCTGGGCAGGAGTTCACATGAAGTTGTGCTCCCCGCCAGGGAATTTTTACATTTGCAAAATGATACTGTTTAGTGTATTGGTGCCAAAAAGCACAACTTAACAAAACTTCCTTGTTAAAGAGTAATCCCCCCCTTCAAGCTTCCAACTTGATCTTCTCTTTATCCAGAGCAGGCTATGACTTGGTTTCTTTTGGTGTATTTATGGACCTGTGTGTCCAAGGGTGAGCTCTCACATCCTTCCTTCACTTTGTTTGGTAAAACACAGAGTTTTATCCCAGGTGTCTCTTCCCATGCCTGCACTAAAAGACAGTAACACAAGAGGAACCCTTTGGAAATCAAGTCAACCTGATGAGTGTCAAAGGAGAGCATCAAGGAGGTCCTCTTGCCCTCGAGTACTTCCCAGATTTTAGGCAACATCTATAAGATTTTCCAGCCAGGAAAGGATCATTCTGCAGCCAAGATGTCCAGCTGTGACCAGCAATGCTCTCCAAGAAAATGGAGCCTGCCTGGCTGGAAGCATTGCTTCGCCAAGCATTTTTTATGCTTGTGGGATTTCAGTTTACAACATCAACCAGGCAGATTAAGAAAATTTTTTAAGGTCAGCAGGGCCCAGATACCAAGTCACACCCTGCTACAGTTAGTTATGAGGCGTTGCCTTTGAATGCAGCGGGAGTTGTGTTTAAGAAAAATAAAAGAAAAACCAGAGGTCATCTCTGCAGTGGGAGTGTTACAGTGGAAATGAGAATAGTTGTTGGCTTCCCTGAAATGATAATTATAGAACAGAGGATAGAAATTAAAAGGGAAGGTGAGAGAGAGGAGCCTAAATGCCAGGTGGAAGGTTTAATTCCAGTCAGCTCATTGAAACTGTGGGGATGGACATGGCTGTGGTGTCCTTAAGGATTTGTCTGGTGTCAGTGCAAATGGACAAAAAATATGTAAGCCACAGCTTGTGCTGAGCCATGACTGCCTTTAACATGTTTCTTTATATGAAAATTGTTTTGGGGTTTGAAATACAAAGTGCACTTTGGATAAGTGATTGGAATCAGATCACTTCTGAGAGGAAAAGCAAACATCAGATCTAGAGGGGCACCCACATCCAGACCTGGATTTTGAGTTAAAATGCTGATTTTCTGCTGCTTATTTCAGTGTAACTACAGCCCTGTTGCCTGTGATGCAGCAGGCAGAAGTTCCTTTTAATCAGTATTGTTGTTTGTTCATATTTATGAATGTATCAGAAATTATTTCAGAGAGAGAAGAGTGTATACAGCTTGCCTGAATTTCCCAGGAGTCTCTCTGGAGCAGCAGGCAGGAGAGGAATAGGCATGTAAACTATTCCTGTCTTTTGGAGCAGAGGTGCTAGTTCTGCTGGATTTAGCAGAATTTTCTTGCTTTGCTTTTTGGAATGGAGCCAAACTCGCAACTGCTGTGTGCTGGTGTTATCCAGCTGTTTACACTGTGGATCAAAACTGCTGTTGTGTTTATCCCCAGCCATCTGGGAAAGAGCATCCTCATTGTGCTCCACTTCTCCATTTGGAGATATTTAAATATATGTGCAGCTGATTAATAAATAGAGAATAATAAGAGGGAAAGGCTGAGTCCAAGTCCAATGAAGAAATGAGTTGGCCTTTCCAAATTTTAAAGCTACAGGTGATCTCTGGGTGTGCAAACCTGTCTAATACTGGTTGTGGTGGGAAAGCTGTAGTATTTTGGATGGGAGGCTTTAAACACTGGTGCCTGTGCCCCGGTGAATTCTCACCAGGGGATTTACTCTGCTCCCCATGTCTTTTCTGCAGTGCTGATGGCTGCTGTCAGTTGTTTGCTTCACCATAGAATCACAGGCATCTGTCAAGAGCCAGGTCCATATTTAGAATAAAATTTTACCATGAATAATAGAAATAAAATATATCTTAGCTGCACCCATTATTGCAGGGTCAGTCAAAAACAAAGAAATACAACCACCCTCCTCAAAAAGTGAAATCTTTTGGCTCTACCCAAGTAGGTCTTCAGGCAAAGACACCAAAATACGAGCCTTGGAGCGCAGTGCTTATCCAGAAATTTTGTTACTGGATCAGCAGTGGTGCATGAAGTCCAAGGCTGTGAGAGCTCCTCACAGGAAGCAGCTTGCAGGAGAGGCCTGGATGAAGCAATCCCCAGATCCCTATCACCCCGAGCTCCATCATCACCGTCCATGCGGGCAGCGTGCGGTGTCGGAGAGGCCGGCGTGTGACTTGGGCTGGGCCTGGAGAACCTGCCCTGGCTGTCTGTCTGTCTGTGTGCACCTGGCTGGGGAGGCTGGGCTCCAGCTATTCGTACTTTGCTGGTTGACCTGAGATGGTTTGGACGAGGGAGTTTCGTTGCTCCAAGTCACTCCTGGGAGCTCGTGTTTGCTTCTAGCAAAGCCCAAGTGTTGGCCCTCACCACTGGGGCACTGAGGGGAGCACCGTGCTCCAGCTCCCTAACAGACTGAGAAGGGAGAATCATTTTGTGTGTCATTCATGAAAATTGTCTTTGTGGATAAAAGCAGTGGCTCCACGCTGGCTGGAGGTTACACTGACCACACTTGATTGCCACCCTCAAGTCTTGCAGGGCATTAAAACAGACTGGGTTTGGCAACCCTTGCTCAGATTTGAGCTCAGACCTGGGATTAGCTCTGCAGTCCTGCTGCTTTGCAAACATATCCTCTTTCAGCTGCAGTTAATATTGAGAAACACCTCCTGCCTGGAGAAGTGCCTCCTGCTTGCTGTGGGGTGGCATGCCAAGATCCTGTCCCCGGTGTCCTCTGAATCAGTTAGGAAAAGTATAAAACAGGTCCCAGCACTTTGTTGGTCGTTTCAAGCCAGAATAGATCTCCCTTTATCTCCACCCCATTCTCCTCACTGGCGAGATAAACAATGTATGTCTTGTTAATGGAGGGTGTATTAGGGCATGAATTGAGTTTATTCTGTGTTCAGCCAATATGTGAGCATCCTCTGAGGGCTGCAGAAGGCAGCTTGCTGGCTCTTTGACTTGTTCTCCCACTTCATTGTGTTTCTGTGGGCGACTCCCTTGTGATAAATTAACCGTGTTATCTGAAGAGAAGAACTAATCTTGCTGTGGTATTGTTTCAAATGGCCAAGAATATCGGTTCTGCTGCTTGATGTCTTGACTGCATTGTGTTCTCAGAGGTGTTTTTGTCAGCATATACTCCTTTTGAAATGGGTTATGTTTATCACAGGATGGTGTGGGCTGCAAGGAACCTGAAAGATTATCTCATTTTAACCCTGCCATGGGCAGGGACCGCCCCACTCTTCCAGGTTTCTCCAAGCCCTGTCCAACCTGGCCTTGGACACTTCCAGAGATGGAGCAGCCACAGCTTCTCTGGGCACCCTGTGCCTCATCACCCTCACAATATCCCTGGCTGGATTTAATACTCCCAGGGCTTTAGCTTTCCAAACCAGACCCCTGGCTGCTCAGACAATTTCTCTGTATTTCTCCCACCCTCTGTAGGTTTTTTTTGTGCTTGAGTTTGTGCAGGAGCTCTTTGTTCATCCTTGCAAGCCTCCTGACGCTTTTGCCTTTCTCTTTGTTGGGATGCATTGCTCCTGAGCTGTGAGGAGGAGGAGCTATTACGATATTTCTTTCTTAATTCAGCATGTGCTAAGAGTTGATGCTGAAAGTTTTCCCTTGCAGAACATTTACTTCATGTAAATTTGCTGTCCTGCTTTGCTGAGTAGTTCAGAACACAGCAGCATTGGAGCAGCCTTCTCAGCAGGCAGCTCTAATTAGGCAGAGATTTCTTTTATGGTGTTTATTTCTCACCAAGCCATTGATTTAGATAGAAGATACTAAGCTTACATAATTACTTAAAATAAACACAGAGCTTTTACGAGATGGCTCTGAAATTCAGTTCTTTCCAGATGTGCAAAAAAGTTTGGTGTTGAGACATCTCTGTCTTATGCCAGTGCTAGTGAGGACCAGGCAAAAAAAAGGATCAAAAAGTATTAGAAAAAATTTTGATTGAAGAGGTTTTTAGAGGACTGGCTTAATATTTAAGGGATGAAGGATGCCTGCAGGTGAGCTCTGCCAAGTTATGCTGGCGCAGGTGGGAGCTGTCTGCCTCCCTCGCTCAGAAGTTGCTGCAGGTGGGGCAGTTTGGCTCTCCTGCCATCTCCTCAAGCACCTCCCTCCACGGGCAGCAGTGTAGCACAGGATTCCAGCTGAAGGCAGGGTGCCAGGCAGCCGAATGCAGCAGAGAGGCTGAAACACAGCCCTGCTCCCAGCGCTGCTGCCAGGGTGGTAATTTCCCTCATCGGGTGGGGTGCATTCCTGTGGGCAGAAATCTTTTATGTTTCCTTGCTCGGAATTGGCAGATTTGTGTGCAGATTGCTGTTCCCAGCCAGCTCCCGAGGTGCTGCTTGCTGAGCCTCCTTGCAGGCACTGCACGTACCACGAGGTGCTTTGGAAGTGCTTCCCCAGGGAAAGGCTGCTGCAAACGCTGTGGCATGGCTTGCACTTCCATGCTGACCTTACCCAAAGGCCCCTTGGGTGGAAAGGCAGAGATTTGGGTAATTTTGCTCTTGGTCAGAATTTGTCACTAACCTTGGAAGCATCCCAGGTGCAGTTCTGGCACATGCTGTGCCTGGGGCTGGTGCAGCAGTGTGTGGCCATATTCAATTTCACCTCCTTGCAAAAAAAAAAAAAAACCAAAAAAACAACCAACAACAACTTTGAAAAAAAATACTAAAATATAATTGTTTTAAACCAAATCCATCAGGCTCACAGCAATATTGAGGCAGGAGCCCCTGAGCAGCTCTCCTCCTGCACCTCCGGGCAGGGGCTGTGCCAGCTCCTGCCTGCGATCCTGACAGGGCCGTTTTTCTGAGCCAGTTTGCTCCCGCTGTCAGACCCGGACAAACTTGCATTTTATTCAAAACTGGATGCAAGATCAGCCAGGTAAAAAAGACAGATGCTTCTTTTAAGGTGCTTCAACATTTAGGCATCCCATGTCTATTTGGGTTGCTTTAGACTGTTACAGGTTTTTTTGTGCGGGAAGGAGGGCGATTCTTTTTTGTTCAGTGTTCAATGTGGAATTGAATCACAGTAGAAAAGCAGGAGGCCTAAATTTGTGAGCTGGAAAAGCAGCAGCTGGGTGGTAGGAGTTCTGGCTGGTGCACAGAGGTGCCTGAGTAATGAGATGTGATCAGGGCTGCACCTCCGCCTTCTACAAAAAATAAAAAGAGAAAAACAACCTTGACCAGGCCAAGTTCTATCCAAAGAGTCAGCCAGGCAGCCCCTGGGATGCTCAGTAGGAGTTTTCAGGAGCATTTAAGGATCTGACAACCTACATGGATGGGAAGGCTATTAAGAAAACATTAATTAGCTCAGGTGGACTTAATCATCTGGTTAAAGGGAACACACATTGCAAAACTTCCACAAAAACATTTTAATTATTCCTAATTGTTCTTCCAGCCCTCAAAAACCAGTTCCAGATTTCCAGATTTTTTTTTTGCCACTCTTTTGTCTTTAAATATGCATGTAGTTTAGGTAAGATTGAAATTAGGAATTATTTAGGAACATGTCTGTACAGGGTAGAGAGTATTTGAAGGGAGCAGGATATTTCTAGTGCAATGATGGTTTCCTGAGTGCTGCCTTTTGACTACGAGTTAGAAAAATTTCAGTTTAAGTTATTACTTTATTGCTTTTTTTTCTTCCTTGTTTATTTTGAGTCCATTTTTTCCCTCTCCATGAATCCAAGCATGTTAGGCAGAAACTTGTAACACTTTCATTCAGGATTATTTTTATGTGCATCTGTGTAAATACCATTAGCTCACAACTTACTCTGAAACTGTTCATATTATCATCAGCCTTTTTTTACAAGGATCTGAGTGAGGAGGGTTTGTCAGATGAGGTGATTGCTAAGGAGCTTATATTGTTCTTAAGTGAGATAGTTTGAGGACAGGGCACTTTCCAGTCCACAAGAGCAAATATGTGACTTGTGTACAACGCCAGTTGCCATCTCCCTGCTGTGGGACAGCAGAGGAGGGAGCTGGAGTTACCCCAGACTTTGGGCAAGGAGGCAGAGATGTCTTTGTGCTGAATGTACCCAGCTGCGAATGCTTGGGGCGCCCATCAGCTCCTTTTGGGCTGGGATGGGTCTCACAGGGTGGGGAGGAAATGGGGCAAAGCTCTACCCACATCCTGAGGCAATTCCATGCAGCTTTTCTTAAAAATGCAAAGGCTTTTTTTTTTTTTTTTCCCCTTTCTCGGCACCGCAAGTGATCCCGGTGTCGGATTTGCACGGGCTCACGGAAGGGTCCAGCCAGACCCCTGTGTGCCTCTGCCTGGACAGGAGGCTGCTCCAGGTTTTGTCCTCCTGCCAAACGCGACCCTCATAACCTTGGGACAGGTGCCCCCTTCTCCCGCAGCCCTCAGGAACGCCGAGCGCGTCCGGAGGGGAAAAACCCAGCGGAAGTGATAAAGGGGACGGGGAATCATCACCCGCCACGATAAGAGGCAGCAAGGCAGTTTTTTCTCAGAGGTCATGTTTGAAGCACGCCCATGGTTTTTACGAGCGTGGGAGCGGGCGGCCGGGCCGGGATGATGCTGCTGGTCCAACCTGTTGCCTCTGGGTGTGAGTCAAGGCTGGCGGGGCCGGGACACGGCACCGCGGGGACCCCGGGCAGCCCCCGAGCCACTGCCCCCGCCTTGGCCCCCACCGTGGGGTGCTCCAAGGGGTGCAGCCCCTCGGCAGAATCCTTCTCGTTCCCTCCGCTGTCGGGTTTTGCCTTTATCCGGGGAAAGGGGTGTGGGAGGCGGCGCGGGTGGGCGGTGATGTCAGGCGTGTGTCAGCAGTGGGAGGCGAGGCTGCCGGAGCGGAGCGGCACGACACAGGGACGGCAGGACAGAGGGACGGCACGGCCGCCTGGGCTCTGCCCTGCCCTGCCCTGCCCATGCCACCCCTGACAGTGCCCGGCGGGGCCGGGGGGCCGGGATCGGAATCGGGACTGTGCCCAGGTGAGTCCGGGGCGCGGGGAAGAGCCGGGGCTGTGCCGGGAGCTCGGCTGGGATCGCTGCTGGAGCACCCACGGGGCTGTTATTGCTCAATGACCTGACTGACTGACTGCTCGGGCTGTTCCCTTTTGCGTTCTTTTAAATGTATTTATTTTCAAAGTTCAGCGCAGAGGCACTTCTAACAGCAGTGTGTGATTGGGCAGGAGGGCTGTGAAACAAACATAAACTTACTTAAGCAGCAGAGGGAAACTTCCACAGTCGTCCCGAAAATAATTTGTTAATTTAAGTAAATTACCTGTCCACTTGGCTTCACTTTTTCTACAGCAGGTTCTAATAGTAAGTTGTAGTCCTAGGAAAGTTTTAATTAAACAGAGGGAAAGGGTGCTGCAAGACACACTTTTTACCCCTAAAAACGAATGTGCTGGGTTGTGTTTCATTGTGTTGTGAATGTTTCAGATGCATCACAGTGGAATATGTAATTTTTTATGGAACTTGAAGTGCTCCTGTAGTGGGAGGGAGCACAGCAAATCAGGTTTTGGCGGAGGCCAGCGGGGATGTTGTGTGTCCTGGGGGTTTCTGGTGTGGTGGCTGCCTTGGAGGCTTTGGAAAAACTCCAGTGGGGAAGGAGGGAGTTGCTGTGATGGCCTGGGTGGCTTGGCTGGATCTCTGGTGTCCGAGGCTGATCTCTCCCTGAGCCCTGTCCCTGCCTGCCCAGCTGGATGGAAGCACCTCCAGTGCTGCAGCTCTGGAGAGCAGCTGGTGGAAACTCCTTGTGCTGCTGCACCTGTGCCCTCGTCACGGTCAGGGGACATCCCTGGGGACACTGTGTGGGTCCCCATGTGCATCCAAGCACCCTGGCACTGCTGGAGAGGGGGCAGGAGGTGGTGCTGGTGTAACCTGTGCTGAGGGTTGGGAGCAGCTCGGGCAAGGCTGGGCTGGGCAGATGCAGCCCCCATGGCTCATCCCCAGGGGTGGCTGATGTGATGTGAAAGGAGAGTGAATTCATATGAAATTCTGATCCCACGGGAGCAGCTGCCAAGCCCCGACTGACTTTGATCTCTTCTCCCAGCTGGCACTTTGCAGGAAATATGTGGGTTTCTAGCAGGAGAGTGTGCTGGGGGTGGCTTCCTCCTGTAGCTGCTGTTGTTCTGTACATGCTGTACCCCTGCTCCAAAATGTCACACTGGATGTGTCACATAGTCTTAAAAGAGAAAGGTCTTGGTTTTCCAAGCTGCTGCCATTCCCTGGGGATGCTCTGACTCAGGGAAGTAGACTGTAGTTGTCTGTACAATTACTTTGTAAAGAGATTTTTGCGTTTAATCAGAGAGAAAATTACTTTAGCTGCTCTGCCAAGATCTCTGGGAACTTCTAGCAGTGAAATTAAATGTGCTATTGGTAGAGGCAGATGTTGTCACTGGCCAGATCCTCAATTTGCAACACATTGTCTGTAAGAGTGTGAAATTACTGAGGGGGCATCCTATATTTATGTACTTCTTTTAATTGATGTTATGAATGTAGTTATTGCTCAGTCCGTGCCATAGCTGAGCATACACAGGAATTGTAATTTGCTGAAATTATATCACCTTGGGGAGAGAGAACTGGTGATTTAGTGACGATGTTCTGCTTCTCTCTCCCAATTCTCCTAGCTATTTCAATGGAAACAGCTGGAAAATCTCTATTTCCGTGAGAAGAAATTTGCTGTGGAAGTGCACGATCCCCGCAGGTGAGGCTGGAGGAGGCAGTTCTGTCATCGGGGTTGATCTTTACCCAGAGTGGGAACTCATTATCACGTGTTGGTGAATGAGGTGGGAGGTGCCTCAGAGCTGACACCTGAGTTTACTCTGGGCTTTGGGACTGATCCTGACCCAGCCTTTGGGACTGATCCTGACCCAGCCTTTGGGACTGATCCTGATCCAGCCTTTGGCAGGGCAGGCTGGGGCTGTCACAGCTCTGGGTGCCCTCTCAGAGTCCCTGTGTGTCCATTCAGGGAGTTCTTGGAGCAGAGGGAGGACTCTTTGTCATGGCCAAATCTGCAGCAGCACCAGGTGATGGGGAGAAGGAAATCGGAGTTTTTGCATCCCTGAAATAAAGGCTGAGCCTCACCTGGTTAAGAGAGGCATTGTGGACTTCAAACCTCAAAGACCTGTCTTGAAACTGCGTTTCTTTTCACCTCCTCAGAATTTCAGTGTCAAGAAGGACCTTTGGTCAGAGTGGGCTGGTGGTGCAGACCTGGTATGCAAACACCTCCCTGATCAAGTCCATCTGGGTGATGGCCATCAGTCAGCACCAGTTCTACTTGGACAGGAAGCAAAGCAAAGTGAGTTATGAGATGTTTTACTGCGAGCATGGGTTTCAACACCTTTCCTGTATATCCTTCAGCGTGTGTTTTTCCACGGATGAGCTGCTCTCCAGAGAAAAACTACAAATTGTTTTTGTCAGCTTTTTGAGCAGTTCTATTTGTGGCAGTTACTCAGTCCATTTTAGCCTGGCTGCAGTTAAGGGCTATGGAAGTGTAATCAGGAAGAGGGAATTCCCATGTCTGGGTGTCTAATCTGCCTTTCCTTTTGTCTCCTTCCTGTGTTTGTTTTGAAAACTGCAGAGATTTTGAGCTGGGCGATGGTTCAGGTTTTTGGGGAGAGGGGAAAGGAATGCCAGACAGCCCTTGTATACCACAAGCACCTGTGTGATGCTGCTGCTCTAGCCCTTAATTTTGTGGGAGATGAGGTGTGAAATGTCATCTCCTGTGATGTGTTCTGAAGCTAATTAGAGGTAACTCAGTGAGGCTGAATGTTTTTTTTTAACTCCTTCAGGCAAAAATTCCGTCAGCCAGAAGTTTGGATGATATTGCCATGGATCTGACAGAGATGGGAACACCAAAAGTGTCAAAGCTGGTTACTTTGGAGGCCAAAAACCAGCTTATTATGGCCAGCAATGGCAGTTTGATCTCATCAGGTAACACTGCATGTAAATGTGAAGTAGCCAGGTATAATGGAGTTTGTTAAAAGGGAAATAAGACTACCAGACAACAAAAATGGCCTTTACCTGGAAATCTTCTGATAACAGAGTGTGTTTTCCAGGCTCTCAGGACTCAGAGGTCAGTGAAGAACAAAAGAAGGAGAAAATCATGGAACTAAAGAAGAAAGAGAAACTCCTTCAGGAAAAACTGCTTCAGAAAGTTGAGGAGCTGAAGAAAATCTGCCTGCGAGAAGCGGTGAGAAGGGCACCTTACACTGGGGTTGGGCTGGTGGGAGCCCTTTTCTCCCACTGGGCCTTACCTGGAGCCCTCTGTGTCCCCCAGGAGCTGACGGGCAAGATGCCCAAGGAGTATCCCCTGGGTGCTGGAGAGGAGCCTCCCCAGGTGAGGAGGCGCGTGGGCACGGCGTTCAAGCTGGACGACAACCTGCTCCCCAGCGAGGAGGTGAGCCTGGCTGCTGTCTGCTCTGCAGGGCTGGGGTGGCCACACCAGTGGCCAAAGCCACCTAGAGATAATCCTGGGAGTTTCAAGAGGAGGCAGCTGGGACAGTTGCTTGTGTGGAGTGGGAAACTCAGATGGGTTCTGCCTTTCTTTCAGCCACGCTTTGAACTGGCCAGAAAATGGGCTGTTTCTAAAGGCCCTAAGTTCTCCCAATTTGGCCATGGCTGCATGAATTTTAATGGATATTTTACTGCTAATTAGACAAGATTAGGTGCAGAATGCCATTTGGCAGCCCATGACTCTGAGCTTTTCTGGAGCATTGACTTGTGTTGTGTTGGGATGGTGTTTGAACCCAATATGTGGCAGGGGTGTGCACTGTCCCCCTTGCAAAATCACCTGTCTGTGAGCATAGTTGTGTGACAGGTGACAGGAGGAGGAGTTTTACCTGTGGCTTAATGAAGGTTCCACCTGAGTAAAACCTCCCTGCGTTGCTCAAGAAGCTAAAATGAACTTTGCTGGCAGGGACTGACTCGAGTGTGATATGGTAATTGAGATGTTTTCCAGTTTCTGGACACACTCCATTCCCCCTCATTCCTTGTGAGATTTGTTAACAAGCTGTATCATCCAAGTTAGGAGGTGTTGGGCACTTGGCATCTGTCTTTCACCAGAAACTCACTGCCCTGCCTCACAGGGCTGCTGTGCTCCTTGTCTGCAGCAGAGTGATTTTGTGGACTGCTTAAATGCTATTAAACCAAAATCCTGCTGACCAGATTTAATAATGTGTTGCTTAACACTTCTGTAGTGCCTTTCATCTGAGCTTCTCAAAGTAGTTTACAAACAATTAATTAAGGCCTGAAACTCCCTCTTACGTAGGTATGGTGATACCAATTTCCATTTTTATTCTCTCTAAAGTAGAGAGAGATTTTGAACCAATGTTTGCAGGGTTGGATTCATAGCAGGAGGTTTAGCAGCTTAAACCTGAATTTAAGAGCTTGTGTTATGTCACCTGGGCTTGAGAACTTTGGACTTTGCCCAAGAGATCTCATAATCTTACCCTAGTCAGAAATAAGATCTAGGACTTTAATAATCTAAGAGATTATCTTCGTATGAACTTTGGTATTTCTGTATTTTGTGCTCAAGATTTCACTTCATTACCGCAAAAATAGATCTTCTTTTTATTAACTTTCATTGGTAATTTCTCTCTGGAGGACAAGCAAATAACTCATCTCATGAATTTGCAGGATCCTACTTTGCAGGACTTGGAGAGCAATTTTATCATACACCAAAAGCTGGTGGAAGCTGCAAAGAAACTTGCCAGCGAGCCAGACCTCTGCAAAAACGTCAAGAAGAAAAGAAAGCAGGAGTATGCTGATGCTGTAAAAAAGCTGCAAGAGATAGAAAACTCCATAAATGAATATAGAATCAAGTGTGGAAAAAAACCAACCCAGAAATCAACTCTGGCTCTACCAGGTGAGAGAATTCCCCGTGTTCTGATGCAAACAGGAGGGGAAAAGAGTAATTTGGCTTACTTAGCAGCTCTGTTTACATCCCCTCTATATGGTTTTTGTCTTCTCCAAGGCAGTTAAATAAGAGAAAAAAGATGGAACTGCTGCATCTGATGCACTCAGAGCACTGCTGTAGGCTGGGGGCAGAGTAGGCCACAGTTTGAGGAGCAAGCACAGGCATGTTCCAGCACCAGGTATGGGCTGGAGGTGCTGTGCACAAAAAGCCAGGCAGCAACACCTCAGATGAAGCTTTTCTGGTGCCTGAATTCCTGGTGTGTTGAGTGCAGTTGTACATCTGAGCTGCCACGTGCAAGATCTCTCCCCCATCCCTCCTGCAGAAATAGAGCAGGCAGGTTTTTCTGCAGGATTGAGGCAATAAGGATGAAAGACATTGCTTCTTGATTCAAAATTCCTGATTTCCAGGAGGTCTGAAGTGAAGTTCTGCAGTTTATGAATGCAATTAGCAAACAGATTTTTGACTAAACCCATCTGCCACTGATGAGCACAGTTAAAGCAGATCCTCTTGGCCCCTCTGTTCTGAGAGTGTGATCCTCCTAAGGGAAGTGAGATTTTTTGCTGCTTCATAGCATAATGTGTGAAAACCTGTTGGTATCCAAGCCAGTTGAAGGAGTTTTAGATCCCTACCCCTGACACACCACGGCATCACTGGGCTATCCATCATCACAGAGGGTTTGTTCTGAAAGGCTGATGATCAGAATTTAATGTGGCCCAGCTTGTTCCTGATTGACAGAGGGGAGGGAAACATCTGTTTTTCCAGTCTCTTGCTCACCAGTCTGGATACTGATTGTGGAAGGTCCTGTATTACCTGGGGCACCTGGTGTGTGGTAATGACCAGGAAGGCTGGTGAGCAGAGAGATCCATCCATCCATGTTCACTGCTGTTTGTTGCTGACAGTTTCTTGCCCTGTAAGCCAGCAGTAAGCAGCTGCATTCCCTTCCAGTCCCAGGCTCTCACCCTGCAGCGTGCATTTGTTTACCTGAAGCAGAGCTGTCACCTGCTTCAATAATTGATTTTATGTGTAACCTTGTCACCATCACCAGTGGTGCTCTCGGGCTCCAGGTCTGGGTTTCAGAAGGCTGAGCAGTGATGAGTCACTCGTGTCTGTGAATTCAGGGAATGACTTGTTGGAAGTAATACGTTAAATAGCCCCATTGATTTATTGAATCAAACCATAGCTGTTTCCATCCCAGCCCCAAGGGGCAGGAGGTGAAGGACATACTGGACTGCTCCCCGTGTTCCACTTTCTCTTTCCTCCCTGTCTAGCCCAGAGTTTCTTCCTCCTTTGCAGGGGGTTGCACAGATCTGAGATTTCAGTTCAGATATGTCACCATATCTGACTGTCAGCATTGCAGACCCCCCCTGAATCTAGCCCTGTAGCTTTAGGCTGGCTTTTTTCTTTTCCTCATCAGGCTTTGTTCCTCCCCGCACTGGGCCCAGTTCCAGGCTTTACCACCCCTTGGTCAAATCCACATGAATCAGCTCCCCTGGAGCTTTTTCCCAGTGTCAGGTTGCAGGCAGAGCTGCAGCCCATCCTCGGTGGTCTGACAAGTCCCCCCAGGGCAGGGGCCAGTGCTGATTTTTGCTGTTCTTGAACAGCTGCTCTGTTCTGCACATTCCTGTAACCAAACCTTTCCTGTGACAGCAGGAGCAGTGAGCATTGCACGTGCTCCTGGTGGCTGAGGGCACAACAGGTGTCATACGCAAAGTGCCTGCCACTGTCATTTTTTTGTTGCTTCCTTTCTCTCATGCTTTAAGATTTGTGGAGACTTTTTTACCCCACCAGTGCTATATCTTGCCAGAAACAAGGATTGAGTTGTCCATGGGTTAATTATCTCTATCTCAGCCCCATTTCTCTGCTGCTGGTTGTCTGTTCCAAACCTGAGCAAGGACAGGCTATTTCTCTCAGTGAGGGACAGTGTGTGGCATCAAGGTGAGGTAGGTACAGTGAAGTCCTGTGAATAAATAACAAAATGTAAAAGAAACAAAAAATTAGTATGGCCATGCAACAGTTTCTGCTTTCTGTGTTGTTGGAATTTGCAAAACCTTGATGGAAATCAGTGGTATTATTCTGGATTGATCTTAAATTAATTGAAATAGGATCTGTATGCTGATGAAACATTCAAAAGTGAATGCCAAGTTTTAAAAGGCTTTCTGTACCTGCCTGATGGGGTTTCAGGTGTACCTAGAGGAGATTAGCTGCTAACAGCCAACATCTACATGCCTGTGTAGGCTCCTGACTCCTGCTGAAGCACCAAAACACCCTGTGAGATCTGTTTGGAGTGGGGTGGAAAACACCTTTGTAAATCTTGGCCTGATTCCTGCTGCAGATAAAAAACTAAAAATCTCCTTTGATAATTACCTGGGTTGCTTGCTGAACTGCAGTGAACACCCAGAGTGATGATGTACCAGGACTGTCTTCAGGCTGTGGGGGCTAAAGTATATCTATTGCAGTGTTACAAGTATCAGCTGGCTCTGAAACTCTAGAAAATGAACTGTACTAAGATATTTGTAAGCTGTTTGTTGGCCTTTTTATGCTTAAAAGTGTTTTTTTTTTTTATTCACAGATGATATAATTCCATCCGAGAGCAGCTCCCTGTCAGACACAACCACCTACGATGATGGTATGATGTTTATCCCTTTTTTTGTCTCAAGAACTGTGTCCTTTCAGAGATGTTTTTTTGTCTTAATGTCGTATAGCTTGTCCCATCCCTAGCAGTGCTCAAGGCCAGGTTGGACAGGGCTTTGAGCAAAACGTTTTAGTGGAAGGTGTCCCTTGGAATGAGATGAGCTTTAAGGTCCCTTGCAGTACAAATCATCATATGATTCTATAATTTTGGTGGCTTTTGATGATAAATGACTTTATAGCAGAGGAAAAAATAGCTACTCAGGAATGTCTTTCCTCTTAATGGGTTAGTTATTGAAAGTTTCAGCTCTGTGAACTGGCCTGAATCATCTTTAGAGAAGGAAGTTGGTTTTAACATGACCAATCTGTAAGCTGAGGACACTCTGACTGGCAAATCCGTTGTCCCTGAGGCCTGGCCTAGAACTGAAGGACCTACAAATTGGGAGGATTAGCCCAGCCCTTCTGTCCTCACCACTGCCATAAAACGTAGAGAAAAGCAGAATAGTCACAGATATTGACGCTCTATTTACGTTTATCTGTTCCCCGGTGAGCTTGCATCTTGCATGGGTTGGTGTTTGCTCAGCTTACTCATTTCACACACACACCCACAGACACACTCACACCCTGTTCCACAAGGTGGAAAGGACTTGGCCTGCCTCTCCCTTAAACTGGATAATCATCATTTGGGGACAAACATTATCGAAATTATTACTCACTTTTCCGTTCGGGCCTGATTCTGATCTCACTTTGTCCCAGTTTCAGACTTGTACAAACCAGGTGCTGCTGTAAAATAGATTTACACCTGATTCCTGCTTGTACAGGTAGAAGTGGAGCCAGGCTTGTGAATGTATTCTCTGTGATGCTCATCCTGCATTTATATGTATTAGTTGGAGTTTCCTGTTGGCTCTGTCGGGACCTGGCTGTGCCCTAAGCAAAGTGAGAGCAAGGATCAAACCAGCATCTTCCCAATTGCCTTCAGCCAAATGTGTCTGTCAGTTGTCTTTGCTCATTCAGTCGCTTTTGAAGTCAGTCCCTTTCAGGTTGTGTTTCAAAACTAATTCTTAAAATACCATTTTCAAGAGCTGGAAGTTGAGGGAGAGGAGCTGGCCTTTGCAGAGGCTGAGCTTGCCTGCTGGGCTCTGGAAAAGATTGCTCTGCAAGCAGATGTTTTCCCAGGAAGCTCCATTCTGTGATTTGGCACAGCCCCAAGCTGAGTGTGTAGTCTCTGTAGGAGTTGATGCTGCTGGGATCTGTAGGAGCCTCCAGGATGTCCTGTCTGTGTGGAGAGAGCTCAGTGCAGGCAGGAGAGCTTTTCTAGACCCACAGTTCCTGTCGTTGTCTCTGTATTGCAAAGTGCTTCTCCTTAGGGGCCACAGATTTGCACACAGGGCAAAAATATCAAGGGTTTTGCTCTAACAGAATGCTTATTCCTTTCCAACAGTCAGTGAATCGCTTCCTGTGGCAGCACAGAGACCCAGCTCTGCACAGCTTTCTCCAAGACTTCCTCCACCAAAGTCCCTTGGGGTGGAGAGAATTCATCTCAGGAAGTCCTCCATAAACGAGCAGCTGTTGGAAAGCAGACACTCCAGGTAGGCACCTCTCACTGCTGCTGCCCTCTCCACCTGCTGGCATGAGCTCCATCCTGCCCCTGCCCAGCATTCCAGCAAAGCCCTCTGCCTCCATGCTCTTCCAGGCTTGCAGAATTTGGTGGTGGGAGCTGAATTTCCTGTCAAGGAACAAAAATGTCTGTAAGTAGTTGGCACAATATCACAAACCCCAAAGAGTAGTGTAGTTTTTGTGAAGAGGTTTGAGATGAGTGAGAAATTTAATAGCAAGGGCTGTGTTTAAGGAGTTGCTTGTACCTACCACTGCTGTCATTCTTTGTCTCAGTTGCTGGGTTTTTTTTCAGTGTTAATTTAACAACTTGTCATTTTCCTGGTGACTGTGCTTAGTGGATTCAGACAGCACCAAACCCTACCCATCCCTCCTGATGGTATTGTATTTCAGCAGGTGCATTGTCAAAGCAGACATCATTAATCTAAAGCCTGATGGAGAATTCTCCACATACAAGCAGAGTTACTGGGATTCAGCCAGCTTCCATCATTAGTGCCAGCTGTGTGTATCCATGGGATTTGGGCACTTTATGAGCTAGAACAGCTCCATGGAGCACATCAATAGCAGTAGCTTTGCTGGTGATTGTGTGATCATGTCATGTATGATCATGTCAGATCTGGTGCTAGCTGTTCTCAGTGCAAGGATTCCCACTGATCCTGAGATTTCTTGGACTCTGTCTTGTGTGAGCAGGCTGTTAACAACACGTTTAAGAGCAGTTTAGAGTTTTGAGCAATGCCACATCTTTGCTTTTTTCTCATCTGTCCCTCCAGATGAGCAGAACACTCCTCCACATGAAGTTCAGAAGTCAAATTATAGCTGTATGTACCCATTTAGCTGTGATGCTTCATTTGAAAACCTAATTCCTTTGCTTCTTTGTTCCCTGCTTTGTCTCCCCTCGATGCTTCTGTCCTTTGGCAGATTGTCCTGCTGACCATCCTGTGAAAACCTCCCTTGAACCACAGGAAGGGGTTGAATTTTTACTCCTGTATAACAACTCCGTTTTTCTCACATCCAGTTACATTTGTTCCGCTGTTAGTTCTGCTTCTTCAAGGCTTCAGGTGCACACACTCGTCGTGCTGTGACTAGTGTGATGTTTAACCTCCCTGTGCTGGTCTCATTGCTGCAGGGACGTGCTGTCCACCCACAGCAGCCCGTTCCGGACGCTGGAGCGGCCGGCGCAGCCCCACGGAGGGAGGAGCATGCCCACGACCCCCGTGCTGACCCGCAATGCCTACAGCAGCACCCACCTACAGTAAGGGACCCCTGCCTCGAGTGCCATGTCCAGCTGGGGAGGCACAGGAATAAAAGCAAATGGGGTTAAGAGGGTGAAGGGTTGTTTGCTGTGCGGTTTTCCCACAGCAGGGTCAGGCTCTCAAAGCGTTGGGTAGAGGCATTAGTGTGGGAAGTCAGCTGTGATATGAGCTCACCTGTGCTGTTAGACAGCTGACAGTCCATGCTGGGGAAGGAGAGATGCTGAGAATCTTAAAATGTTGTCAAGAGCTCAGGGTTTGTCTGGTTGGGGTAATGCAGCTGTGAGAGACAGATCCAAAGGAAAACCATCTTCCCATGTGCTGCTCCAAGCTCGTTGCTTGTGCAGGCTTTACCTTTCTAAAAGCTGAGGGAGCCCTCCTGTAAATCATTACCAAATGTGCGTTTGTGACCTTAGCTCTGTGTGTCCCTGTCACAGATTAACCTTGCTCACTGTGACAGATGATTGTAAGGCAGATCTCCTACTGTTGCAGCCAATGCAAAATTCAGCCAAGCTGAGTTCTGTGCATTGCAAATACTCTGTGTGGAGAGATAAGGCAGGATTTGTGTTGTGCTTGGACTGGGGAGGCAGCTGACCTGTCCACGTGTGCTCTCCCCAGCTCTGTGTATATGTTTGTGTGAGACTGCCTTTAACCAACCAACATCTGTGTTGCTCCAGGCCAGATGTTTCCCCACACCACTGCCGGCAGCGCAGTGGGAGCCTGGAATCCCAGACCCACCTGCTGTCCGAGGCTCCTGCTGAAAAGACAACCTTCTCCCTCTCCAAGTCCCAGCGCAGCAGCAGCACAGAGATCCTGGATGATGGATCATCCTACACCAGCCAGTCAAGTGCAGAGTATTACTGCGTGACCCCCACTCCCAATCCTTACTACACCACCCAGACCCTCGACAACAGGACCAGGGGTCGCAGGCGGTCGAAGAAACACAATATTTCTGCCGCAAACTCAGGAAGCATGCCCAACCTGGCCCACAAGGACGCCCGCAACGGCGTCTTCCACAAAAACCAGGAGCAGCCTTCCTCTAATTACTACATTTCTGGATACTCCCCATACGCTGAGCCTGACGTTTATTACAACAGAGGATACGTTTATGAGAGCGACACGGAGGGGCAGTACAGCGTCAACCCCTCCTACCGCTCCTCGGCACATTACGGATACGACCGGTACCGGGAATTCCGGTCCTACCACGAGGATGAGGTGGACAGAGTTCCACACAACCCCTACGCAACGCTGAGGCTCCCGAGGAAGCAGGTGGCCAAGACGGAGCACATAACCAAAAACATTCACAAGGCCTTAGTAGCAGAGCACCTCCGTGGCTGGTACCAGCGCGCCTCCGGCCAGAAGGAGCAGGGTCACGGCCTGCAGGCAGGCTTTGAGTCTGACAGAGGGTCCCAGAGGAGTTTGGGCTTTGCTGGCCTGCAGACGCCGTGCTCACCGAGCAGCCGTGTGTCGTCTTTCTCCTCGGGTAATGTCTGATTTCAGCTGTGCTGAGGGGTTTTTTTGTGAGCCCCTGCTGTGCTTTCAGTTCTGTCGCTGCCTCAGTGGAGTCAGCAGAGTGGAAGCCAGGCCATAGCTCTGTCCTGAAAGGTGGATGAGGAACCGAGTGGGATTGTGTTCCATTCTTGAAAGGAAAGTCTAGCTTGTTATCTCCTCCTAAGGGTAAAACAGCCTTTTGCTCTTTGTATAAGCACAGTAACCCAGAGAAGGATAAAAGAGCATTTGAGTTTCAGACAGGTGTATTTAGCAACTAGAAGCAGTGTACAGAGCTTCATGCCATGTAAATGCAGTGGCTGTGATGGCTTCCAAAGTACAGTCCAGTGAAGAGCACTGAATGTGTCAGAACGCATTTTCAAAGCTCCAGAATACCATCTGTACAGTGCTTTCCTCTCTACGGGGCTTGTAAATCATATTTTGTGTTTGCATTGTCTGCCTGTGTCCTGCAAAACCCCATAGAGATTGCTCATGATAATTGTCTTGTTTGCCTCAGCTGATTTAGCTGAAAAAAGGTCTAATTTGTTGTAATCCTTTTTTTCATTTAATTCCAGCATCTTCTACAAACACTGCTGGGAACTGGAGAAACCCCCTTGCACTGGGACTTGCAGACTACGATACGTTGTCTCATTCCTCCTACGCCAGCTGTTACGGGAATGTTTATGGCAACCTTCCTTTGCAGAGCAGGTGAGTGTAGAATATCTCAAGATTTTCTGCCCTTCCTCCGGCATGTCACAGGCTCTTAAAACTTTTGAGCAAATCGGCTTGATTCCAAAGAGCCAGGATGGTAGTGTACTTACAAAATTGATGTTGTGAGAGCAGGTTTTCTGTGTGGAGCAGATCAGTCCAGTAACTGTACCCCAGCACTGAAGGAAGGGGGGAGCAGTCACAGTGAAGGATGAACTCTTTGGTTGCACAACTTCTTCCTCTGGCTGGTGCTGGACAGTCAAAGATCTTGCTCTCCCTGGTAGCTGTGATGCTCTGGGGGCTCTCCCAAGGGCTGCAGAGAGCCCAGGGTGTGCTTGGTCCTTGCAGAATTTCCTGCAGCTCTCACTTCATCTGTGTGGCATTTTCAGTGTGTTGCCCCCACTGTGGAACTCTTGGCTGTGAGGACAGGAAGCTCCTGCCCTGGGGAATGACTCTGCCCCCTCAAAATGCCATCACATTTAAATGCACTTATGCTCAGTGCAATAAGTACCCCACGTATGCCTCCTGCTTTGTGGGTTGCAGTTTGTGCTCGCTGCCAGACCGACTTGTGTGAAAATACTGAATTTTTAATTTTGTTTGTTTTAAAATAAATGAAAGTGTAAGGGAATACATAAAAGCTGCTGCTAGATCCTTTTTTTTTTTTCTAAGCTAAGTGCTATGGGTTGTTTTGCTGAAGTGATTTAAAATATCTATGGCAACAGTGTTTAAAAATACTGTTGCTACTAATTTCTTAATTTCTTATAATTGAGCTTTGAAAATTCTGCTTATATTAGCAGCTTTAGCTAAATGAGGTTCATTAGCTATTAATTTCCCATATTCTGAATCACTTGTCTGATTGTTCATCTGCTTTATTTTGTACTTCAATGTGATCATGGCAGACAAGCAATCAGTAAACCCAACGGTCTTGACAGAGCTCAAGGCCAGGTTGGGTGGGGCTTGGAGCAGCCTGGTGTAGTGGAAGGTATCCCTGCCCAGGGCAGGAGTGTTGGGACAAGATCAGCTTTCAGGTCCCACTGTTCCAAACCAGTGTATGATTCTCTGGCAGTTTTGAGCAGCTGAGATTCCTCTTGCACTGATTAGAGCACAAAAAATGGGTTTGTCTTTGGAGGCAAACTCAAAATAACCAGCATAACTCTGATCCCTAGGGAGGTGCATGAATTCAGGGCCCTGGGGAAGCCCCTCAGCTGATGGTGGTGCCGTGTCTGTGTTGCAGGACATACCCAGAGCCCAGCCAGCTGGGTGGTGGTGAGGAGGATGGCGTGGAGGAAGAGCTGCCCAGCAGTGAGCAGAGGCTGTACTGGCACGAGGACTCCAAGCCTGGGACCCTGGTGTAGCCCCAGTGCAGCCCCTCATCCCTACCCCTGCGTGCCTTGCACAAAACGCCGCCACCCTGGGGCCCACCATGGGTGGAACTGGCAAAAGGAACAAAAAGAGGAAGCAGGCTGTTTTGGGAAAGGTTGGATTCAGCATCAAGAGGGACTGTAGCAAACTTGACAGAGTCTTACCACGAATGGCTTTTTGTTGTGAATCCGTACAGCCCACGGGAGCCAGGGCAAGCCACAGTTCATCTATGACCAGATGCAGCACTTGGTTGAAGTATTTATATTTAGCAAGCACTTTTTTTGGGAAGATTGGAAGGTGTTGAAGGCAAACCTCAGAAAAAAAAAAAATGTGAAAAGGAGACTCTTGTGGAAAAACCAGGAATTCTAGGAGCACAAGTCTGATGTCTGAAAGAAGAAGAAAAAATGAAAATTTATTCTGCCATGGCTTATGAGGACCTGGAAGGAGTTTCATAGGCTTGTGAAGGATAGATACTGTGTGTGTGAGTGAGGCAAAGGGTGGCTGAATCAGTATTGGAACATTACTTGAAGGAAGGCTGGATTTTTTTTTTTTTTTTATTATGGAGGTTTGAATGAGTCTGTCCAGTTTTTGGGGTGTTGTTAAGAGTGTTTGTTAGCACCACAGGCAAGTTTTGGAAAGAAAAAACATTCGCTGACACATCCGTCGTGTACGTGTAAAACCATAGGTAGTTGTGGGTTTGGAAACAGAAGCAGCAAACTTGGAACTCTCTGTTCCACAAGAAAACATAATTAATAACGGCCCATTTAATGACCTTTCCATGGTACAACTTCACTGTGTGGAGGAGTAGGCAAATTTTAACAGTGGCTGCATGGTGACCCCTGTTCATCGAGTGACAGTGACACCTTGCCGTGCCACAGTGGGTCGAGGACCCGCAGTGGGGAGCCCCAGGGAACAATTTGGTAGTGATGGCCAGTATTTATTTTAAGGTGGATGCAAACACAAAACAGCCAAGTGGGTGCCTTAAAATGAGGGGCATTAGGATTGTACCGCGAGCCACCTGAACCGCCAGGTGCTCTGCAGAGTCACTGAGTGACAGAACAGCGTCCTCACAGAACCATTTGTGTAGGGCAAAAACGTCTGACTGCAGTCTTGGTTTAAGAGGGATAAACCTACCTCAGGTCATCCGTCTGTAGGAACAAATTGGCACGGGGTTCTCCTGCCTGATTCCCGACGACTCGTCTGCATACGGTAAAATCTCTCTCGTTTCTCAGCTGTACTGTGCTTCAGGATTCCAGAAATGGTGCTCTTTTGTTCTTTTATACAAAGGATTGGTTACTCCTTGTTCATATTGTGAATAGAAAGGTTTCTGATAAACTTTTTTGATGTTTTTTACCAATATTCCAGAGCATGTAATATATACAGAAGGACACACTTGTTAAGCTGGTACTTAGTTTGTTTGTATTATTAGCGTCGCGATTTGGAATTAAACGAACAAAAATGAAATAAAAAATAACTTATTTCCTTGGTTTTGCATATTTGTATAGCCTTCTAGAAATGCGAAAGCTCTTTTTTGCTTATTCTTTTACTACTTCTGAATTTTTTAGACCTATTATTTTGTATAGGTCAATAAAGTAAAAAGTGTGCTACCAAAACCACTTCAGCATTCCTCCTGTTTCTCCTTGAGTGCTTGAGAAAGTGCAGCATGTGTTGTTATTTCAGGGCTTTGAAGAAACTCATGGTGGTCTGGTTTCTTTTGGCCTGTGGTGTTGGGTGGAGTGCAGAGGGTCAGTGGGCTCATCTGAAGGAAGGTTGGCCCCAGGCAGTTCAGAGATCCCAAAACATCAGAATGTCAGCTCAGAATTTCTGCCTCTCCATCAGCTCTACTGAGGGAGCCGAGCTGGGCTCACTCAGCATTCCTGCAGTGATACAGAGGTGGCCTTGTGTTGAAAATGCTTCTTGCTCATCTATCCTTGCACCTAGAAACTGCCACAGCCTTTCCCATCTGGAACATGGCTTTTGGAGTTTGTGTTGCTCACGTGCTGGATCCTCTTTGGAATTTGTGCCCCCTGAGACACTCACCTGTCTGTAAGAGTGACCTGGCTTTCAGACATAAAACTGCTTCTGCACCCTGGTCAGCCAGTAATAGAGATTATTCAGCTTCACTCTCCTCCCTTCAGAGTTTGTCATTCCCTACTTCTTGTGGTGTCCTTAAACTTCACAACCACTGGTGAATTTTATTCTTATTTCCGGGTTGCTGGTGAAAATAGGTGTTAAAAAACCCTGCAGGTGTGGCCATTGAAATTACCCCCATGGCACTGTACTTTTGCATTTCTCCCAGTAGCATTTGAGGTTTGTCTGCTGGCAAATTCTTCATTCACTGACTGCTCCCTGCTGCTCCAAAACATCAGTGCTTTGAGCAGGAAGCTGAGTGGTCCCAAGTCCAGTTCCTTACCCAGAGCTCATGGAATCAGCACTCTCAAAGCTTTTCCTACAAAAAGGAAATGAGATTTGTAACAAGGCCTGTGCCCCATTTAAAGCTTTGTTTGCATTCCTTTATGTTAATGCTGCAGCCACTGAGTTTTGTGTTGGCTTTTCTGTCAGCGTTCAGGATTTAGCCCAGCCCAACACATCTGTGTTGGCACAATGCTGGCACTCAGCCTGGCCTCCTGGCTTGCTGGGACAGAACCAGGGTGATTTTGGGTGAAGTTGTTGAGAAGATGGGAATTTGAGGTGGGTTTGGGTTGAGAATGGTTTGCTGTATTTGAGGATATTGTGTAGGAAGCCTCCAGGGCCAGAGTTCAGAGCTGGCTGCAGTTTCCAGTGAGCAAAAGCTGAGCAGAGGAGCTGGAAATTTAAATGGGATGGTGGAGTTGTAGCACTTGAGCCCCTCTTGTCATTCTCCACATGCCTGGCTCTGCAAGGGTTTTGTTTTTAGGAACTTCCATGAAGGGTGGAAGTACAGAGTGAAGAAAGAGGCCCAGGAGAAGAGATAGTAAGAATTCGCTTTTCTCAGATGTTGCTTGGGGTCAGTCTTGGGTGGCACAGAGAGGGAAAGGGAGAGCATGAGATCCCTGTGATCAAGGGAGCTGGTGCTGCACCCAGTTTTTGCCAGTTGCTCCCCAGGACCTTTAGCTATGCAGATTTCCAGCTTGCTTTGTTGCATTTCTGGAGTGATGTTTTGATGCACGTGTACAACTGTTCACAGAGACCAGTCTGTATAATGCAGCCGAGGAGGTAATAGAGACATGGAATCATTATCTTATTTGTTCTCAGCTGAGATACAAATTGCCTGTGCTTTGTTTGAATTCCTATCTCATCTGTGTGTTGCTGTTTAACCACAGCGTGCCTCACCAGGGTAGCTGAGGACATCTAGTGCCTGACAGCAGAGTTGAAGGGAGGAGCCTTCCTGCCTCTTGGGCTCCCCTGGAATCCTTCCTCACCCTTCCAGGATGAAGAAATTCTCATTTGGTAATATCACAAAAAAGCCAAGAGGTGAACAAAGTGAAACACCAGACCCACAGGGTTCGATTTTACAAACATCTCTTCAGAAGGTGGATGCTGCTGATGAGGTTGTGGAAGGGAAATAAAACCCCATTTAAATATGTAGTGGAGCGTTTCTGAGTGCTTTAACTTAGGAAGAAAATTCAGTGTTTGCCAGGAGTCCTTAAAAGGAATTTGGGCACTGAGCTAAAATAAGCCATTCCTGATATTTTTAAATGCTGTCTGCTTTTTCTCTGCTGTTTTGAACAAAAATACCCTGAGATATGGGAGGACAAACACTGATAGGAATTGCCATGAGCCTGTGGGAGGCTGGTGTTGGACATTGCTCCAGTGCAGGGACCAAGAGGGGTGAGGCCCAGGCCAGGAGCCCCTTCCCCAACAAAGGAAAATCTTTTAAGATCACTAATCTTTAAAATCTACCTGACTGTACTTATGGGAAACTTTTTTAGACAAAGGTGACTCAATATGCGACTCTTGCAGGTTTCTGCTGACTTCTCATTGATGACCTTGGAGTTGCTCATCTGGAGTGTGAAGAATGCAGCAGCAATGTTTGCAGCTCCTGGGTGGGTGACCCAGCCAGCCCCAAAATGTGTGCAGGAAATCCTGTAAAGACTGAGGGTTTGCTCCATCTTCTGGGCTTTGGGATCATTGCAGGAGAGCTGCTCCAGGGCCTGGGGGGAAGCTCCCTGTGCTTGCCTGGCACTGTCTGGATACGTTCACACCACTCCTAGGAAGATTTCTGCATTCTACACTGTTCTTCCATCTCCTTTGTACTTTCCTATCATATTTAATAAATTTGATAGGTATGAAACTGAGAGTCTCAGCTACAGCAGGGCCTCACACAAGCAGTGAAATCTCTCTCAGTGAAATCTTTCCCAGGGCAGGATTTATCATCGAAGTTTTTCACCCTGCACTCTGATGGAGCAGATGAAGCCTGAGGTGACATTTCCTCCTTGGGAGAAGGGACAGTGTGAGTTGTGATCAGTGCTGGTAGCTCAGGGGGACACATGACACAAAGGTCAGGGCCTAAATGACAGAGAAGCAAGACTTTAACAAGCAGCAGCTCCTTGCCATCCATCCAGCTTCGTTATCCCTGTCTGTCCCTTATGATGAAGGGAATCACCATAAATCCTTCAGCAAGTCCTTGACTGCAGAGGGATGTGCTCTGCCTCCCAGGACATCTCCTGCCCAGTTCCAGCACAGCAGGAATGAGTCCCAATTTATATTTAATATTTAGAATGTCATCAAAGAGCTGCAGATGGAGAGGAGTTTGCAGCCAGCCAGGGCTCAGCTGGAGTAACTCTAGAAGAAATCCTTCCACCTGTTGCCAGCCTGAGGTTAGGGAAGGACATGCCCCATGTGTACAGAAGGAGGTGGCCATGTGGCCTTTGCAGCATCACTGCCTGGGGACACGTTTTGGTGGCAGGAGGATATGAGGTGTGGGGCTGGGATAGGTTTGGAACCTGTAAAATAAAGATACACTCTATTTCAGTGTATTGTTTCCTAGGATGACTTTATCTCATCTGATCTGCTTGTGCTGAATTCAGTGTTTTATATAAATGTGGAGGTGATTGCTCCTTGAAGAATCCTTGACATTGTGTTATTGCAGTTCTGATTTAACAGTGGTGGCAGGCAACCCTGGGAGTGAAACAATAGATTCAGCCCAAAAAGAGAAGGTGTATTTTAATAAACAATTCTAGCTACTGGTTTTAGCATGAGGCTTTCGTCACTCCCAGGGTTCTGCCCTGCAAACCCAGAGCACAGACAAATTGTAAGAATAAAGGTAGAGTTAGCAGTAAATAATTGCTGAATTGCACATGCTGTCACAGAGGGGTTTTTACACACTTTTCAGGGAGATTAATGTCTTCTCTGAAGGTCTGAGCTTGCATTTCTGATGCAAAATATTGAATCTCTGAGCCTGTTTTGCACACAGATTTGCAAAAATAAACCCTCTGTTAATAGCAGTAAAGGTGGGTAAATGCCCTGTGTGATGCCCATGGGCAGTGTGAGATTCAGCAGTGTTTGCCCTATGTCTGGGTGAGCTGTGCCCATCAGACAGGAGCCAGTGCTGCCCCAGGGTCTCTGTCCCCAGGCACTCCCAGGTGCAGGGCTTGGTGTCCCCCTTTGATGGCCATAACCAGCCCCAGCTCTGTCCTAGAGCAGGTGAAGCCACCCTTGAGGCAGCTCAGGGCACCTTTTGGATTTGTCCATTGGTGAAAAGTCCCAGGCAGAGCCATAGCTCAGTCCCTGGAGTTGTGATCAGATAATCAACATCATGAATTGCCTGCTCCCCATAAAATAACAGAGTTACTCATGGCCTCTCACAGATGTGTTTTTATTCACCACAGGCTGGTTTTCTGCTCCTTTTGGCAGCTGTTGGCACTGCCTTGGGAAGAAGAGGTAACAAACCACCAGCCAGGGATGAAAACATTCAGGTGTTTAGAAGTGCTTCACCAAGGTCACATAAACAACAAGCTGGGAAAGAAAAACACCAAGTTGGCAGAAAGTAGTGCTGAGTGTTTCAGCATTTTGCCCATGTTTGTGCCATAAATGATATCTGGGAGCAGAAACTCCCTCCTGCAGCCACAGAACAGCTCTGTGTAACTGAGCATGGAGCAGAGCAGCAGCAGGGCCCTCCTGGCTGTGCTGCTCCAGCTGCTTTAGAATGTGGTCAGTGAAAAAAAGAGCTGGGGGATGGCAGGGGAGAGGTGTAGTGTTGTTCAGTGGCAAGTAAGCACAGAAAATCAGTCCTTGGGGGTCAGGTTTGGAACACATTTTGGCTCTGACAGAGGCAGAGCTCCCAGGAGCAGCTCAGTTGCCTTTTGCGTCATCTCCAGACTCCCAGTAGCAAGATGTCAGCATTCATATGTGGGGCTGTCTCTTACCCCAAAATCATGGGGGATTTGATATTTTTAAATGGTTTAAAACAGTCAAAATTATTTAGAAATCTGTCTGCTGATTATTTAACCCTTTTTGATACAAACCAAGGCATACACTTCTGACTTGCCAATGCATTTCCCTATAGGACTGCTTTGGACAGGCCACTGTAGGAGGTAAGTGCCCTTCCCCAGGCTGAAATGTTCTGTCTTTAATTTCTGTCGTGTCTAAAGTCTCCTGATGCTGCCCTTTTCTCCCTGCATTTGTTAACATTTTCTTTTCCCTGTAATAAAGAACGTGGAGAATGACAGAGGTGGTGTAATGGCTCTCAGATTTCTCTAAAAATGGAAACTAAAAAAAAAACCAAAAAACAAAAAATCACCAGGTTTTTCTTGGGGGGCCAAATTGGAAGCATCCAGGTCCCACTGAAATAGGAGGTGCAGCTCTGCTTGCTTTTCTAGAGGCAATCACCAGACATCAATACAGCGATGATGGGAGAGGTCATGGAAGATGATGAGAGATCTCAGCACAGTGAGATGTGGTGGTGGTGGTGGATCTGGGGCAGCAGTGGAGGGCTCATGTCCCCATCCCTGCTGCTCCATCCTGCCCTGATCCATCCACTGCTGTGCCTGCTGCTTCCCACAGGGTTTGACTTTGCAGCTCCCTCTCAAGCAACTTGGGCAGATACTTCCAAAGTCAGATGTCCTTACTCTATTTCAGCAACAAACTTAATCTGATATATTTATATCTGGAAGAGTTTGGAGGTGTGGCAGGTGATTTTTTTTTCCTTGGTGTTTTTCCCACAGGGTGTCTCTCTATGACTGCTCCCGTTCCTTAGTGGTTGTTATTGTTCAGATCCCATCATCTGACCCTTTATAATCCCTGTATTGGGTTACACTGCATTGCTGGGCATGCTTGGTGTGTGCTACTGTTTGTCAATTTTAGACTCTCCCATCAGCCTACGAGTTTCTTAAAAGTAATGCCAGGTTGTGTTACATGGGCACATTCTCTGTTTCATTCCAGTTGCACTTAAAAATGGAATGGATTGGTAATAGAGGGGAATAAATGTGGGGGGGTTTATAAGCAAAAAAAAAAAAAGAAAGCCAACATTATAAAAATTGCTCTCCAATATTTGGTCACAGCATGTGTCCCATCAATTACCTTAAAAATAGAACAGTTTTAGGCACTCGAAACATGGGTTCATGGGCTGCCTCGTGTCAAGTGGTGGCACAGGGGTCAGGCCTTCCTGGTATTCAAGTTAAGAACTGGACAACCTTTTGGCTTTCAAGAGGGATGGGTTAGAATTTTTGAAGAGAATGTGTAAATGAGAAAAAAAAAAAAACCAGTGAAGTGAAGCAATCCTGCAGGAGAAGCTGCGGGGTTTCATTCCAGAGTTCATCCATACGTGAGTACCCACCTTACAAACAGCCAGCAGTGAGTCAGAATTGCTCATTACCAAAGACAAAACTCTTCTTCCATCAGTTTGCTCCAAAAGTACTTTTGTTTAATGCTCATTGGGTACCTACTTAGCATGAATTTTGAGCTGCTACTACCTGTAGGAATTGCTCTGTGCTTGCTGCAGGTTCCTCCTGTCTTCTGCTGGGGCTTTGAGTGCAGCTCTGGCACAGCACAGCTCTGCCCTCTGGTAACAGGGCACCTCGTGCAGCAGCTGGTTAGCCTGGGGATTCTTCAACAAGTGTCAAATTGGTGTGGAAATAGCAAGTGTCACCAGTGGAAGTGGCTTTCCTGTCTTAATGAAGGTTGAGAAATGTGTGATTACTCTGGAAAGCTCTGAGGGGGAACACCAACAAATGTTCTTGGGAAGAAGATGGGAGTTTAGACTTAGGAAAGTGTTTTAGACCCACCGTGAGGGTGTCCTCACCTCAAGGGTGTTGTTTGTTGCTCTAATGTGCTGTTACCAGAACACCAAAACACTGAGCAGTGTGTTAGGAAAGGAAGTACACCCTGGAAACATAATTTATGGAGGAGAGACCTAAAGTAGGCAAAATGTGATACCAACCTTGGAAATCTGTGGGATTAGCACCCGTGTCACCAGGAGAGGTGTCACCAGGCAGCCCCTTGCTCTGCATCTGATAGAGAAGGCATCATTCCCAGTGTAGTGTTTCCTAATCGTGGTATTGACAAGTGATACATTTCTGCTTAGGAGAAAAAGTGGTTTTCAAACACCTGATAGTGTTCCCAGTATCCCTGTTTTCCTTCTCAAGAGGACTTCTTGGGTTTGACCCTGCTTAACTTAGATGATCTGACAAGACCATGGCCCGAGATGGCCTGGCTGAAGATCATGGAAACCCAAGAAGGTGGCATGGGGCTTTATTTACAGTCAAGAAATTAGCAAGTGAGAAGCAAGCACTGAATAGACAGCTTCTGTGGCCCAAACTGCATCTTTGGGGGGGTGACATACCAGCTACTGGAGAGCATTGATTTATTTGATAACATCAGGAACCCATTTATGGGCTCTATGATGGGCAGCAATTGCTGGGGGTCAGAGCTGCTGGAACACACAGATTGATGTGTGGGTCTGCTGTTGTGCTTGCTACTGCATAATACAAAACAAGGATAAGGACGTCCCTGAAATACCAAAGGGGCAAATGGAGCCATTGCATTCTTGGCTTGGGTTTTTATTATCTTTTCCTTCACCACTTACTCTGTTCTTAAATTTTTGCCCTCTTCCCTGCTGTGTAACGGCATGAATCAAATGAGGACCTTTGGATAATGGACTTTAAATAGAGGTTAACAGGGCTTAGAACTCCATGTTTCATGTTACTAAACACAGCAGAGAGACACCATCCTCATGCAGAGCCTATTTTGCTGCTGGCAGACTCCAGCAGAGTGTGGTTGAGACTGTGATGAGAAATATGGCTTAAAAATTGGTGGGGCTTGGTTTCAAAGCCTCTCCTTCATGGTTTTGCTCCTATGGAAGCTGCATTTGCAAGATGAGGATTTGATTTGACACCCCTGCAAAGAAAATCTGAAATTATGAGAGGAAATCTTCCTAATCCAATGAACGGCCCTAACTGTGAGTAGCAAAATTAGCCACCTGTGCTATTTTGCTGTTATGAAGAAGCCATGCACATGGTGATGTTGGAGGTGTGGCTTTCTGGTTTGCTGTGTGAATTAAGAAGCCTATAAAATATTCTGATGAAAGGAAGAGGCACTTAAAAGGAATGGACACCTAACCAAACAAAAAGGAGTTTGGGGAGTTACATCAGGTCTACAAATGCAACAAAGTAAATCTTTGTAGTTGCTTATTAATTCTGAAAAAAATGGTGAAAAGTAGAAGGATGAACCTGAGATGAGTCAAGAAGAGTTGATGGTGCAGATGTTGTTCATGATGGGGACAGGCCAGCCAAGAAGCAGGAATTGGCATTCCCCCTGGATGGGAGCAGGGATGTGCTGTGGGAAATGCTTCCCTGGAAGCACTCAGGCTGTGTCAAAGGGCTGGTGCCTGTCCTTGCCTGGACCTCTCTCCCCAGGCACAAGGTGCAGATTGTACCAGTTCTACCCACCTTTTCCCATCTTGGAGGACTTCCCCCTCACCAGGATGTGAGGCTTGGGAGAGGTCACCAACCGAGGGTGGCTGCACTCACACCAAAACCACCTGCAATGCTCAGTCAGGGCTTAGACCTGGCCAAAGGCAGTGCAGGGCCTGTGGTCTTTGGCCCTTTTCAGATAGGATGGAGATGTTCTGGATACAGAGACCTTTCTGATTCTCCCCAGAGGCAGGATTTCCCCTGCACATCTCCCAGGTACCACTAATGTCCCTTTGTGCTGCTCTGGTGATTCCAGGGTGAAGCCCTGAGCGGGACAGTGTCCTGGGAGTCCTCTGGAACTTGCCCATCCCCTGCCTCTCTCGGTGGGGGACACGCCAGCTGCACTGAAATGTCAGAAGGGTTTGCACAGCTGACAGGTTGCTGAAAATGGAGCATCGCCATAAATTCTCTTTATCCAGCCAAGTGCAGCTTAATATAGACTTAGCTGCACGGGCTGTCTCCCGCACTGAGCCCGGGAGCTGCCACAGCTCATGACCAAAACATGAACTTGGCGATTTAACTGGATCAACTACTGCCAGTGAGGGGGGAAAAAAAAGAAAATCCTTTGAAATTTATCTTTCTCTTTAGGTTTAAGAAGTATTAGAGGAAGGAGGGAGGAATGAACATGTCAGAACTTGGCCAAAACTCCGATGAAGACGTGTGTCCCGAGGACATCGATGAGGATGAAATCCTGGCTAACCTGTCCCCTGAGGAGCTGAAGGAGCTGCAGAGTGAGATGGAAGTGATGGCCCCAGACCCTGAGGTCCCGACTGGGATGATACAGAGGGATCAGACAGACAAACCCCCCACGGGGAGCTTCGACCACAGGTCCCTGGTTGACTACCTGTACTGGCAGAAGGCATCCAGACGCATGCTCGAGGATGAGAGAGTTCCTGTCACCCTCCTGCCCTCTGAGGTAACGAGCTAAAAATCACAAATATTTATTATGCATCAGCAGTGGGATCTGTTTTATAGCTTTAATACCTTAACCTGCCTCTGCTTCTGTCCCTTATGTAAGGTAGAGTACAAACAAATTTAGATTAATCCTAAAAGCCTCATCAGTGATAGAATCCAGCTTGGACTGATGTCAGGGTTAGTAATTTTTTAATTGCTTTTCCCAAATATTTACTTAAGCTTTTTAATAGAAGAAAATCCTAATTCTGATTTGAGTAAAACAAATCACTGAGAAACTGTCACAAGATCAGTTTTGGAGGATGTAACTCTAATTTGTTTGACTTTGCATATGGAAGAACACCATGTTGCTTTTCCGTGGAAGACTACATTAATCATACAAATTTAATTAATTAATTGACAGAATTTAATGACATACTGGAGAAAAATCCCAAGCCACTGTATTTTAACAGGGTGAAACATTCACTAACAACCAAGCATGCAAACTCTGTGAACTAGTTCAACCCTACTCAATGCAGTGCTTAAATTTATCTGACTATCCCCATGACTTTGAAATAAAGTTTAGGTCATACTTAGATATCTTTCAGGATGAGGGCTACACTTAAAAATAGGTTAATAGAGTTGAAGCTTGGCCAGATGAAACACATCTATACTTGAATATGAAGTTCACTTGAAGTGAATTTGAGGTTACTGATTTGTTTTATTTTTGTTTTAAATACCAGTGGTTTGCTAATACCCACCAATGGGGCACTTCCCAGAGTAGGTTTCATGGGTTGCCTTTGGAGACCAGGGGAAATCTCTGGGATTTTTCTCCTCCTGCAACACTCTTATGCTCAAAGAAACAATTTTTTAAATGCTTCTGAGGTTAAATCTGAAATCTGGGTGTGGAGCTGGCTGCTGCATTCACAGCTGATCAAGCAATTCTGACACCAAACCCATGCACCACCCCAGCAAAGGGGAGCCACAGCCCCAAGGGCAGAAGCGACTGGGACCATTTAGTCTGACTTTGGGTGCAGCACAATCTATGGCACTGCCCTGCCTGAAGTAGTGCAAATCATAGGGAAACAGCTTGATTTTAGTGGTGCTTTATTAGCATTTCTCTCTGATGGAGGAGTCACTTGCAAAAAGATGCTTAACAAAGAAAATTCTCAGCTAGGAGTGTCTCTGGAATTGGAAGACACTTGCAACTAATTTATTTGGATGGTAGAAGCCTCACTGCCCTGCAAATGCTTTGTGCAGGGGCTGGTTTCTTATCTCTGGACTCCAAACTGAGCTAATATTTTATCTTCAGTGAGCTGTGGCCTTAGGTGTGATGCTCTGGGACTGCCAGAGCAGGTGGCCTGGCTGTCCCTTGTGCTGGGTGATTCCACAGTGGGCACAATGTGCCCTCTTCACTCCTCCTTGGGCTGAGCAAACCATCAGTGGTTCACACTGATGTCCAGTGCTCTGTGGCGTATGAAGGAAACTTTTTCTCTTGTCAAAGAAAGTATAAAGATTACACTAAATCCAGAGAGAGACTTTTGATCAGAAGCTCTTAACCCCTAGAAGGGTTCAAAGACCATCTTAACATATCATTAAATATGTTCAGGTAATAATTGTCAGGACAATTTTGTAGGCAAAGAGGAGAAATTGGTTTGCAGCCTCTTAGGAACAAATTGTTCCTGTGTTCCCAAGAAGCTGGTACAGCCTAAACTTACAGCAATGATACTTTTAAGGCTTATTGTCTATTGTATGGCCATAGAGGGATCTAAATCCAGCTGCTGTGTGTTTATTTGAGCAGAAAGTTATTGTAACAAAGATGTTTCGCAATTATTTCAGCTGTGAGGTTTTGTCTTCCTCAGAGAAGTGCTGCAGAGGAGATGGAAGGACAGGCTGGCAGCAGTGGTGAGATGGCTGGCGGGAGGATGCCAGGAACAGAGGGAAAAGAGAGACATTACCAAAATGAGCATGTGTCTGAGTCAAGAACACAACCTGGGGAGACCAAGAAAGATGGGAGTGACAAGGAGAGAGTGGTGGAGGATGATGAGAAAGAAGAAGCAGAGGAGGAAGAGGAAGATAGTGAAGAGGAGGAGGAGGAGGAGGAAGAAGAAAATGAAACTGAATTGGAAACAAAGGAGAATTACACCAATGAGAATAGTCACAGCAACCAGAAAAGTCAAAAGCCAGATACAGAACCAGGAGAAATCAAAGAAAAGCCTAAGGAAAATGAAAAGAAAATATCAAAATTGAACATCCCCCAGAAGTTAGCGCTGGATACCAGCTTCATGAAGATAAGTGCCAGGCCTTCAGGAAATCAAACCAATTTAGAAGACAGTCTGGAGAAAGTCCGAAAAAACAACCCAGACATGAAAGAGCTCAACCTGAACAACATAGAAAACGTCCCCAAGGAAATGCTGATAGATTTTGTCAACGCCATGAAAAAGAACAAGAACATAAAAACATTCAGCTTGGCCAACGTGGGGGCTGATGACAACGTGGCATTTGCACTGGCCAACATGCTGAGGGAGAACAGGAGCATCACCACCCTGAACATTGACTCCAACTTCATCTCTGGCAAAGGCATCGTGGCCATCATGCGCTGCCTGCAGTACAACGAGACGCTGACGGAGCTCCGCTTCCACAACCAGAGGGGCCTGCTGGGCCACCAGGCAGAGATGGAGATCGCCAGGCTGCTCAAAGCCAACACCACCCTCCTCAAAATGGGGTACCACTTCGAGCTGCCGGGGCCCAGGATGGTGGTGACCAACCTGCTCAGCAGGAACCTGGACAAGCAGAGGCAAAAGAGGCAAGAGGGGCAAAAGCAGCAGCAAATGAAAGAGCAGAAAGAGTTGATAGCGATGCTGGAGAATGGACTTGGGTTGCCTCCCGGCATGTGGGAAATGCTGGGGGGACCGCTGCCCCAGCTGAGGATGCAGGAGCCCCAGCAGGCCCCCAAACCCCCTGTCCCTGCAGCTGTGTCACTGAACAAAAGGCAGGAGAACACGAGGCCGCCGGCGCCCGAGCAGCCGCGCAGGGAGAAACCCGTCAGCTTCAAGGTGGTCAAGCTGAAGAAGACTCAGCGCAAACCCCCCGTGCCAGAGTACATGGAGCCCGCTGAGAAAACCAACCTCAAGGATGTCATCAAAACGCTCAAACCAATTCCCAGGAGGAGACCCCCTCCCCTGGTGGAAATAACCCCGAGAGATCAGCTCCTCAATGACATCCGCCAGAGCAACGTCGCTTATCTCAAGCCGGTGAGTGCGGAGCGGTGGCGCTGAGGGGAGGGGATGGCAGCCACCTGCTGTGCTCTGAGCTCTGCTTGGAAAAGCTGGGCATTGGTGGGGCTGGCAAATGCACCTGCACGTGGCATCACCACCCTTTTGTGTCAGGCTGCCACTCCTGGGATATGCAGGTGGTTGTTTTCCAGCAGCACTGAGGTACGGCTTGCACAGGGAACTTATTGCAGCCTTGTGCATCCCTGTCTGCATCCGCAAGGCACAATAAAGGAAATTCCCTCAGCAGGTGAACAAGCCCACAGAAACTCAACTTCACCACTCTTGATACAGTGTATTAGTTATGACAGGCACATAAGATGGTTGTTTCAGGAGTACAGCAGGTATTATTTTCCACATTAGTCCCCCACAAGCCCCGTGTTTCTCTCTTCAATAGCTGTGTTTTTCCTCAGCTCTCACTTTACACAAGAGAGCACTGTCACTTGGCATGCACTGAAATCCAGCCTGGGCTCACAATCTGCAGCCCTGCTCCTGCCTGCCTCACCCTGTAACAAGGAATGTATTATTTTAGTGATCCTTTGCTGCTCATTCTTTTTTTTGTCCTTATTTAGATCAATTGCAAAATTCTAGTGCTAACAGGAAAAAAGGAAATTAGATCCACTAGCAGTGAAGATGGAGCAAGGTTATGGGAAGAAAGTGGTGATGCTGTAGGGGGTTTTATATTTTTTTCAAGTAAATATTTGCCACTGAAAATTGTCTCAGTGGTCAACTCAAATGAAGCTCAGCATCATCCTGACTTTGAGAATGCCAGTCCAAAACTGAAAACTGCCTCTTGGGGACGCTCTTACTTGGGTATCAAATTCACGGGCTGCTTCTCAAAATACTGGCCACCACATTTAACCTCTTGCTCTCCTGACCTGTCATATTCCCTTGCATTGTACCATGAATCAAGAAATCCTAAAAGCTGGCTGATGTATTTGTAGCTTGATGCCTGTTCGTGCTGCCAAGGCTCGAGGAAGAGGACAGAAAATCCCTTATAATTAAAAATAGTCAAGTAGTATTTTGTGCTTGTTTTTTCTTTCACTATTGACACTTTAATATAGTGGGCCTAATTTTGCTTTCATTTATACCCACAAAGAAATAATTATTTCCTCAGTAATTCCAGACAGAGTAGTTTGTCCTGATATTTTGGCAGGTACAGGTCCTGCAGTGACCTCAGATCCTGGTCCAGGATTACCCTGAACATTCCGTCCCCTAGGCAAATTTTGGGGTTCTGAGTTTCTGCTGGCCAGTCCAGCTTGGCTGCAGCCAGGGCCTCTCCTCAGGGCATTTCTGGCCTTTCTAGGCCAGTCTAGGATTTGCAGTTTGGTTCCACATCCCAAACAACAAGACCTGTTCGTGGAAAGCTCACAAATTGTGCTGGAGGAGGATTTTATCCATGAGAACTGTGGGGTTAATGGCAGAGGAATCAATTCATGGTACATCCTAAATATGCCAGATAACAATTGTTATCACAGCCCATGGAAAGATGAAATGATGGAGATGTGTACTGGGGGCTTGGTGTGGACTGTTCAGTGCTTTTTTGGTGGATTGTTTGGGGATTTTTTGGGTTGGTTCTTTTTGGGTCTCTGTCATCAGACCACTTGACTTGGATTTGGGGCATTAGGAGGTTATTCTCCCAATCCTGCATGATCTTGGTAACTCCTTATTTGCCTCAGTTCCCTCAGCTTCATTTCGAAAATGGAGTTTTACTGCCTGAGTTGAGCCAGGTGTTTATTCTCTCTGTGGTGGGACTCAATGCCATCAAATTGATTTCCTGGACCTTAAGCATTGCAAACATCAAGTGGGGCATTCCAAACAAAAGAGAACTCTCTGAGCTCCTTGGAGTTCCCAGCTATTATATTTTTAGTTTCTGAGGGTTTGTGCTTGGTAAATAAGACGGAGAAATTTCCTCCTCCTAATACTTCATGTCCTTGTGCAGGTGCCGTTGCCAAAGCAGCTGGAGTGAGAGACCAGACTGACCTGAAGAAAACAACTTGGAATAAGGACTATTCAAGTTTTGCTTACAACTGTTCCAGCAGATGTTTTCTGCAGAAGCCAGGTGGTGAATTCAACTCTTTGGGAACAAAGCTTGTGATACACACTTGTATCAGTGTGGTGGAAACGGCTGGCATGGGAAAAGTCAGTGCTAAATGTTTCCATCAGGTATCAAACAATCCCGCTGCCATCTGTCTGCCAAGTGGATTTGAGGCTTCAGTTTGTTGTGGGAGTATTTTCTCAGAGGCATCAATAGCCTTGTCTTTCTAGTTTGTCAGCAAACTATTTTGCTTCCACGTTGTCCTTCTGCTGCCAGATTTCTGCAGGAACGCGCTGTGCCTCATCTTATCTTTCTTTTCACACACATGCTACTTTATTACTCTCTTGTCCATGAGAAATGTATTTGGTTTCCATGTATACAGCTTCATTTTTTAGGCTAAGGAAACAGAAATGAAATAAAGCCCTCTGTAAGATGTGTGCAGCACTTCCATCGCTAACAAATCGCTCACAGACAGAACAACTGCTCTGGTACAACGAGCACCTCTCAAGATCCCTCTATTTCAGAACAATGTCTAGAGGGTATTGTATCTGATCAGCATAAAAAAGATGATGCCATGCTCTGCTTTGAGAGCTGTGATGTTCATTCCCTGTGGTTCACCTTTGCCCTGCTGTAATCCTTAATTGCAGCCACCTTGGAGAGCACTGAAATGCCATTTTAGGTCTCTCTCCACACTGTTTTTGTGGTAGGAGGATGAACCTTACCCCTTTTTCTTAGGGTTTAAGAAACTCCTAATTCCTCCTAGCCATGTGTGAATAGCATGTCACATCCTGGCAGGACTGGATTTGAAGGAGTAAAACCTGGATATACACAACTTAGTTTTTCCTTAGTATTTTTGTGATTTTTTTTCTCCTCCCTCTTTATAATTACATTAAATTCTTCTTTCTTGTAAAGCAGCTACAGGTAAGTCACACTATTCTGAAATACATCCACAAGAGACCAATTGTCTTGGGGCTTTTTTCCTTTGTTTTTTAAAGCTGTAAAGTACAGGGAAAACAAAGGCCTTCCCTGTGCTAAAATGTAGCTCCCCCACCTTCCTGTGGCTACCTAATCCAAAGGCACAGCTTTATAGCTCCTGGCAGGATTTCCTTCAGGTGAGTTAATCTCTGAGTGGTAACTCTTAGCAACCTTCGTCTGGCAGCTAAATCCCAGCCCCACACTGCTCTCCCCTTCCCATGTCTATTTTAATACTCCTGTAGCATCAGCAATGTCCAGGACCTCTTGAATCCAAGGTAGTTGCTGCAATCACTTGTTCAAAGTTTCATTAGTTCTTGTCCTTTTGGTACCTCTCACCTGGTCTCTTTGCAATCTCCACCTTCCAAACTCTTAAAGCTCCTTCTCACCTCTGCTTCTGTTTGCAAATGTGATGCCCCAAACTTGGGAAAGTTGGTTTCTGTGTTGCCCAAGAGAGAGCAAGTAGCTGTAAATTATCACGTAAGAGGGAAGTGACATAAAAAATGAAAGTAATTTTCGTTGCAGCCCTCTCTTTTTGAAAAGAAGAGTAGGAAAGGAAGAAGCTTGGTACTTCCAAGCAAGCCCTTGCACAGAGCACAGCAGCAAGTGACAAATAGAAGTAAATGACAGAGTAAGTAACCAGGAAAGCTCTTGGAGCACGCTGCTCTCCAGACTTGCTTCAAGGCCAAGCTGGTGCAGCTCAGACTGCAGCAGTTGGAACAAGGAAGCACAAAGGAATATGAAGTATAGTGCTTTACAATCTCCAGTTCAAGCTGCCAGGCACCAATTACTGCTACATCCAGAAGCTGCCAAACACGAATTTCCACGGTGGAGAAAGCAGGACCTGTGAATCCCTGCTCTGATCCATGTTCTCCCACCAAGCAGCCTCTCAGTGATCACAGGAGGAGGGAGGCACACACAGAGATCACACCATGAGTTTGACTGCAGCAGAGCTGCCTTCCCAGTACTGCTCAAGGCACAGCTCCCAGTAATCCTAGCAGCACAAATCCCTCTCAGGTAATTAACAGAAATGTGAAATCCCTGTTAAGTAGAGTTGAGTTATATAAGAGACCAAAACTACATGAACAAATATTGTAAGTATTCCACCTCTGCAGAGCAGCCGTTTTAAGGATGCAAGAGCAAGGCTGGAACATTTCAGCTCAACAAAGCTGACACAGACACAGAGGAGTCAGAGCCAGCAGCTTAATCCCCAGCACGAGCTTGTGGCACGAGCCACAGGGCGAGAGCAGATCTCTCACCACCCTGACCACAGACACAGGCACAAGCTCGAGTTTCCAACCATTAGAATTTATTTTTTCTTCATAACTGTGCAGTTTTTAAAATGCTACTGTAATGATGAAGTCATAGGCTACTATGTTCTTTAGGTGTGGAAACAGTTTTTGGAAAACAAAGACCATGCGCTACAAGTGAGGAACAGGCCATTGACTCTTCAGCTGGAATATACAGACATTTCTGAAAAATACTGATCACCTTAACACTTAAATGGAATGACATGTTCAGAGTTCTACACAGTTCACTATGAAAACAGCATGGCAAGTTACATAAAAGCTTCAACTTCAAGGATCCTTGCTTTTTTTGTTAAATTAATTCCTTGGTTAGAAAAGAGAAATGCAAGAATATTTGAAATGGAGTCTCACCTGGACAACTTTCCCCCCCTGTTGTTGGTAAGCTCCTGTCATCAAGATGATTCCATTGGAGCTGGCAGTTAAATTGTGTATATATAAAAGAATCCCACACTGCTTTCAACACCAGGAGTTTTAACAGGCAAATATCTTCATGAATTTGGAATGGGTTTTCAAAAATTGTATCTTGACATTTATTGCTTTTACTTGTAAACCTGAAATCCAGTTTATTCCTTTGAGGAGTGTTGGAAATACAGAGTCAACAGATGCATGTTTGACCTGTATCTTTGCATTCTGGGTGAGAAGAAAGAAAAAGATGACCCACGCTCAAGAACACACATTACACTTCCATCTACAAACAGCCTGTGCAGACTAAAGCAGGTAAGTCCTAAAGTAGCAGTATT
This sequence comes from Drymodes brunneopygia, assembly GCA_013400955.1. Taxonomy (NCBI): domain Eukaryota; kingdom Metazoa; phylum Chordata; class Aves; order Passeriformes; family Petroicidae; genus Drymodes; species Drymodes brunneopygia. The sequence continues at coordinate 651,056 of VZTZ01031704.1, forward strand.
TAAAAACATCAACGGGGTAGAAACCCAGCTCACCCAACCTATCTCTTTTTCTCCCATGCTTGGCCAGAGTTTAGCTGGTACACAAGGAAGTTTGGCTCTCCTACAGAAGGGAGCAGTTCTATAGATGAGGATTTTGGAGAGCCTGAGGGTAAATGTTGCTGGGACTGGCAGGCAGTGCTGTGTATGCTTTTCATGCTTACAGCTATTTAGACTGTTTCAGGGTGCTAAAGGAGGGCTCTGAAGTGAGGACAGGAACCAACGCTGGCTACAAGCACTGCACAGTTCTACCACATGCCAGTTAAGCTGGTAACGTGGTCTCTGTAACACAGAGCACTCAAGGGAGGGATCTGGAGGATGCAAGAGATACCTGCTTTTGATACATTCCAGCTCATCTGAGCATCATCAGGCTGAAGGTGCCACCCAGCATAACCTGGCTAGACTGCAATATTTTAGAACTGAGATGAAAGGGATGTTGCTTTAAAGACCAATTTGCTAGAAGACTTTTTGAGAGACTGCATTCCATAGGTTTCCATCTCTTCCTCCTCTACCCCCAGAAGAAAAGACAAGCAAACATGGTTAAGTTAGTACATATTTGTGTAAACACCAGAACATTTTGCTATACAATAGAAAAAAAGTTGCTGTTCTTATGTTCTTAGAGGAGCCCTGAAAACCTTGGAATACCTGTATCCTGCAACTATTAACCTGTACCACATGCATTTCCTGTTTTGTACATAAACTGAAAGCAAGCTTGAACAATAGTAAATAGCAACTACACTCCTGCAACAGGCATAAATGCCACGCTGCAGCTGCTTACTCCTTCACTTTAGATATGTAGTCAGCCAGTTTGTTGATACTATCCTCTTGCTGTTCTAGAGCATCCAGGATGATGCCCATCGGAGTCTTCTTCAAGCCTATCCCCTCCATCTTGTTCTGCAGCTTGTTCTGGATGTTCCGGAGCCTCAGGGAAGCATGGACAAACATCACTGCACGACAGAAACACACTCAGTAATTGTTAGTGCCCAAGGAATGCATCGTTCTTGCAGCGCTTAAGACACGTCCCAGCACCGTGACATCACTGGAAGATGATGATGTATTAATGGCTGCTTAAGTAACCACAGTTATTTAATTTAATAATAACATTAAAGATGGCTTGTGGCCACTTGATGGCTGCTTTGTGTCCCCTCCCCCAGTTCCGTTTTGGGACCATTTAAACACAGACAGCAAAGTTAAAAGCTGACTTAGACTCTGCAGACTTGTTTGAGGAAGCTCAAGTCACACAGCTTTCCTCCACCAGAGAAGAGAACAAATACTTACAGAGGAGAGGAAGCGTGATCCCAAACATGAACACCATGACATCTCCCAGGTAGGAGATCAGGAAGTAGCTAGACAGCATGATGGCCACGACAAATGTGGTTGGGTACTGCTTCTTCATCTTGCGGAGTATATCCTTGTTGTGTGACATCCACACAAACCCCAGGAACACCAGCACCACCACAGTGCCACCAATGAGCATGTTCAGGGGACTCAGAAACCTGGAGAGAAGAGGAACAACAACAAAAAAAGCGTTCAGTTTCAGAACCTTCATGACTTGTGTCCATATAGGATCAGCCAGCTCAGTGGTAATGTCACTAGGGAGGCAAGGCATTGAAAACACAGTTGCTGCTGTCAAGACTTGCACCAAGGTCTTTGGCAGGAGCTAAATAAAGTAAAAAGTACAACTGAACAAGCAACCCTTAGCACTGAATTTGGATAATCTATGTCTTTATGTTCTCTTCCTGAGTTTAGCTCAGGATGATGAGTTTCTGCAGCACATCATCATAGAAGCACTTCCCACAGGGTCTCTACTCCCTCTGCAATTAACTCATTTGATATCCCACTCAGAATCAGCATATCCAGACAGCAGATGGACACAACATTAACTGATCTTTTCACCTCACATGACCAAAACCAGGCTCAGGCTAGGCCTTCAGATGAACTAGCTCTTCATGCTATCTTGTCTAGGTTTGCAAAATGGGAAAGGCAGAATACTGAGTAAAGGAAGTTATTTCACTGTATCTCATTTCTGAATAAACCTTCTCATTGGTTTACATTCAAACAAAAGAATTCTATGAAGCTGCAGAAGGAGCTCACCACTGTCAGCACAACAGATGGAAGCCCAGCCCCAAGCAAGCATGCCTGAGGGTCAGAAGGAACTGGAGTATGGGATAAAGGCCTTACAGGAAGAAGAGCCAGGCCTGGCAAGAGAGTCACTGCTGAGGTTTGTGTTCTGTTATTGTTATCAGAGTTTCCAAGCAAACCAAGCCATCGAGTGGATCAGCTCTGGACTATAAACAGCAAGTCCCTTTTTTGGACAAAGGCAAGAACGTCACCTGCTCAAACCACTTCCCAAGTATTCAGAGCTTGTTCAGAATCAAACATTCAGCAATGACTTTGCTGAGCTTGTTTCTGTACTCGCACAGAATCTGGGCCCTATGGTATTTCACTTACATAGCATTAAGTTATGTGAATTCATGTGCATTCTGATTCTCTGGCTTGTACATGCACTGATCTGATTACACAGCAGCTGAGGCCCCTGGGCTATTACAACTATGGCAGCAGCACAACACCACCCCAATAAAGGCAGACATGCTCAAGGTTTACTCTTGCAGACTTTGCAGCTCATCCTGCTGCTCCAAAGCCACCAGGCCCAGTGACTCACCACTCCTCCCCACTGCCAAGGAGGATATTATGGTTTGTGGTCTGTGCTTCACATCCGGCCCAGGCGGAAGAAATCTGCTGCTGGACTGGTACTGCCAATGCTCTACCTGCAGTGCTAGGGAGCATTTTCCTGGAGCAGGGAGAACCTCCAAGAATTATTTCAGAACAAGGACTGGCTCTTGATTCTTCAAGTCAGTTGTGCCAACAGGAGACGGGACAACTGGACAGAAAAAGATTAAAATTCAGAGTAGCTCCCCACCTGCTTCTGCTACTTATGCTGAAAAGCCAATCAGGCTTTTTGGGAGTGGTGACAGGCCAGACTTGCTTGTTGCATTTGAGTCACTCCCTGTAGCCAGCCAGACTATATTTAGCTCTGAATTGTCAATCTAAAGTTTCCAGGCTGGAAAAAGTGAACGGAATTGCTCTTGAAAGAAACCAGTTTCATCTGTGCTCTCTTGCAGCAGGAGGAGGGTGACTCATGACTGGACCACACTGGAGCCTGAATTACAAATGTACTACTGGACACATGAGATTCTTAAAGTAGAATTCACCTCCACACCTCCGCTGTCTCGCAGCAGAAGTGGCCAAACTTACACAACTCACAGCAATCTATTTTTTGTTGCTAAAAATCCATGGACGAGATAATCCTGGAAGCAACAAAGATCTAGGCAGAGCCCCACTCTACATTTTCCATGTGCCTGGAAAATACTCTCAAAGCCTTATCATCCCTACGCTTCCCGCTACTCTTATTACAACTTCAGAAACTTGTGGTGAAGAACCATCCCTCCATATTTATAAGGAAGAGACCAAAGACTTCCCTGCTCTACATTTCTTTCTGGTATTACACAGGCTCTGTGTAACTGACTGGCTGTAAGGGATATGAAAAGGGGTGAGGGGAGAATGCATTCAGAAGATCCCTCTTTTCTGGAGAAAGTGATTTGAATCACGTGTTTTCTGAAGTGGGCTACATTCCAACGTGTACCAGGGAACAGTGAACACAAGTATCAAGTGAAGGCATTCAGAGCCACATGAACACAGATGGGGATCACAGTTGCCACTGAAAACCAGTATTCAAATGATCAGCCATGTGTCCATAGACTCCACTACTGGTGATTACAGTGCTGGATAGGGTGTCAGATGCCAAAGCCACCCTTTGCTGCTTGACTCGCCCACAGCATAATTTACAGCACTATCTAAGATTAACCCAGAAATTCATGTATAGAAAATTCTTCTACAACAATGGCAGTTTTCAGGAAGGCAGAACTCCATTATCCAGTTTCACTCAGATCTGTTGGCACACTGCTCTCAATAACACAATAGCTAAAAACTAAAAAGGAAAAAACAGGGATATGTAATTTTAGAACTACAGAGACTGGGGAAAAAGAGAGCTGTGTAACAGCTCTAGAAGTCACCTTACTGTTGAACCACCAAAACTGATATTGGTCTTATTTATACGGAGGTCAGAACACAATGGGACAAATTTTTGCTCACGCAAGGAAGCTGGAAGTCTTTCAGAGATGCAGAGAAAAGGCAAGTGACCAGCCATTAAATATGTTACAAGATACTTTCTAAATATATTTCCCTTTAGCAGGCGTTTATGAGACCTCAAATACCTAAAAATGTAACGCACAGAACTATCAGCATGGCAAGGGTATGATGATTTGAGTTTATACTGCTCAGATGACTTATGGGAAGAACAACTCTTTTAGGGCTGGATATAAAACCCATTAACTTCTCCGACCCTGAAAGCAGGCAGTGTGGCAGGACCAACAACATCTGGGGATGCCAACAGCCCAGAGCACCCCAGCTGGATGATCCCCTTTGTTTTCTGTGGTGACAAGGTACAACAGAGGTGGTACGACCTCTGGTACAGCTGGGACAAGGTGATGAGGAAGAGCCATCACCCAGATGGAGTTTCCTGCTGCCCTGCAGATACCACGCTTCCTTCAGCGTCCACCTCGATACAAAGTAGAGACAGGGAAAACAAATACATGAAAAGAAACATCCTGCACGGCCACAGGGACATGGGCATTGTCCTGCAGGGCCACGGGACACTTTGTATTGGTGGAAGCAGCCTCAGGAGAGCAGAGGTGCTGGGGGTGCAGCTGTATGGGAAAAAGGACTGGCAGCTACCCCTGGCTAGCAGAAACAGATGAGGATGAAATTCTTTCTTTTTTTAAACTAGATTCACATTTCTAGGCTCTGCCCTACATGCATCACAAGACAGGTCAGAATTCTCACCTAGGAGCAGGAAAACACAAAAAGCTCTGCTTTCAGTGAGTTATCACATCACCTCTTGTCAGATTGTTTCATACCTGCACACTTGTGCAGAGCCCTACAGCAAGAGAGGGAGAGGACTTACAGCTGTAGCAGAGGGGAAAGAAGAGCTTGGCAAGGCACATTCTTTGTGTAAGGCAAGTAGCCTCTGGCAGCACAAGCCCAGAAATAGGATAGGCCACATAAAAAGCAAAAGCAAGATAGCTCCATCCTCATATCATCTCCATTTTAGATCACTGTCTTGGGGTGATTATTCAGCAGTTGCTGTCACATCTGTTTCTTTCGCATGTGACCAGGCAAGTCTGAACAAAGGCACTGAGTAGGAGACTGGCAGTCATTGAGGACATTTTTTTATTTAGAGCAGCTCAGTTAGGCTGAAATAAGCATGAAAATTCCTTCTCACAAGGCCTTTTGCTCCACCACGGCCCAAGCAGTGGTCAGGTTAGAGCACTAAAAATGCTTCCTTCCTCATTTGTATTAATTAAAATAACTTGAAAGATGAAGTTCTGCCTCCCCTCTCCCCATGCTCCGAGCTTCACTGAGGGTATACAGCTGTAACCACAGGTAGCACATAAAACTATAAATAGCACATTGTCTCAGGGGATAGCCCTCAGCATCCATGGATCTAGCAATGCTTCTGTACCTACTGTTGCTCACTTGCATGACTTTGAGAACAGGAGACAGATTCCTGCCTGAAGAACTGCCAGACCTTTATGAAGTTATGCATCAATATCACTACGCAACATGTTTTAAAAGTATGTGTTTTGCTCACTCATTCTTAATCTTTCATCAAGCACGAGAGAAACTAAACATTTTGCTGTCCTGGAGCCTTTGTTTCAGCAAAGGGAGTCACTACAAGTACATCAGCTAAGGTAGTGGTCTAGGGAAGAAACAAGGAAAAAAATTATAATATAGTCATTGACTGCTGGGGTTGTACAGATAGGGAGTGTGGACTTTAAAGAAGTGGCAAAGGAAAGAGACATCAAACCTGAGACTGCAAGGAGAACATTATTCCAAGACAGAATGAGCACTCTGATGCAGCATTCCAACATTCAGCATGCCTTTTTAAAACTGTCAGATTTAGAAGCTGATTTTTAGCAAGTACATGGCAACAAAAGCCTCGATGAAATTACATTAATTTAAAGTAGTTAAGTTTGAGCTACATGGTAGAGAGGCCTTGTTGGAGTAGGTGGAAGAACAGACAAATTTCACTTGTTAACCAAATTAACTGTTTGAGGGAAATTGCAAGATGTGGGAGGCACTGAAGGCCTCGATTTTAATAAAAATTCATACAGCACTCACAATGACAGGGCCCTGGCTCAGGGTAAGAACAGGGAGTCCAGTTCTTCTATAATTGGGAGAAAGGGCACAATTTTATCAAGATCTTGGTTTTTATCAGTAATCTACCGCAACAGAGTTGTAGGGGGAAAAAGAGAAAAAGTGAACAGGTCTAGAGTTCTTAAAGGAATTTGCAGAGAGGGAGTGTGGAAGAGGGAGAGTGGCTGCTACCATCAGCCTGTATTTGTGGAGTGGCACTAATTCAGAAGTTTTAGTTTCTTGTTCACTGATTTATTATTTTCTACCCAGTCCTATAGGCTGAAAGTAAAATCTGCATTACTGCAAAGCCCAGAACTTCATTTACAGGTAACAGTAGCTATGGGAAGAAGGCAAATGGGGGGAGAAAGGCAGGGACACGATGCAGTAAAGATCATTACAATTCCACTGTGCTCAGGGTAAGGTTATTTCATACCCTGTGGAGAGAAGGTAAAAGGCTGGAGAGGTCAGCTCTGTGGTAGGAGGGGCAGTAAACTAAAGCTGTGGCAAAAAGCACTGTATTTCCAGTATCAAGAAAGCTCTAGGCTACAACTTCTGTGTCAGCCCAGCACAACTACAGCTACCAAGTACTGCAATAGCTGAAAATATTATCTTGGCATTTCAAGTCTGTCTATATAATTAGATCGTTTATGAGCAGGTAGAGTTGATCATGGGCTAATTTTAGTTTTGATCACAGGAAGACCACTATATTAGTGGTTCGAATAATCCTGCCCTTAGGCCTTGACCCAGCCCTGGAGTTCCTAAAAAGTCATGATTCATCGTTTATCAGGGGCTCCTGCCCATTATAGAATGAAGTGCAAGAGAACTTAGTCATCAATTTAAATTTATCAGAACTTACTTTATCTTTCTCCCAAAGCCACAGTCTGGCCAAACGAAAAGTATTTTTATTAAAAGAAATGGATACTTTTTCTCTATTGAGGTATTATCCCATTTCCTTTAGATTTCTTCTCCCATCCAATTTTACTTCTGTGTTAGAGGAATCAGGTTCATCATATACCAAAGACTCTAAGACATGCAATAAAAAAATATTTGAGATAAAGATCCCACTTCAGGTCTTGTTCATCCATAAATTTTCAACACAGAGGGTTACCACTCAATATTAAGATATTATAATTGCAGCACTGATATTAGTTTCCATCTTCTGTGGCTCCCACCTCAGCACATTAGCAGGAAATAAGTGGGAGACAAATCTCCCTTGATCTGAAGAAACGCAATCAAGAGCTCAAAAGGAGGAATTTAGGAGGGTGAGTTAAAGCTGCTGCCATCCCTGTTTTATGACTGGAGCTACCAAAATTATTTACATTCTTTTCCCATCTTCTTGGGCAGAAGAGCTGTCCTCCTGCTTTCCAGGGACACTGTGATTTACCTGTTCATCAAGAGCTGGCTACAGCATTGTGCTGTTAAACAAGGGTAATGAACACACAAGTCTAGAACGAAGTGGCAGAAGAACAGCAAGACCAAGGAAGTCTCATTTTGCCACCCTAGTAGTCTGTAAAGATCACTGCAACATATCCCCACCAAAATCCACAAGAACAAAGCCTATGCCACTAAGCTGAACCTGAAACCATCATATGCTTCAAGAAAAAAATGCAGGATTTTGAGCCTATCCTTCCACAGAGCACAGGAAAAAGCTCCCTGTGAGCCAGAGAATCTTTACCAACTTAGATGCTGGGTCAACAGCTTCAGAAGTCCTAACAGGATGCAGAATGCTTACCCCTCCCCCCAAAAAAATTGATTTAGGGGAATCATTTTAAGCCTCTGCAACATAAGAGATAAGATGTACTTCAGCCAAAGCCACTCTGGCCTGGTGGCTGGGCAATTCTCCAATCTAAGCATTTGTGCGTTGTTTGTTGAGAAGAGTGGAGTATTCCAGTTTCCATATTAAAAGCTTAATCATAATTTCTGCTGCATATCTTGCTTAAGGGCTTTCTGACCAAAGGTCCTAGTACCTGAAATAGTCACATAGCCTTTGATTCAGAACGTGATTATAAGGTTATTTCCTGATTCCATAGAGGAACGCTGGGTGTGACACAACATTGTACCAGCAGATGGTCCTACCTCGATGTCTGAATCCTGTCCACCAAAACGAAATGAAGGGGTACCTTATTTATTTTATAGCCACGTTTTTCAGCAGGAGCTAGCTCAGAAGCAAGAACGACTTGCCCTGAACATTTCTTTAGAACTGTGAGAGAGAGCAGAATTTATCTATGCATTTTTTAAAGTTCAAAGCTGAGCGTGTCTCAGCCTGAGCAGCCGCGCTGGGCAGGTTCGGGAGGAAGCACAGATCGCTGCGCAGGATGCGGCTCCGCTTTCCGCGAGCAGCGACATCCCGCACTCCGAGCATCGCTGCCTTGTGCCAGGCGCGGTGCCCGCAGCCTCCGCCTCGGGCACAGGGCTGGAGGAGCAGCCCGTAGGAAAGGGAGATAACAAACAGGGAGTCCTCAGACCGGTCACACCCCACCAACACACCACAAACCCGACCGCCACCGAGTCCCCCCGCCAAGGGAGGCTGTAAACCAGGCCTCTACATTTTTAAACGACACCAGAGGTTTAAGGAGGGGCGGGAAGAGAAAAGGGGAAAGGGAGTGAAAGAGGGTTAAGGGGAAAGGGG